>OW388304.1:38881413-39481413 GCA_936450465.1 Gibbula magus | reverse complement strand
CCGTTTCACTTCCGTGAATAAAATATGTTTAAACTAAAAGTAAATGATACATAATTGAAATTGAAATTGAATTGAAAGGGCGAGGTAAAACATTGCTATAGTTTTGAACTGACAGCTAAATTTTTAAATGGAAACACAAAAATATATCAATTTATTTTACACTTCATTGTAGCTTACAAATAGAAATAAATAAAATCAGAAAGAGACAATTTCTAATCGTATCTTTAAGACATTAGATGAACATGAAGGACAGGCTCAAAATTTTGCTTTAAAAATGATCAGTGACCATTCACATGTTTTACATGAATGTTTCGAATTGTTACCCTCCGGCCGTCAGTATAATATCCCGACCTGTAAAACCAAATGTTATCAAATGTCTTGTGTACCAAAGTCAATTACTAAAATGAATAAGCTTAATGTTCCCATCATCATACTCTTTGTCCATGTTATATAACTATGTTTATATTCCGTATATTTATTATAAATAAAAGTGTATAATTTTTTATTTATGCTCACTCAGACGTGAAACAAATTCGCTAACGAGCAATAAAGAATTATCTTATCTTATCTTATCTTAAATCATTGCTATAGTTTTGAACTGATAGCGAATTTGTAACATGAAAACATGTCAAATTGTCAATATATTTTAGACTTTCTTTAAATTTTATTTAGGCAGAATTTGATATACATTATATTTTCGCTGCCTTAATGGTTTATATTTTAACAATATATTATGCACTTTTTCAGGTAATAGTTAAGTTTGTGTCACATAATAAGGCAATTTCTAGATCAATATCTAACTTAGTCCTTGCTTTACTGTCACATCAGAGATAAGCTTCGATATGACCATCTCCAACAGTCGCTATTATCTGATTTGATTAATCCAAACAGCACGTATTCCATGTAGCTGCGGTCAGTACACAGAAGGGGGCTGATTACATCGAGATAAAAACTGACCCGGGGGCTGTGTGACTGATTAAAAATGATACAACATATTACCTTATTACTTTATTACAAAGGTTCTTCAAGAGCAAAATACATGTTAATCCATATTGGATTTGTGATATCTTTTAACCAACTGTTCCTTCAATTAGGGTGCATGTAGTGAATCTATTACGGACATCGGCGAATTTGTATGGAAAACACGTGGGATATATATTGAATTTATTAATTCCTTATACAACTATTTTACCATTGATTAAGTAATATTCCTGTATAACGTGAGGCTGCAAGTGATAGTGATGTTCTTCAACCATGCCTTTCTCCCACATGTTGTCTATAGGTACCGTACTTCCTTAATTACACGCCTGCCTTGAATAGACACCTGCCTCGAATAGACGCCCTTGCACCGGGCTTTCTGAAAGCAATAAACGCCTGCCTTGATTAAACGCCGGTTAAACCGAATTAAAATTTTATAATCGCTGCTTCCTATCGGAGTCGCCTGTCAATACAAGCATTATTACAAAATAGACGCCTGCCTTGAATAGAAGCCTGCCTTGAATAGACACTTATGTTGAGACCGTTTGAAAATAATAGAAGGAAATACGGTATATAACTTACATCAGGAAAGTATTTGAAATATTTGTTGTGTTTATTTGTTCAGTGAGTTGTGTCAATACCATAGCATTGTCAAATGGTGTTAAACAGATTCCAATAAAATTTTAAAATATGGAAAGTCGTTTTCGAAGATCTTTAAAACCGATTCCAAGATCTTTTATACAGAAGGGGACAGGATTTATTCAAAAGATTAAGGTGGGACAGATTCTATTCAACAGAAGTCCACATGCTTTAAGACGTACAGCATGAAAGTATTAGTTTTATTAACTTGTTTCTCGCATATGATATGAGAGTTCACATAACTATTTAAAACATTCAACGTAGTATTTCTGCACTACATAAATTATTTATTTAATCAGGTTTAAACAATTACAAATTTAAGTATCGATAATTAATTGAAACTTCATGGACATCAAAGGTGACTAATTTAAAGATCAAATCTTTAAGTTAAACAGAATATGTGTAAAAACACAATTGCCTCATCTTAACAGAAGACAATTTTGTAAAATCTGTTTCACCCTTGACATGAATAGGGTGTAAATATAAGATATAACGAAGCTCGTGGTATCGGCTTCCTTAGCTTTATCAATAAATCAGATACGACTGTATGTAAAGACACTGATATCTATAAAATATCTAACTTTAAAATATCCCCTTTCATATCAAGTTTATATCCTGAGTAAAATAAATCTGCTTTGTTGCCTCGAGCCTCCACTAGAGATAAACCAAATCTATGTCATAAGGCACATGAATATGATATGAAAGTGGAATGAATCTTGTATCCTATTTATTACCAACTTGTTTTTCATACGATTTATTGAATTTTAAATATATTTGTATTGTCCCTATAAAGGAATGGGAGAGCGGAGTAATATCAACCCTGCCACAGCTATACGTTAAATATTCACACTTTAAAAATTAAACAATTCTACAATTCCAATTAATTTGTGATGCTCGGTATGAACAGTTGGACTAGTCATTCTGAAGGAAGCATACACAATATAAACTCTCACTGCTAGAGGACAGGCGATGAGAGTTATCTGTCTTTTGAATAGCGTCATGTCATGGCAGCCACAATTTCCTTGTTTCTCGTCGTCGAAATATGTAAACAAATGTAAAACTACCTCATTAAATGTAAGTTGTACATGAACATCACCGTTGGAATGCTCTTCCTTTAGTTTTTTTGTTGTTTTGTGAATATAAAGTTACTGTGTATCCTTACGTACACATTGTTTTCATCGGGAGACTGAGAATAGCGTTTCGTTGCAATCTCACTAACAGTAAGAGAAAGAGAAAAACTATTGCTGTATTCTAAAGTTTGTGCTTATTAGCTCTGCTCTACTCATTTTATGTGTTAATTATTGATTAAAATCAGGCAGTGTCAAATTTCATCGTTAGCCAATCAAATTACTTGAAGGTGTTATGACACATATGTGTCATAGCAGATTGTTATGAAACCCCTTTCCGAAGTACCACGTGGGTAATAATAGCATTTAAAACCTTCAGTTGTCTACTTCTGTGTTTATCTTTAATCAATCTCAATCTATACTTCAGGCACAAATATAAATTTCAATTGACTTTCAATACATACCCTTCTATGGATTGGTGCTGTTATACGATTTAAAAAGTACAATGATAAACGATGCATAAACATGAAAGAATGTTTTTAGAGTTATTAAGTTATCAATTATTATTTACTATGCAAAAGGTAAACCTTAAGGTGTGAACGATTTTAAGAACACGTTCTTGCATGTATCTTCCTTTATTTAAAAGATATCTCAGGATTAAGGCATCGTCATATTAAATTATTATTTAAGCTTGAACAAGTCTGCATGGATCTAGACTTTCTGTCTCAATTATCATTTTTCAGGAAATGCAGGATTTAATTTGTTTCATGTGTTCTGAAGAATATATCAAAACGTTTGCAAACAACAACTCAATAATCTTGCATTAAAATCTATTGTTTGAAAATTACTTTCTCAGGTTTGGAACATTTTGTAAGCAAGAGATACATAATCTTGCTGTCAATGATTACATGCTCTCGTTGTTCTCGCGAGCAAAGGACCACCCATGTATTTCAACAATTTGATTTGTGTTGTCTGTCACTCTGTCGCCAACATCTACTTAACAAACGAGAACTAGGAACCGTTATGAGCATTGACCAAACAGAAGGACATTTCCCGTATTTGATGATATAATTTAACAAGCTGCCATTAAGCGATATCATGATACCAGCTTTGGAATACAACGCCACCAAGGTTTTGTTACTGTGATAATCTGATAAAGACCACTGACAAATGGTATATCAATATTGAAATCACAGCTCCCGTGCCTGGTTGTGATTGATACAGCAATCTGATGATTTATTTAAGACTCCTGATAACATTTGATTTAGATGTTATATGATGAGATTTCTTAATTGCAAACAATGGGCATCGTGAATTGAAATAAAATTTATGTTTATTCAGCCATTATTCCTCTCATCAACACAATATTTTCAAGTGGTAAAATGATCGATATTGTTCATCACGGTGGCTTTGATTTTCTGCATTATACATAACAAATCCGCAATTAATCGTTAAATCATGTTGTATAAAATTAATGGATTTTTTTAGGTATTAAAGATGAAGCTCACACATTTATCAAAAACAAGAATTAGCTGACATATGTAGTCTTCGATCAAGCAACTATCGAATCGTAGACGGAATTACAACTGTTCATTCATAATTTGAATAATATGTTGTCTCTATGAATGTTAACATACTCGTTATTGTCTATTTAACATTTTAAGCATATTTGATTTTTAAAGTTTTAACTTTGAAAGGTTGATGAATCTAGTTTTAATTGTTAATTGACTTGGTTGATCTATTTCCACTGTATGTGTATTTGGTTTTAAAAAAACATGCATAATCAAACAATAATGCATGGTTTTATATAATTAACAACGAAGTTTTTGAGATTATTTATAATTATAAGTTATTAAAACTTAAAACTAAATTACATAAGTGAACTATCATTGAAGAAAGTGTACGCATCTCACACTATCATAAAAAAAACCGTTGAGTTCATGAATACAAATCCCCTCCAATAGGCCTGCAAAACTACAGAAATTAGTGGCAAGAAGTTTGTCAAACGAGTAAAATTCTTGATTATCAAAGAAATATTTTCAGAGGATTTGAGACATTTAAAGCACTCTATTAGCATTTTACTAAAGACAATGTTTTCACAGACGTGCCTTATCAGTTCCGGCTTGAACAGAGCCTACCACGCATTCCAAATCATCGAGGATTGGCGGCTAATGTAAATTAAATAATTGTTGAAGATCCAAGGCCATTAAGTCACTGCTTTCATGAGAATTGAACTTAATACGACAACAAGAGGGAACGGGAAAAGGCCGTTCAGAGCTCTTCTCATGAAAAGAATATCAGCCTTTGATAGAAACCAGACATGATGTGAATTGATGTGGGAGAAAAGAACTGTGAATGTTTATTGAAGCTTTACTCTATAAGATCTACAAATACAAGATGTCTGGAGGCATTCGATGTGTGAAGAGTGAAGTGCAGACAGTGATAGTTAAACTGCTCTTGAAAGATGTAGATGTGTTATAAGCAAATGCTATTGATAAGGCTTCTATACCGAAATAGTTGACAGTGATTCTTATATGATTATGCATTGCAATATTTGAATTATTTAATTAAACTTCTAGGTTAGCGTTCAAAGTGTTATAGAAGTAGATAATAATGTGAATGAGGAAAATAATATACAATGTACTTGGTAATGAATGTTATATGGTTATACATGTATTATGAAGACAATGATACTTTATCAGAATTATTTGAAATTAAGATCAAACTCAGGTACAATTTCAAGTTTCAACCATTAGAGTTACCAAGTCTTGTCTTTCAATTTGAATTTTAAAAAATGAATCTTAAAATACAAATTTAATCAAGAGTCTGGGGAGACAAAAACTCATAAGTTATTGAATCTGTCACCCTGTTAACTGTCTGTCTTCTCAAAGTTCTACCCATGTGTTAATTAATTAAGTGGACGTTTGAAGCTGGGTCACAAGGGCTCTCTGTATTTAACTTGGGGCCTTTTCGCATTCTGTTGGTCTCTCACTCACTCTCATGTCAAGGCAACCTATGGTGTATGCTTTAAAATTTCAGAAACATCAAAGAAGGAAATATCGCGACGGAGTTGGACACTTATCCTGATACCAATAGGGTTAAATGTTCCTATCTGTAGAGAAGTGTCATGGGGTTTACCATGTCAAGAGAATAGTGAGGTTTTGTTCAAGTGTCTACGTGTCTCAAGAGACACGACTATGATGTAAAATAGACTCTTTTGAAGAAGAAATCGTCCCATCATAATCTAATCATCTTATTTATTTTAGGATCCTTTTCTGAAAAATCACCTTCTCCTTTTGAAAGCAAGATTTAAGGTTCTCAAAATTTGCTGAAATACTGGAACATGTACATCGTCACAACATTTCGTCTCACAGGTGAGGGGTTTTATTGTTTTACATTATGGTTAGGTAATTAGAATGCATGACAATAATCTGTTTAGAACGTTGCTGATATGCTATGAGTTTGTGATGTCATAAATATATTATATGGTTGTCAATGTATCAATGATTATTATGTCAACATGACCCATGGTATAACAGAATGACAAATAACATCAGGAAATGATGCAAACATTCAGATTTAAAACAGTTTTACCTTAAGGAAAGACGAGTTACTTAATTCAAATATGCAAACCAAACAACAGAGAACGTATTGCTATTGTTGTATCCCTCATGTCAGTCCATGATTTCAGCATTAACGTGCTCTGAGTATTAATGTTATGCCAAAGGATCTCATTGAATAACAACACATGCCCCGAAATTAGATTAAGCTGGGTTTTAAGAACTCAAGACATTCATTCTGATTGCCTAATAACAGCTCCAAGAGAAATTCCACATGTTTGTAAACCTGATGTCCTACTAAGCTGGAGGTAAGAGAGAAACTATTAGATTATTGAACTCCTCCATCAACCGTGTTGATGTCTAGAGAATAGTGAGGTATTGTTCAAGTCTCTATATGTCTCAAGAGACACGACTGTGATGTAAAATAGACTCTTTTGAAGAAATCGTCTCATCATAATCTAATCATCGTATTTATTTTAGGATCGTTTTCAGAAAAATCATCTCTCCTTTTGAAAGAACTATTTAAGGTTCTCAAACTTGAAATACTGGAACACGTACATCTGGAGAACTTTTTTTAGTCGAAGATCGAATGATGAAGCAGTGAAGCATAGCAGTGCAAGTTTCAGAAAAAAATATTGACAAGGGTCATTTCAAAACCATTTTCAAAATTGTTGTTATTTTTGTGTTACAAGAAAGCTTGTTGTGGCTACGAAACAAATGCATCAATTTGTCTGGTACAAGATCTTTTGAACTCAAGTATAATTATTTTATTCAAATAGAATCAGCAATTTATACTAATTCCATAGGACCTTACATCTTTAATTTATATTCCAATCTTAAATTTCAAATGATACTCAGAATAATTTTACTAACGGTTGCCAATATCCCTTACGTAACATTCTTCCAACTCAACTGGAAGTCTTAGTTCGTGTCTCAGAATACGTTAGGCACGTAGAAGAAATATAGCAGTTCACGTCCTGTTTTTTTGACACCGGAAGTGGTTACTTAATGAATCAGTGGCAATAGGTAAACAAATTGGTAGTTTACTGTTTGATTTCCTGTTCTTTTCTTACATGAGAGAATGTACTGAATTTCTATGTTGATTCTGTTGTTTATGTACATGTATTTCTTAAATTTTTACACGAACGTTTACCTTTGAACATAACATGATTATTGTCTAAAGAATACTTTTTGACGTATTATCTTCATAAAGATTATCTTCATTTACTTTCATTTTCAACAAAACTTGGCTCGATTAATATATTTCCTAAAATAATGTTTTATTATTTAAATGCATGTATGTGTATCTTTATAAATAGAATTATCAAAGGTATACAATGATATCTAATTGATTACTAGTTCTTTACAAAGATTTAGGAATTTCAACTACTTTTGATTATATGTTAATATGTTCCGTCTCAGAACAATGTTCTACGATTTGCAATATATTGACATGTACGAATTATGAATATCATTAGTACAATTTATTGTTTTTGTTTAATTATTTCAAAACAATCATATGATCAGATACCAAGAGAGCGAATTACAAAAATAGAAATATGAATGGGTCTCCCTTCATTTAGTGATCAAATATGTTTACCACATTGTAATTTGTTCAATAATACGATCTTATCCAAATGTGTTAGTTATTTGTTGTCAAATTGCTAATATAGCTATTTTGTAATACGTTGATTACATGAAGAGTGCAGGAGTGCATGTCAATAATTGAAAAACGTTGGCAAATATCCGACTACCTTACTTAAACATAGCTGAAGGGCTGTTCTTGATTAAACAAAATACCTTTATATAATTAGTATATACTATTATATAGTACAGTTTACTGTGTAATTAGCCACACGCTTGGATGATCGGATACTATAAACACTTTATCGATATTGCCAACTAGTTTATCGTGTGTAACGGGAAATCATTCTTTTGTTGTGGTCAAACGACCTAAAACCTCGATTTAATGTACATGAATAAACTAATCCTGCAGTTAAATACCGATATCTTAAAGTTAACTTCATATGCGAGAAATACTTAAATCAGTGTTTACTCAAATATTCTGTAATGTATAGTTGTTTTAAGAATGTGGATATTTGTATACCTATATCAAGAAGAAACATTATATTTGTTAATTTTCAAAACAGATTGTTCTTTTTTAAGGCAAACCATTTATTTACAATATTAACAAATGCGCTTTTGAAATCTGCTTATAAACTACCTGTAAGTAGAACTAAATGAATAAATAAATGTCCTTAAAGTTTAGTTTTTCTTATTATTGATTCATATGCCTCAAAGTAATATATTTACAGTTTATTCTAAAATTCAGAATTCAGCCATTTTCCCTTGATCATAAATATAAGATTCCAAAGATAATTTTGAGATCTATTCCATTATGCATAAATTGGAGTCGAACTGACTACAACTTAAAGCACCTTAGAAATACAACCTTTTAATAGCATGTGGGGTAAACATAATTGCTTTCAAATTGATCTAGTAAAGTATATAATAGTCTTGTGTAATGGGCATGTCAAGGAGTATACATTATAAAAATGTTATGGGGATTTTAAAAAAAAAATGGTATATGATTATGGATCGTTTATGTTTGTTATTTGGAGAATCTATAATAGGAACGGATATATAAATTCTAGGATGTGGTATCGCATAAGAGGTTACACAATCCTTTCTAGCCTAACTACTGACGTGTTACAGAACTTTGAAATGCAAACTAGATTATTCAACTACACATTGGATATTATCAAATCTAATGCATTAACATTATTTTCAACTGAGAATGTTCAATGTAAAATACAATTTAATAACATTGAGTTAACAGATTTTGTCAATTTATAAATTCAATAATTGATATTGAGCTCTTAATGAATACATTATTGACTTCCAGGATTTTGATAATAAAACACATTTGTGCTCATAATTCTGGAACCATCAACCTTGTGCAATTTCTCCTATAGCCACGATATTCATTACCTGCACTTTTTGACGACTGTTTGCTTGTGGTTTCTTATTTTGGATTTTTACATTATATTATTGTTTTCTTTATTATGCACTTGTTAATCTTGAAACTTCGAAAATGGTACATTGTTCCTGTCTGTATATTGATTACTGTGGGTTCCAAATCCTAACATCAGCAAAAACAGCATCTGTCTGTATTTCACTATCATCAAGAGATTGTCTCATTTTGGCACTTAAATGAATTAAATTTTTAACGTTGAAAACATTATTGTACTACTAAAGCAGTGTTACTAAAGCAGTGTAAAATATCGAAAATGTATTTGTTAAACTTTTTTAATGATAAATGGCAAGTTTTGCAATATTATCATATATCGATTTCACTCGTTAAATACAAACCACACACTTGTTTCATAAATATGTTATTAAACGGTACGTCGTTTAGTATTCTCTATTTATGTAATATTGAACATAATGCAAAATATTGCAAACAGTACAGGAAAGGTTGTCTTCATTCCCAATCAGTCATTGCTTTGAACAGTATAATTATAATTTAATGACTTCGTAAACATAAGATTCTATGTTCTAACTAATTTAGCCAATTTAGTCATCACACGAACGAACGCCAAAGAGAAACAATTTGATAAAATGACATCTAATAAATACAGTCCTTAAAACATGACTATTCCTTCAATTCAGATGGATATAATGAGTCGATGGACATCAGTGAAATTTTTTGAAAAACACAAAGGATTGGTTTCCACATGCTAGATGTATTCGAATAAAGCATGGTTCGTTATGACATCAAGAGATGATGTATTTGTTAAACGTTGTCAAATGCAAACGTAATCCTCAGGAAACTATTTTGGTAATTGCAGAAATGATCCCCTCTATTATCTCTACAAATATAAAGTCTCTCTGTCTCTCTCCTAGTTTCAGTTTATCTGTCGATTGTAGGATTTATTAATTATCTGAATTATGTAGTGCATGCAATATAATAGTTATCAATAGCACCTAAAATCAATGTGTTATTTCTTGATCAAGTATTATTTCAATCAGGTTTAAAAAATTGCAAATCATGGTTGCAATGGTTTGTTGTAATTGACGTGCAATGAAGATTGATGCTTCAAATTAAAGTTGAAAACTTAAAGGTATAATTGAAGCTGTGCAATCATATAATGTTCTTTGATAACAGAAGGTGCTAACACCTATTTAGTCAAATTTTAATATGTTTCTATTTGTTTCATACTTTTAACATGTATGGTGTGTAAATATAAGGCTGTACGGAGCACCTTTACTCTGCTCAATCCTTAGCTTTATCAATACATTTGATGCAACTGTGCGATCAGAATACATCATTGGCCAAAGTTATCAGTTGACCAACA
The DNA here is from genome assembly GCA_936450465.1 of Gibbula magus. NCBI lineage: Eukaryota > Metazoa > Mollusca > Gastropoda > Trochida > Trochidae > Gibbula > Gibbula magus. Next base: position 39,470,811 of record OW388304.1, on the reverse strand, counting down.
CTGTGTTTATCTCAATCTCAGTAATTATTACAAGCATAAGCATGATATACATGCCACCCCACCTTCAATAAAACATCGTTCTAAGGATGGGTTGTGGTTGTTTACTTTTACTTTTCTTTGAAAAATATCTCAGGGTTTCAAGAAGTTTGCAAAGAACAATTCCATAATCATGCATTACAGTAGATTGTTTGAAAAGAGGAATTTATCAGTTTTGTAACACGTCTCTAAGCAACAGATCCATAATCTCTCTTTCTCGAGAGTAGAGGCACACCCTTTTATTTCAACAAGGTGACTTATGTTGTCTGTCACCCTGTCGCTAACATCTACTTATTAAACGAGAACCAGAAACTGTTATGAGCATTGCCCAACTAAAATGATATTTCCAGTGTTTGATGATATCATTTAACAAGTTGACATTAAGCGATATCATGATACTAGCTTTGTAATACAAAACCATCAAGGTTCACCACGTCTGATAACCTGATAAAGACCGATTGGCACATGTTATATCAATATTGGAAACAAAGCTTCTGTGTTTGGTTATGATATGGCCTTTAAAAGATTTATTTTAGATGATTCCTGATTATATTTGATTTAGATATTATATGATGAGAATTGCAAACAATGGGCATCATTGGTGGAGTCTCATAAACTTGGTATTTAAAGTGTTAAAATGCTCATTATCGTTTCATCACGATGGCATTCGTTCCTGCTTCGTGTGTCATTGCCTGCAAACAATCATTTAATCAGGATGTCTATCAGAAGTTAAGATGCAGCTCAAATCTCAGGGACATGTTCTTCACATAAATACATTGTTCTCTCTTCATTCAGTCCATGAATACAAATCCATTCCTAAAATGGCAGAAACAGAACTTGTTTATTAAAGAATTGTCTATTAACAGCTAAATTTGTGGAGCAAAATAGAAATAATAGAATAATAATACTCTGAAATAATATAAATTATATATAAGAATTACAGTTTCTGGATATCAGAGAAAGATATTCAGAGATTTGGAACTTGGAATATTTCATTGACGTGTCTTATCAGTTTCAGCTTGAATAGCCTGTGACCTTTTCCAAATAGTTGAGGATTGGGGCTAACGTAAATCAAATCATTGTTGAGGACCCGACGTCATTAAACACTGCTTTTATGAGGACTGAACTTAATACAGTTACAAGAGGGAAAGAGAAAAGGTCATTTAAAGCTCTTCTCATGAAAGGAATATCATTTAGGGCTCTTCCCGTGAAAGGAGTGTCAACCTTTGATAGAGAAGAGACATGATGTGAATTGAAATGGGAGAAAAAACTATCAGTTTTTTAAAGCTTTACTCGAAGATTATCGACTTATACGAGATGTCTGGAAGGCACTGGATGTGTGGATGCATGTAGTGCAGACTATGATAGTTTGACTTCTCTTGTAATAGAGGTGAGGTGAGTTGGGGTTTAACTCCCCTTTCAAGAGTATTTCACTTAGTATTATGGCAGGGAGAACGCCCGCAACGACATGTGGCTATGCATTGCGGTGAAACCTGCGAGCATCGACTGGAACTAGCTAACCATGGTTGGTACTACGCTGAAATTCAGTATAGCATTGCACCCAGACCTTACTGCATGTAGAACAGTTCTCTACTGCAGACAAAGTTGCCATGCCCCTGCCTGAATTAGAACCCCAGACGCCTTGATCTGAACGCACTAACCACTGCGCTATCCCGCCCCATCTAGTAATAGAAAGATGATGATAAATGGTTGTTGTAAATTCATTTGGTAGTAATTATATACCAAAATAGTTTGCTATGATTGTATATGATTGTGCATTGTATTATATCTGTTAGATCGAATGTGTTACTTAAACATTTCAGTAAGAGTTTAATCTGCACTAGATATTGCTATGGAAAATCATATATAAATGTAATTGGTGATGATTGGTACCGGTATATGGTTATATTATGTATATATTCATTAATAGTGGTTATTTAAAATATTATATTTTAAATCAGGATAAAACATCTCAGTTACAGTTCAAAGTGTAAACCATGAGATTTATCAAGTCTTTTTCCCCTTTGAGTTAAAAAAAATAATCTAAAAATACAAATTTAATCACGCGTCTGGAGAGATAAAACAATCCTAAGGGAATGAATCTGAACCCTGGTAATGGTCTCTTTTTCAAAAGTCTTACCATGTGTTAATTAATTAAGTGGGCGTTTGAAGCTTGGTCACAGGGGCTTTTTGTATTGAAGACTTTCTTTTGGACTCAGTCACTCAGCTTTCAAGCCAATCAATGGTTCAGGAGGTGAGGTGAGGTGAGTTTGGTTTAACCCCGCTTTCAAGAGTATTTCACTTTTATCTTTGCTGCTAGTATTATGGCAGGGAGAAAGCCCGCAACGCCATGTGGCTATGTATTGCGGTGAAACCTGCAAGCATCGGCTGGAACTAGCGAACCATGGTTAGCTGAAATTCAGTGTAGCATTGCACCCAAACCTTACTGCGTGTAGAACAGTTCTCTACTGCAGACACAATTGCCGTGCCCCTGACGGGATTCGAACCCCGAACCTCTTGATCCAAAGTCGAACGCACTAACCACTGCGCTATTTTGAGACTGATAGGGTGAGTTGTAAGATCTTAAAAGAAGTGTCATGTGGTTCCCAGAGCTCTACCTACTCAGACTATTACATCATATGGAAATTTACTGTTTGCTTTTCTTTTCGTTTGTGACAAAATCCGAAACAGTTATATGTTTATACTGCTGTATAAGTTTGCCATTTTATAAGTATCATAAATTGTCGTAGATAGTGTCAATTATTATATGTCCACATTATTCATGTAAATTACAAAATAACAACCCTCTTATTACGGCAATGGGGAATAAGAAATGCAAACATCCAGATGTAAAACACGTTCGCCTTAAGTTAAGTTGTTTTTTGTCATTTAGATAGTCAAAGTTACCAAACACACAACGTATTCCCAAAAACTTATATTCCACACATCAGTCAACGATTTCAGATTTAACTTGCACAGTGTATAACTGTTATACTAAGGGATATCATTGAATAAAAACAAAAATGCCCCAGAATTAGATAAAGCTGTTTTTCAAGAACTCACGACATTCACCCTGTTTGCCTAATAACAGCTCGCAGAGAAATTCCACATGTTTGTAAACCTGTTGTCCTACTAAGCTGGAGGTAAGAGAGAAACTATTAGATTATTGAACTCCTCCATCAGCCGAGTCGATGTCTGGAGAGTAGTGAATGATTGCTGAAGTCTCTACATGTCTCTAGAGACACGATTGTGATGTAAAAGAGACTCCTTTGAAGAAATTGTATCATCATAATCTAATCATTCTTTTCTTTCTTTTTTTGAGATCGTTGCTGTAAAACCACCACCTCTCTAGAAATATTCATTGTACACATTTATCAATGTTACTTTTGTTAAAGCTAGAATTACGATATGTGATATTGGCTTATATTGACACACCTTAAAGACGATAGGTGTGTCAATGAAAGGATAGGATAATTAGCTTTGTTTATAGTTATAAATGCATTGTCTTTTTGTAAAGAACTGGTTTGATATGATACTATTTTTCAATCGAAAGATTAAACTGACATTCTGAGTCATGAAATATCAATTAGAAATACATGTAAATGCATGATTTGAGACTATTTCCCATGAACAAAATATACTGATAAACTGAGTTAATTTTTAAATCCAACGATTATACTGACACACTAGAGTGTCAAGAGCATGAGTTGAGACTATGTTCCCATTGACAAAATCTACCGATACTGATAAATATAAAAAATACATGTAAAATCGTCATGTGATGAATACAATACTATGTTCCCCTCAAGAGATTTTACTAACAGTAGCATTATGAAAACATTAGTTGAAGATGTATGTATATTAGTTGTTTGACAGTACATAACGTTCACTGGCTAAACTAACACGCTGAGAACAGAGATCTCAATATATTAACTTGCTATCAATCCATGCCAGTATAACATGTCTTTGATTTTAAAAAATTGTAGGCTTATCTGTATTCTATCATGATGAGGCTTTCAATTATGTAACCTTTATTTTAGCAAAAGGCCTGATTTCGTGAAATGGAAAGAGAGGCCAATTGTTCATGTTGGAGGCCTCTCTTCCTATCACCTGTAATTATTATTCGTTTAACAATTTCAATAAAGCCAATTGGCCTCCCTCGTTTCATCATTTTTTTTTATTTACATCCTCAATAAAGGAGTGATTATGTACTCCGAAACGTCGTGTATTTTCACATTAAAGAAGTTGTTATCCAGAAAATCTTCCTGTTCTTATGTATACCACTTCTAAATGCCCTTCAAAGACCTGACCTTTTAAGTGTTAAGGATGGTTTGTCTTTACTTGTGATATCTGATCGTCAACATAACTAACTTAATATTGCATGCTTACAAAATGTCTTTCTATCAATTCTTCACATAAATATCAATACGATATCTTATCGAGAATAAATTATTCAAGTTCTAGATACATACCAAAGATGGCAAGGTCGTAATAAAACGTTATGATGCTTTAATAACGATTATGATGTCAGCAGCGCCAACGTAAATGGTTTCATTGTATTGTTGCCAATGAATCCCACTGAATGATGAAAAGCTTAGCTTAAGCTTAATTAATTTTATTTTCTATTTTGAAGAACAATTCTGAAAATGAATTTCATAAAAAAGAAGGCATAGTAGATGCATGGTATAAAGGTTGTCCAGTCATAGTAGAATTACTTATAAACCCGAGTACTGGATAAAATATCAAATTCATTTTGTTATATTGATATTCATGAAAGTTGATATTACCTGAAATTATTAAAAGAACCAAAGTCATTGTAGAACACATAACTGGAAATAAAAGTTCAAATTCAGTTCAAGCAAAAAATTAACTTTATGTTCCAGAACGCGAATTCTATCGAAGTTCAATCCTGCTCCCTTACTTCTGAGCTAATCTGGTAAAAGAGTGAATAAAGCTCCCGATTTATATGAACAATTTCTCATGGCGTATTAAATCTCTAGAGTGCTTGCAAATATAACTGATCATCAAACTTAGATGACTTTTCCATTTGATTTGTTTTATGTGTGTTTGTATAATCGAATTCAACTTTTCAGTGATAGAATGAAAGGCTAACAGATGTCGGTATCGATGTATTAAGCATATAAAAGATCAATTAAACCATCTGAAATTTCAGAAAAATAAATTCAATGGTTCAGCTTTGTTGAATCAGCGATCTAAAACCATTCTATATGACCTCACACGCCCATTGCTACAATCAATACGTTCGATGATAAAGCTAAACAGGACTGTGAAAGTGGATGACTGAGTTAATACAACTATTGTTATTAAACAGCCAAGTTCAGATATTCAGACAGGCGTCTCTTATGAATTCAACAGCAAAACTGTTGTAAATATTTGTTCATTACTGGTTAATGATCCTTCAGTCAATGCAGCCAGACTGATTTTGTGTTGTCTCAGAATATAAGGTACATAAAGAAGAAATATAGCAATGTCACTTCCTGTCTTGTTTGCATCAAAAGTGCTTTCTTAATGAGTCAATTGTCAGTGGCAATACGTCAAATATGTCGGTAATTTACTATTTAATGTCCAGTTCTTTTAATACATGTTGGGATGTACTGAAATCCTTCTGCGTTTGATTGTGTACTATTTATTATAATAGTTTGATTTTGAATAAATTTCTTAAAATGTTTAATTTGACAAGAACATGATAATCGAAATATGATTACCTTATTATCAGTTTGTATTTACTGTAAATAATTTACTTTCATTTTCAACTATGTCACAACTTGTCTTGATTTATTCCTCTTAGTAGTAAAGTCCGGTTTTATTATATAAATATATGTATGTGTATGTTTACATACGAAATTATAAAATGTGTTGTAGATGCAATACATTGATATTTTCGAGTAATAAATGTCAATAGTCAAAGCAATTGTTTTTTCATTCAATATTGAAACGTTCATAAATGAAGTTAAAAACAATCATATGTTGAGATATTAAGGGAGCTAATACAGATGTAATTGTATCTCCTTCCATCAATTGATTGCATAGATAAAATAAGTACAATTTGTTGATTATTACAATATTTTCTCATGCAATATTTTTTATTTACTCGAGTTGCTTATACAGTTATTTGTTAAAATGCACGGTGTATCTATATATCAATAAGAAACTTTACATTTGTTCATTTATATAATGTTCATGTTTTTAATATTTTTAGGCGTAATATTTGCAAACGATATTCACAAATGTGATTTGGAAGCTACCTAACATCTAACATCCTGGTTTGAGGATTATGTTTCCAGGTACAATGACTATTTCTGTACTCAACTAAAGAATTAATAAACATGCCGAATTTCATACTAATGATGTTTCTTCTGGTTTAATTCCCTTTTATAAGGTTTTCAAATACCATAAAATGCAAGAGTTAATTTTGATTTGAGCAAGGTAAATTACCCTTGTGAAATTGATGATTCATATGCAAGAAAATACTATGATGAAATAGTTTATCCCAAAATTCAGTATTCATTTTCCCTTGCATTTAGAGGGGGAAAACTTCATCGTGGTATTAATTTAACTAATTTGTTTTTTCCATGTATGATGTATTAATTTCAAATATTCCCTTGATCATAAAACAGTAAGATTCCAAAGATAGTCTTAAGATGTAGTGTATTTGAATTCGAACTGACTGCAACTTAAAGGAACCTTTTGATAGCAAATGTGGTAAACGTTATTGCTTTAAAATTGATCTCATAAAATTTATAATAGTCTTGAGTAAGTAATGAGTGTGTCAATGGTCTTATGTTATCATACCCTATGGAATAACTGAGATGAATATCGTTTGACTTTGCAAATCTATAATTGAAACTGCCATTTAAAATCATAACAACACACTTTAAGAGTCTACACAATCTATTATAATCTAACCATCGACGGATGTCGAGTATAATAAATATGAAATGCAAATAAGATTATTCAACTTCAAATTGGATATTTTCAAATCTTATGCCTCTACATCAATCTCGTGAAAGCTATCAAGTAACAACAAATTTCAATTGATAAAGTGAATATGTAAAATTGAATTTAGTAATAATATTTTAGCAGATTAGCAAATTTTGTCAATTTATAAATTTCATAATTGATAAGATTGATATGTATTTTATGTTCAAAAACATGATTGTTTCATGATTTGAAAGTATTTTAAAATATTTTTACAAATTTGATCGAAACTGTCACACTGAAATTTATATATTTTGCTTTTAATGTTAAATCATTAGTTCTAATTTAGAATTTCTAGTAAATAAGTTTTAAATATCTGATTTACAACAGGCTTTAAATAACACCTAATGTGACAAATACAGATTGATAAATACAACACAACACTTATTACATTAGACATTCACTTCAATTATTGCAAATAGATTTGGATTCATACTCATTTGGCTTTTAATTTGTTCTTGCTATAAATCTTGCTTTTGTGTCTTTATCAAATTGTTTGGTGTCACGAAACAAAACATCCGTTTGGATAAAACATTAACATGATTTACACAGATGACTCCAATGAGCTCTTATCATAACCTATAACATGCTGTTTATATATTTTTAGATTATAATAGTATCTCGTGCATCCATGTTTGTCAATGAAAATAAAAACATGGCACAAAGAAAATACTTTGACAAATACTTACACTTATTCAAACTGAAGAAAGGTTTACTTTTTAGAAATAGAAAGATAAAAATCCAAAGAAAGAATAAACTGCAAAATGAACATAAATTTCAAAGTGAAATGAATGATAAATGGACAAATGGAAAAAGTTGATAATGTTCCAGTGTGGGGAGTCTTCTGTTCATGCTCAAGCAGTTTTATATCTTGGCATGTATTTGTCTACAATATCAACATTTTATATTCTGAAAGATCATGAAGAGTCAATTACCCACCTTATTAACTGATAAGAATATAACATATGGTAACTATTTATACTAATGATGAATGATACTAGTTATGTTCATTGTTGAACTCCTTAGGAGAGAAGACACACTATTGAATTGATTGGATGGTTTAACACAAAGGGCGAGGTAATTTATTTCTATAGTTTGAACTGACAGCTAATTTTTAAAATGGAAACATGAAAATATATCAATTCTACACTTCACTGTAACTAACAAATAGAAACACATAAAATCAGATCATCAAACAAGGAGAGACAATTTCTAATCGTATCTTTAAGACATCAGATGAACTTCATGAAGGACAGGCTCAAAATGTAGCTTAAAACATTATCACTGACCCTTCACATGTTTTACATGAATATTTCGAATCGATACCCTCCGGCCGTCGGTTTAATGTCCCCACGTGTAAAACCAAATGTTATCAAATGTCTTTTGTACCAAAGTCAATTACTATAATGAATTAGCTTAATGTTCCCATCATCATACTTTTTGTCCATGTTATATAACTATGTTTATATTCCATGTATTTATTATAAATGAATGTGTATAATTTTGTATGTATGCTCACTCAGACGTGAAGCAATTTGCTAACAGGCAATAAAGAATTATCTATCATATCTTAAATCATTGCTATAGTTTTGAACTGACAGCGAATTTGTCAAATGAAAACATGTCAAATTGTCAATATATTTTACACTTTCTTTAAATTTTATTTTGGCAGAATTTGATATACACTATATTTTCGCTGTCTAAATGGTTTAAATTTTAACAATACATTATGCACTTTTTCAGGTAATAGTTAAGTTTGTGTCACATAAAAAGGCAATTTCTAGATCAATATCTAACTTAGTCCTTGCTTTACTGTCACATCAGAGATAAGCTTCGATATAACCATCTTCAACAGTCGCTATTGTTTGATTTGATTACTCCAAACAGCACGTATTCCATGTAGCTGCGGTCAGTACACAGTAGGGGGCTGATTACATCGAGATAAAAACTGACCCGAGGGCTGTGTGACTGGTTGAAAATGATACAAAATATCACTATATTACATTATTACAAAGGTTCATTCAAAACCAAAATACATGTTAATCCATATTCGATTTGTGGTATCTTTTTAACCAACTGTTCCTTCAATTAGGGTGGATGTAGTGAATCCATTACGGACATCAGCGAACTTGTATGGAAAACACGTGGGATATATATTGAATTTATTATTTTCTTATACAACTATTTTACCATTGATTAAGTAATATTCCTGTATAACATGAGGCTGCATTTTCGCAAGTGATAGTGATGTTCTTCAACCATGCATTTCTCTCGCATGTTGTCTATAGGTCTATAACTTACATCAGGAAGTATTTGAAAAAGTTGTTGTGTGTACTTCTCCAGTGAGTTGTGTCAATACCATAGCATTGTCAAATGGTGTAAAACAGATTCCAAAACATGTTAAACCAAATCATAGGCCTGTAAACTCAAATTAAAATATGTTAAGTCGTATTCGAAGATCTTTAAAACCGATTCCAAGATCTTTTGTACAGAAGGGGACAGGATTTATTCAAAAGATTAACTCGAATTTCACATGCGTTACAGCATAAACGTTTTAGTTTTATTAACGCATGTGATATGAGAGTTCACATGACTATTTAAAACATTCAACGTAGTATTTCTGCACTACATACATTATATATAACTATTTATTTAATCAGGTTTAAACAATTACAAATTTAAGTATCGATAATTAATTGAAACTTCATGGACATCAAAGGTGACTCATTTAAAGATCAAATCTTTAAGTTACCCAGACTATGTGTAAAAACACAATTGCCTCATCTTAACAGAAGACAATTTTGTAAAATCTGTTTCACCCTCTTGACATGAATAGGGTGTAAATATAAGATAAAACGAAGCTCGTGGTATCGGCTTCCTTAGCTTTATCAATAAATCAGATACGACTGTATGTAAAGACACTGATATCTATAAAATATCTAACTTTAAAATATCCCCTTTCATACCAAGTTTATATCCTGAGTGAAATAAATCTGCTTTGTTGTCTCGAGCCTCCACTAGAGATAAACCAAATTTATGTCATAAGGCACATAAACTTGATATGAAAGTGAATTGAGTCTTGTATCCTATTTATTACCAACTTGTGTTTCATACGATTTATTGAATTTTAAATATATTTGTATTGTCCCTATAAAGGAATGGGAGAGCGGAGTAATATCAACCCTGCCACAGCTATACGTTAAATATTCACACTTTAAAAATGAAATCATTCTACAATTCCAATTAATTTGTGATGCTCGGTATGAACAGTTGGACTAGTAATTCTGAAGGAAGCATACACAATATAAATTCTCACTGCTAGAGGACAGGCGATGAGAGTTATCTGTCTTTTGAATAGCGTCATGTCATGGCAGCAAAATTTCCTTATTTCTCGTCGTCGAAATATGTAAACAAATGTAAAACTACCTCATTAAATGTAAGTTTTACATGAACATCACCGTTGAAATGCTCTTCCTTTAGGTTTTTTTTATTTTGTGAATATAAAGTCACTGTGTATCCTTACGTACACATTGTTTTCATCGGGAGACTGAGAATAGTGTTTCGTTGCAATGTCACTAACAGTAAGAAAAAGAAAGAGAAAAACTATTGCTGTATTCTCAAGTTTGTGCATATTAGCTCAATCAATCATTGCGGTGAGTAAGATTTCGTGAATTAACTGAAGAATGGATAAAGTAGTCCAGGCAGTGTCAAATTTCATCGTTAGCCAATCAAATTACTTGAAGGTGTTATGACACATATGTGTCATAACATATTGTTATGAAACCCCTTTCCGAAGTACCACGTGGGTAATAATAGCATTTACAACCTTCAGTTGTCTACTTCTGTGTTTATCTTTAATCAATCTCAATCTATACTTCAGGCACAAATATAAATTTCAATTGACTTTCAATACATACCCTTCTATGGATTGGTGCTCTTATACGATTTAAAAAGTACAATGATAAACGATGCATAAACATGAAAGAATGTTTTTAGAGTTATTAAGTTGTCAATTATTATTTACTATGCAAAAGGTAAACCTTAAGGTGTGAAAGATTTTAAGAACACGTTCTTACATGTATCTTCCTTTATTTAAAAGATATCTCAGGATTTAGGCAGCGTCATATTAAATTATTATTTAAGCTTGAACAAGTCTGCATGGATCAATGTATAGACTTTCTGTCTCAATTATCATTTTTCAGGTAATGCAGGATTTAATTTGTTTCATGTGTTTTGAAGATTATATCATGGTTTCAAAACGTTTGCAAACAACAACTCAATAATCTTGCATTAAAATCTATTGTTTGAAGAATACTTTCTCAGGTTTTGAACATTTTGTAAGCAAGAGATACATAATCTTGCTGTCAATGATTACATGCTCTCGCTGTTCTCGCGAGCAAAGGACCACCCATGTATTTCAACAATTTGATTTGTGTTGTCTGTCACTCTGTCGCCAACATCTACTTAACAAACGAGAACTAGGAACCGTTATGAGCATTGACCAAACAAGAGAACATTTCCCGTATTTGATGATATCATTTAACAAGCTACCATTAAGCGATATCATGATACCAGCTTTGGAATACAACACCACCAAGGTTTCGTTACTGTGATAATCTGATAAAGACCACTGACAAATGGTATATCAATATTAAAATCACAGCTTCCGTGCCTGGTTGTGATTGATACAGCAATCTGATGATTTATTTAAGACTCCTGATAACATTTGATTTAGATGTTATATGATGAGATTTATTAATTGCAAACAATTGGCATCGTGAATTGAAACACAATTTCTGTTTATTCAGCCCTTATTCATCTCATCAACACAATATTTTCAAGTGGTAAAATGATCGATATTGTTCATCACGGTGGCTTTGATTTTCTACATTATACATCAATAATCCGCAATCAATAGTTAAATCATGTTGCATAAAATTAATGGTATTTTTTTAGGTATTAAAGATGCAGCTCACACATTTATCAAAAACAAGAATTAGCTGACATATGTAGTCTTCGATCAAGCAACTATCGAATCGTAGACGGAATTACAACTGTTCATTCATAATTTGAAGAATATGTTGTCTCTATGAATGTTAACATACTCGTTAGTGTCTAGTTAAAATTTAACATTTAACATTTTAAGCATATTTGATTATTATAGTTTTAACTTTGAAAAGTTGATGAATCTAGTTTTAATTGTTAATTGACTTGGTTGATCTATTTCCATTGGATTGTATTTGGTTTTAAAAAAACATGCATAATCAAACAATAATGCATGGTTTTATATCATTAACAGCGAAGTTTTTAGATTATTTATAATTATAAGTTATTAAAACTTAAAACTAAATTACATAAGTGAACTATCATTGAAACAAGTGTACACATCTCACACTATCATAAAAAAAAGTTGAGTTCATGAATGCAAATGCCCTCCAATAGGCCAGCAAAACTACAGACATTAGTGGCAAGAAGTAATGTCAAATGAGCAAAATTCTTGATTATGAATGAAATATTTTCAGAGGATTTGAGACATTTAAGCACCCTATTAGCATTTTACTAAAGACAATGTTTTCACAGACGTGCCTTATCAGTTCCGGCTTGAACAGAGCCTACCACGCATTCCAAATCATCGAGGATTGGCGGCTAATGTAAATTAAATAATTGTTGAAGATCCGAGGCCATTAAGTCACTGCTTTCATGAGGATTGAACTTAATACGACAACAAGAGGGAACTGGAAAAGGCCGTTCAGAGCTCTTCTCATGAAAAGAATATCAGCCGTTGATAGAAACCAGACATGATGTGAATTGATGTGGGAGAAAAGAAATGTGAATGTTTATTGAAGCTTTACTCTATAAGATCTACAAATACAAGATGTCTGGAGGCATTCGATGTGTGAAGAGTGTAGTGCAGACAGTGATAGTTAAACTGCTCTTGAAAGATGTAGATAAGCAAATATTATTGATAAGGCTTCTATACCGAAATAGTTGACAATAATTCTTATATGAAAATGCATTGCAATACATGAATTATTTAATTAAACATCTAGGTTAGCGTTCAAAGTGTTATAGAAATAGAATCATGATGGTGATCAAGTAGATAATAATGTGAATGAGGAAAATAATATACAATGTACTTGGTAATGAATGTTATATGGTTATACATGTATTATGAAGACAATGATACTTTATCAGAATTATTTGAAATTAAGATCAAACTCAGTTACAATTCTAAGTGTTAACCATTAGAGTTACCAAGTCTTGTTTTTCAATTTGAATTTTTTTTAAATGAATCTTAAAATACAAATTTAATCAAGAGTCTGGGGAGACAAAAACTCCTAAGTTATTGAATCTGTCACCCTGTTAACTGTCTGTCTTCTCAAAGATCTACCCATGTGTTAATTAATTAAGTGGACGTTTGAAGCTGGGTCACAAGGGCTCTCTGTATTTAACTTGGGGCGTTTTCGGATTCTGTAGGTCTCTCACTCACTCTCATGTCAAGGCAACCTATGGTGTATGCTTTAAAATTTCAGAAACAACAAAGAAGGAAATATCGCGACGTAGTTGGACACTTATCCTGATACCAATAGGGTTAAATCTGTGGAGAAGTGTCATGGGGTTTATCAGGTCTAGAGAATATTTAGGTATTGTTAAAGTCTCTACATGTCTCAAGAGACGCGGTTGTGTAAAATAGACTCTTTTGAAGAAATCGTCTCATCATAATTTAATCATCTTATTTATTTTAAGATCGTTTTCTGAAAAATCACATTCTCCTTTCGAAAGCACGATTTAAGGTTCTCAAAATTTGCTGAAATACTGGAACATTTACATTATCACAACATTTCGTCTCACAGGTGAGGTGTTTGGCATTTTCCCTGACTCTTTGTTGGGTTTTATGTTTCACATTATGGTTAGGTAATTAGAATGCATGACAATAATCTGTTTAGAACATTGCTGATATGCTATGAGTTTGTGATGTCATAAATATAGTATATGGTTGTCAATGTATCAATGATTATTATGTCAACATGACCCATGGTATAACAGAATGACAAATGACATCAGGAAATGATGCAAACATTCAGATTTAAAACAGTTTTACCTTACGGAACGACGAGTTACTTAATTCAAATATGCAAACCAAACAAAAGAGAATGTATTTCCATTGTTTTATCCCTCATGTCTGTCCATGTTTTCAGCATTAACGTGTTCTGTGTATAAATGTTATGCCAATGGATCTCATTGAATAAAAACACAAATGCCGCCAAATTAGAGAAAGCTGGTTTTCAAGAAATCAAGATATTCATAATTCTATTTGCCTAATAACAGCTCGAAGAGAAATTCCACATGTTTGTAAACCTGTTGTCCTTCTGAGCTGGAGGTAAGAGGGAAAACTATTAGATTATTGAACTTTTCCATCAACCATGTTGATGTCTAGAGAAAAGTGAGGTATTGTTCAAGTCTCTACATGTCTCAAGAGACACGAGTGTGATGTAAAATAGACTCTTTTGAATCATCTCATTTATTTTAGGATCATTTCTGAAAAATCACCTTCTCCTTTTGAAAGCATGATTTAAGGTTCTCAAAATTGAAATACTGGAACACGTACATCTGGAGAACATTTTAGAGTCGAAGATCGAATGATGAAGCAGTGAAGCATAGCAGTGAATGTTTCAGAAAAATATTTGTCAAGGGTCATTTCAAAACCATTTTCAAAATTGTTGTTATTTTTGTGTTACAAGAAAGCTTGTTGTGGCTACGAAACAAATGCATCAATTTGTCTGGTACAAGATCTTTTGAACTCAAGTATAAGTATTTGATTCAAATAGAATCAGCAATTTATACTTATTCCATAGGACCTTACATCTTTAATTTATATTCCAATCTTAACTTTCAAATGATACTCAGAATAATTTTACTAACGCTTGCCAATATCCCTTATGTAACATTCTTCCAACTCAACTGGAAGTCTTAGTTCGTGTCTCAGAATACGTTAGGCACGTAGAAGAAATATAGCAAGTTCACGTCCTGTTTTTTTGACACCGGAAGTGGTTACTTAATGAATCAGTGGCAATAGGTAAAACAAATTGGTAGTTTACTGTTTGATTTCGTGTTCTTTTCTTACATGAGAGAATGTACTGAATTTCTATGTTGATTCTGTTGATTATGTACATGTATTTCTTAAATTTTTACATGAACGTTAACCTTTGAATATAACATGATTATTGTCTAAAGAATACTTTTTGACGTTTTATCTTCATTAAGATTATCTTCATTTACTTTCATTTTCAACAAAACTTGGCTCGATCAATATGTTTCCTTTGTAAAATAATGTTTTATCATTTAATTGCATGTATGTGTATCTTTATAAATAAAATGATTAAAGGTATACAATGATATCTAATTGATTACTAGTTCTTTACAGAGATTAAAGGAATTTCAACTACTTTTGATTATATGTTAACATGTTCCGTCTCAGAACAATGTTCTACAATTTCCAATATACTGACATGTACGAGTATGAATATCAATAGTAAAATTTATTGTTTTGTTTAATTATTTCAAAACAATCATATGATCAGATACCAAGAGAGCGAATTACATAATTCAACATATAAATGGGTCTCCCTTCAGTTAGTGATCAAATATGTTAACTTCATTGTAATTTGTTCAATAATACGATGTTATCCAAATGTGTTAGTTATTTGTTCTCAAATTGCTAATACAGCTATTTTGTAATACGTTGATTACATGAAGAGTGCAGGAGTGCATGTCAATAATTGAAAAACGTTGGCAAATATCCGACTACCTTACTTAAACATAGCTGAAGGGCTGTTCTTATTAAAAAGACTTTATTATATAATATTATAGAGTACAGTTTACTGTGTAATGAGCAACACGCTTGTATGATCGAATGATATAATCACTTTATCGATGTTGCCAACTAGTTTATCATGTGTAACGGGAATTCTTTTTTTTTCTTTTTTTTAAACGACCTAAAACGTCGATTTAATGTCTATGAATAAACTAATCCTGTAGTTAAATACCGATATCTTACGGTTAACTTCGTATGTGAGAAATATGTAGTCAGTATTTACTCAAATATTTTGTAATGCATATTTGTTTTAAGAATGTGGATAAGTGTATACCTATATCAAGAAGAAACATTATATTTGTTCATTTTCAAAACCGATTGTTCTTTTTTAAGGCACACCATTTATTTACAATATTTACAAATGCGCTTTTGAAATCTGCTTATAAACTACCTGTTAGTAGAACTAAATATCATGAGACATTTTTTTAAATCAACTAATGAATAAATAAATGTCCCAAAAGTTAATTTTTCTTACTATTGATTATTTTTCTAGTTTAACCACCTTTTCTAAGGTTTTCAAATTACATAAATAATTAATTATGATTAGAATATAAAGAGTTAAATATGATTTCAGCAAGGTAAATTACTCATTGTCAAATTAATGATGCATATGCCTGAAAGTAATATATTTAGAGTTTATTCTAAATTCAGAATTCAAACATTTTCTTGATCATAAAACTAAGATTCCAAAGATAATTTTAAGATCTATTCGATTATGCATAAATTGGAGGCGAACTGACTACAACTTAAAGCAACTTAGATATAAAACCTTTTCATTGCATGTTGGGTGAACATAATTGCTTTCAAATTGATCTAGTAAAGTATATAATAGTCTTGTGTAATGAGTATGTCAAGGAATATTCGTTATAAAAATGTTATGGGGATTTTAAAAAATAAATGGTATATGATTATTGATCGTTTATGATTGTTATTTGGAGAATCTATAATAGAAACGGACATATAAATTCTAGGATGTGGTATCTCATAAGAGGTTACACAATCCTTTCTAACCTAACTACTGACGTGTTACAGAACTTTGAAATGCAAACTAGATTATTCAACTACACATTGGATATTATCAAATCTAATGCATTAACATAAATCTCATATAAGATATCAATTTTCAATAATTTTCAACTGAGAATGTTCAATGTAAAATACAATTTAATAACATTGAGTTAACAGATTAGCACATTTTGTCAATTTATAAATTCAATAATTGATATTGATATGTATTGCCGGGTAAGCTCTTAATGAATACATTGACTTCCAGTATTTTGATAATAAACACATTTGTGCCCATAATTCTGGAACCAGCAACCTTGTGCAATTTCTCCTACAGCCCTGGTATTCATTACTCGCACTTTTTGACGACTGTTTGCTTGTGGTTTCTTATTTTGGATTTTTACACTATTTTATTGTTTTATTTATTATGCACTTGTTAATCTTGAAATAGTACACTGTTCCTATCTATATATTGATGACTGTGGGTTCCAAATCCTAACATAAGCAAAACAGCATCTGTCTTTATTTCACTATCATCAATTCCCAATTTCTTTAAAGAGATTGTCTCATTTTGGCACTAAAATGAATTAAATTTTTACAAACATTATTGTACTACTAAAACAGTGTTACTAAAGCAGTGTTAAATATCAAAAATGTATCTGTTAAACTCTTTTAGTGATAAATGGCCAGTTTTGCAATATTATCATTTATTACATAATTTGGAGTTAGATACTCGGTTCTATCAGTGAAATAAACCCTTTATCAAGCTACAGTGGTGATAACCTTTGTCACTCCTCTACTGAGTGACGATAAACTTTATCACCACTCGCGTGACGTCATCGGGACAATGTTATGACGTCATATTGTCAGCCTGCGAAGGCTGTTCTTTTGCCGTTGAAATAATAATATTAATAATAAAGGGTGCTTATATAGCGCTCACTTCCACACTGAGGTGTGCTCAGAGCGCTAACAAAAAGTCAGGGAAACACATGTTGTTGTGTGTTTAAACTTGGGCAAACAGATATGTTTTCAAATGTTTTTTGAACAATTGCAAGGAGTCCAGCTCTTTGAGTGTGTTTGGAAGAGAGTTCCACTCTTGTGCGGCTACGTAGGAGAAACTACGAGCACCAAATGTCTCCAACTCAACGTAAAACACAGAAATAATAATATAATAAATAGAATATATGTTTTCCTTGACAAATACCATGTTTATCTAATTGCGTGAGGTAGAAAAGTAGATATTTCACGAGAGGCGCAGCTCACAAGCATTTTTTGAAGAAATTCAAAATGTGATTTAAGTCACAAACTTTGCAAAATGATTTGGGGAATCTTGTTGATGAGACTGGGTAGGATATCGTCGTTTGACATCAATATTGTGGTTTATTTAATATTGAACAGTATGGAAAATATTGCAAACAGTAAAGGAAAGGTTGTCTTCATTCCCAATCAGTCATTGCTTTGAACAGTATATTTATAATTTAATGACTTGGTAAACATAAGATTCTATGTTCTAACAATTTAGCCAATTTAGTCATCACACGAACGAACGCCAAGAAGAAACAATTTGATAAAATGACATCTAATAAATACAGCCCTTAAAACATGACTATTCCTTCAATTCAGATGGATATAATGAGTCAATGGACATCAGTGATTTGTTTGGAAAACACAAAGGACACATTCGATTTATTGATATTCGTGTACAATTCTTAATACCTTTAATTCTCATAACCTAAATTACATTGTAAGTAATACATTTGTGTAGAAGGGGACATTTACTCATTTGCTATTCAATGTTATTATCGCGGACATATCTTCTCTATTTGGTTTCCAGATGCTAGATGTATTCGAATTAAGCATGGTTCGTTATGACATCAAGAGATGATGTATTTGTTAAACGTTGTCAAATGCAAACGTAATCTTTAGGAAACTATTTTGGTAATTGCAGAAATTATCCCCTCTGTTATCTCTACACATATAAAGTCTCTCAGTCTCTTTCCGAGTTTCAGTTTAAATGACTTCTGTGTAGATTGAAGGATTTATTAATTATGAGTTATATATTGCATGCAATATAAGAGTTGACAATACTTATCAATAGCACCCAAAATCAATGTGGTATTTCTGGATAAAGTATTATTTCAATCAGGTTAAAAAAAAATTGCAAATCATGGTTGCAATGGTTTGTTGTATTTGACGTACAATAAAGATTGATGCTTCAAATTAAAGTTGAAAGCTTAAAGGTAAAATTGAAGCTGTGCAGTCAATAACAGAAGACGCTTACACCCATTTTGTCAAATTGTAATATGTTTCTATCTGTCTCAAACTTTGAACATGTATTGTGTGTAAATATAAGGCTGTACGGAGCACCTTTGCTCTGCTCAATCCTTAGCTTAATAAATAAATTTGATGCAACTGTGTGATCAGACAACAGCATTGACCAAAGTTATCAGTTGACCAACACTGCGTTTATCTCAATCTCAGTAATCCTTACAAACATAAGCATGGTATAAATGTCACTCCACCTTCAATAAAACATCGTTCTAAGGATGAATTGTGGTTGTTTACTTTTACTTTTCTTTGAAAAATATCTCAGGGTTTCAAGAAGTTTGCACACACCAGTCATGCATTACAGTAGACTGTTTGAAAAGAGGTGAGGTGAGGTGAGTTGTGGTTTAACGCCGCTTTCAAGAGTATTTCACTTATATCGCGGCTGCTAGTTTTACGGCAGGGAGAAAGCCAACAACGCCATGTGGCTATGCATTGCGGTGAAACCTGCGAGCATCGGCTGGAACTAGCGAACCATGGGTGGTATGTTTGAAAAGAGGAATTTATCAGTTTTGTAACACGTCTGTAAGCAACATATCCATAATCTCTCTTTCTCGAGAGTAGAGGCACACCCTTTTATTTCAACAAGGTGATTTATGTTGTCTGTCACTCTGTCGCCAACATCTACTCATTAAACGAGAACCGGGAACTGTTATGAGCATTGACCAAACAAAATGATATTTCCAGTGTTTGATGATATCATTTAACAAGCTGCCATTAAGCGATATCATGATACTAGCATAGGAATATTAAACCATCAATGTTACTTTACTGCAGATAATCCGATAAAGAACGTGTGACAAATGATCTATCAATATTGGAATCACAGCTTTGGTGTATGTTTATGATTGATATTGCTTTCTGATTATTTATTTTAGATGAGTCCTGATGAGATTTGATTTAGATGTTCTATGATTAAGTTTGTTAATTGCAAACAATGGGCATAGTGGAGGATGGAGTTACAATAATGTTCATTCAGCTTTTAGTCCTCATCAATACACTATGTTCTCGTTTAGTGTTAAAATGCTTGTTATCACGATGGCTTTAATTCCCTGCACCATGTACCACTGTCTGCAATTTATGGTTCAATTTATGTTTGCATGATTAATGGTCTATTAGTGTGCAAGAGTCAGTGAGTGAGTGAGTGAGTGAGGGTTTACGCCGCTTTCAAGAGTATTTCACTTATATCACGACTGCTAGTATTATTGCAGGGAGAAAGCCTATGGCTATGTGGCTATGCATTGCGGTGAAACCTGCAAGCAACGGCTGGAACTAGCGAAATATGGGTGGTACTACGCTGAAATTCA
The DNA here is from genome assembly GCA_936450465.1 of Gibbula magus. Taxonomy (NCBI): domain Eukaryota; kingdom Metazoa; phylum Mollusca; class Gastropoda; order Trochida; family Trochidae; genus Gibbula; species Gibbula magus. The sequence continues at coordinate 39,450,264 of OW388304.1, read as the reverse complement.
GTGTAGCATTGCACCCAAACCTTACTGCGTGTAGACCAGTTCTCTACTGCAGACAAAGTTGTCGTGCCCCTGGCGGGATTCGAACGCGCTAACCACTGCGCTATCCCGCCCCTAGTGTGAAAGAAGCAGTTCAAAGCAAAGGTACATGCTTGTTAAAAACAAAGGTCTACAAAAGAATTTACCGTTTTAGGTCCTTGTAACGCTGTGGTTAGCACATTCGGCTTCGATTCAAGAGGTAAGGGGTTCGGCAACTGTGTCTGCTGTAGAGAACTGTTCTACCTGCAGTATTGTATGTGAGCAAAGCTACACTAAATTTCAGCGCAGTATCACCCATGGTTCGCTAGTTCCAGCACTTCCTTTCACAGCAATGAATAGCAACAAAGGTTTTGCGGGCTTTCTCGCTGCAAAATAATGCAAGCAATCGTGGTATAAGTGATAAAACTCAACTCACCTCACCTCTTTCCTAAAATGACACAACAGAATACGAGAATTCACAATTAAAAATATGAAATGAAATGAATTTAACCACTGATTTAGAGAAAGGAGAGTTCTCAGCTGTCACAGAAATCATTTTAGAAAAGTTGAAATGGTTAGAAATAATTGACATTAAGCCATTGTCTTAGGATGTTCTTAAAGTACATTTTTCCACAGAAGTGGATTATCAGTTTCAGCTTGGACAGCGTCTGCTATGCATTCTAAGGAGTTGAGGATTGGGGCTAATGTAAATCAAATCATTGTTAAAGACCCAAGGCCGTTAAACCACTGCTTTTATGAGAACTGAACTTAATTTGGTAACAAGAGGGAAGGAGAAAAAGCCATTTAGAGCTCTTTCCATGGAAAGAATATCAGCCTTTGATAGGGACCAGACATGATATGAATTGGAGTGAGTGAAAAATATGGATCTGGGTATCAAAGCTTTGCTCTAGAAGGTTATCAACAAATAAAAGACGTCTGGGTGTGTTCGTTGTGTGAAGTATGTGGTGAAAGATGCTACAAACAGTTGGTACTGCTTGTTATGTGTTTCTAAGGATGTTTCTGCTCAGTGATTGTAGGGATTATAATAATGATAATGGTTATATGGTTATATAATGTATTATGATACAAAGGCTCGTGGTAGATGGTGGTACTTTGATGACATGTTACTTAAATTAGGTTCATTTATCTCTGTTAATATTGAAAGGTTTAATCATTTAATAAATGTCATAGTAACACTCCCATTTATCTTTATTGATGAAGTTGATTTTTTATTATATATTGGACAATATATTCTAAAATATGTCCTACCTTCATCGAGACTATCACGTCACGTGACCTTGTCACAGTATCACTGGCAACCTTATTGCTTTACTATCGTTAAGACCCCATATACACAGGTTAAGGTGCGTCCACACTTAATAATAATTAATAATAATAATAATTATAATATTATTATTATTATTATTATTATTATTATTATTATGTCATCTTGTATAACGCTCTTATCAAACTACTCCGCAGTTTCTCAAGGCGCTGACATTATAACCCTGACGGAATTGTATCTTCGGAGCAGCCATAAGCGATACACAAAACCACCCGTTAATTCAGGTTCCTAATTGTACCGCTGGGTGGACTGAGTGCAATGTGGAAAAAGTGACTTGCCCAAGGACACAACACAGAAGACCCAGGTTAAAATTGTAGGTGCCTCCACCGGGATTCGAACCCGGCCCGTTGGCGTGAGAAGCCAGCATGTTCACCACTACACCTCGGTGCTCCGCTCAGCGATTCGTCAGAGATTACCTGGACGCTATCAGCCAAACATCAGGGAGTAATATTAACTAAAGGACAATTTTTATTCCATTAATTCTAGTGACAGTGATTGATCGTTAATTGGCCGATTCAATTCAGGAGTCCAGCAGTTTGCAATCTGTCCTTTAATCAGTGCATACAGTGTGGAGACGTGACAGATATAACAAGCAGAGTTTATACTATATTCCTGTGTACAGGTTATTGTGACACACCTAAATGTCCACAATTTGTGTAGTTATAGCAATAGGGTAATCATATTTGTTGTAAATGCATTGTCTTGTCGTACATAACTGGTTTGTTATGACACTATTATCCCACCGATAGATTATACCGACATTTTGAGTTTTGAAACATCAGCTGAAACTACAAGTAAATAAATAATTTCATGCGTTACTAGTCCCAATACATACTGATCTTTATATGTTTAACAATGAAAAAGACACGATTTCTTGGAACAAACATTACCTTTTCAAGAAGGGTGCTTTTTCGTATTAAAAAAACACACAATTAACCTAATATTTAATGATTACGAAAAGTATTTCTATTAATGCTTCACACACATATCAATAATAATTCTTATCATGGGTAAATTCATAAAGTTCTAGATACATACCAAAGATGGCAATAAAGAAGGTTCTTCTTGATATTGTTGCAACGGAATCCCACTGCATGGCGGCAAGCTTAGCATATTGGATTCATCTTATCTAAAAGCACAACAGTGACTTTAAAAAGTTACTAGTCCACAAGAATAGACTTCAGTATATAGTTATGCATGGGAGAAAGGTTTCTGGTAATAAGAGCTAGTTGAACATTGAATTGTAACAACACAAATCAACCCATAAGAATCGAGGGTCCTGCACTGTCATCTTGGAATTAAGAATAAACCCCAAGTATTGGATATCGTGTAAATGAAGATAAAAAAAGCCAATTCATTCTTTTCATTGCTTTTAATTAAAGTTGGAATTCCGTGAAACTATAAAAAGAACTAAAGTAAATTTAGAACACACAACTGGATATGAAAAATTCATTTTATATAACAATGTCCGCTCAAGCCAAAAATTAACTTTATGATTCCAAAATAAAACCCATTGAGTTCATTTCTGCTCCCTTGCTCCTGACCTAACCTGACAAAACAGTGAAGAAATCTCTAGACGTATTTGCATAATTTTCCCATGGCGTATGAAGTCCCTTGAGTGTTTATCAAATATTACCGATCATCAAATTTAGATGACTTTTTCCATTTCATTTGTTTTATGTGTGTCTGTATAATCGAATTCAACTTGTTCAGTGATAGAATGAAGGCTCACAGATGTCGGTATGGAAACAGGACAATAGGATCGACGGATGAATCACAGCAGTGGCGATAAGAGAGAAACTTAATCCTCTGATATTTCAGAAAAATATTTTTCAGATCAATGTTTATGTCATTCGAAAGTGTTGTTACTTGCAATGCATCCAATGATATGCATGAAAATGCATCTTCCAGCAACATGTTTAAATCCAATAGATAAATGTGTATATATAATATGTTGTATGCTTATGTTGTAATTCTCTCCAGACATTTCATTTAAGGCAAGGTTGCTGCAATAAGTACATATTAATGTTTGCAGAGATTGTACAATATTGATGATCATATAAGTATATACACAGAGTGACAAGAGAAGCAACACCAAAGGCAAACACATTTCTGTCAGATAAAGTCGATTTTCAATGTCAGTGATTATGATACAGCTCGGAAACAGATGAGGTGAAGTGAGTTTGGGTTTAACGCCGCTTTCAAAAGCATTTCACTAATATCGCAGCTTCTAGTATTATGGCAGAGAAAGCCCGCAACGCAATGTTGGAACTAGCGAACCATGGATAATACTACGCTAAAATTCAGTGTAGCATTGCACCCAAACCTTACTGTGTGTAGAACAGTTCTCTACTGCAGACAAAGTTGCCGTGCCTCTGGACCATTTGATCCGAAGACGAACGCGCTATCGGAAAGAGATGAATAAAATTTCATTCATGAATGTATGATTGTTCTTTCTGCGATTTTTTGACATAATGACATAATGACATTATGACGTATCGTTGCTGTAGGATGTTCGAAAACAAGCCAGAAAAGATATTGCACTTTCCTCTCGTGCCTGGTTAAGTAGATTACAAAACAACGTTTTATAAGAAACATGAATAGATAAATATATGAAAATATGAATAGATGTTTCAAATATTTAAAATTAAGTTTAAGTTGGCTTCAAGAGACATGTTGTAACTAGTCAGATCTATCCCACGCGGATTAATATATCTTGCACTATTGTGGTATCATTTATTTTGCCCCTGGCTGTAGTTGCTTTAAAAGCTTTTTTTAAAGATAAAGATTCTGTGATTAAATAATTCAAATACAGTACAGATTGGGATTAATCTTGTAAAGATGAACTATCACAAATATTTCTAACTCAAATTAGTTTTTAATTCTCGAGTTGTTAATACAGCTGTTTAATAACACGATGATTACGTGAAGTGTTTATTAAAGACTACGGGAGTGGCTATCCTGAACGGGAACCCTTTGCAAATATTTGAAGGACTTGTTTAAACGTAGCTAAAAGAAAGTTAAAGAGACCTTTAGCTTTATACACTATAGTTTAGTGTTTAATGAGCCACACGCTTGTATGATCATATAACATAATCAATTAATCAATATTGTCAACTTGTTTATCGTGCGTAACGGGAAACTACGCCTTTGCTGTTGTAATCAAACATCGTTTAATTACCCTCACAGGTCGATGTATTACAAAATATGTTCATAAATAAACTAGTTATCAATGTAATGAAAACTACCATAAGGTTATTGAAGCAATCAATTATTCTGATTTACATATTTATTTTGAAGTTAAAAACTGTACAGGATGGATGATTATCCAATATAAAAGTAACAATACATGTCGTGTGTTAACAACATTTTCAAATACAGTTCAAATATGTACCAATACTATTTAACATGTGCTTGGTGCAGTTACTCATGAAATAATGAAAATCAAAGAGATGATTTTAGAAAGGTCTCTAGTTTTAATGAATTCATATTCAATATGTTTTATTTGGAATTTTGTGCATTGTGGTTTGTTTTGATTTGTGAAAGAATAAAATCAACAAACGTTAATCATATTTTTAATATTCAGTTTCCATGAAAATTAGTCTTGTTTCATACAAATTTAACTCATAGTTTGGCTTTTTATTTTTATTGATAACTGCATGTTAAATTTATAATGAATGCGATTATATGTCAATTTGATTCAATTACATGCATTTGCAGATTGGACATTTAAATGAATAAAGGAAGATAGTTTGCTAAAAGATATTAAGTAACATAATAACTTTTAATCATGCAGGATTCCTCACACATTCAAAGTTAATTTACAAAAGTTATTTAACAAATGATTGACAGCCACATTTTACAAAATCGTTTTGAGAATCGTTTTCAACAAAAAAAATATGAAGTAGCATCGCAATTTTCACCAATAAACAAATTATTGTTTCATATTATGATCTTTATCATACGTGGCCTCTGACTACTCTACTGTTCAAAATTACGAGCGTTAGTACACAGTAATCATGAAAAGTTCCAAAACATTTCGTCAACAAGATTTACTTAATTTTGCACAACCGTGCATTTTGATCAGTATAAGACTGCTTAAATGTATGGTGTTGAGATCAATGTAAGCGCTATGATTTACGACAGACGATTTTCTAAGATTGCCAAACAATTCTGTCACATGAATTTGAAGGATGAGGGTGGATCTAGACATATATAACACAACTGATAAACTTCACAATTACAGATATTTCTGAATCAAACCTTTACATCAGTTTCTTTACAATAACCGACATTTCAGAGGTCCTCTTAACAAGACTGTTTTCTTAGAATATCCCATAAGATATTATGGACTCACATACTTAATCCATGGCTAACATATACAAATATGATATCATGGACTTACATACACAAACATGTATAATCTGCTTACAGTTTTCCACTTAAAAGGATGCTTGGTATGTGATTGTACCCACCAATGTCAAAAGTTGTCAAGGCTGTTATTTTATGGAGATGTATTGGCTGTTGTCGAAAATTACCCTTTCAGTGCCAATCTATTCAGTAGAGTGGGATATGTAGATGTTTAGTCGTGATTATGATCGAAAACCGCATTTTAACAACGAATAACTAATGGTAATAAAATATTGGCATCAAAAGGAGATATTCTTTTAATATATTTATAAAATTGTCTCTTCGAACTTATTTCTATATTGGTTATGTTTGGTTAAAATGATCTTTTAGAGTAGTTTCTTCTGCAGCCATGTTCGACTGTAATTACCAGGAAGGTATATACATTACTTAAGCCACGTGAGTTTAAGACATTTTCAAAACAACTAATCCAAGAATATGAGTGATTATTTTAAATAACATTGAGTTGTGTTGAGTTCATGCCAAAAAATTGTCATTTATTTTAGATACTTGAATACTGATGGGATATCTTCCACATTCGGCGATGGCATTCTAAGACCCGAGGCCAATTTGCGAAACTTGGTAAGTATATTTTCGACTATATCTGTTTTAGTATGACCCCAAATCCCTGGATTTTATTATAAGTATCCATGCGAATTTCAATTTCAATACCAGATAATTGGACATATTATTCCATTAGATATATTAGAATATAATAATTATAATGTAATGTCATACTATAATTGGTTAAAGATAAAATATAACCAGATGCATATATGGCATAGGGACACATATAAATTCTGTCTTTCGTTTTAGCAACAGGTCTTGTATGACGTCAACTGTATCTAAATTAAACACGAGTTATGTTCTTTATTAACATACACGTTGATAATTATCTGAGATTCGTTTTATTATATGTTCACATTTTGTTGGGCAATTTCTATCATTATCATGTTAACTGGCAAAGTAAAGGAATATCTTCATTAAAATCTTGCAGATGATTTTTGTTAAATAAAATTGTTCGAGTTAAGGCCATGAGCCTTCAGAGGAATAGATGCATTGATTAAATTTCGGTTACCATACATTGACTCCTATAACAGATGAACTACGGTTTGTTCAACTTCTTCGCATGTACAGTGCCATTCATTCATCCATTGATTTAGTCCAAAATATTTAAACCATTTCAAGACAAAAATTTCATTTACAAAAATATGATAATCCAGTATCAATGTGAAGATGATACCAATGATTTACTCAGCGGTATAGCCTAAAAGGTAAATGTTTATTTGTGTTTCTTCATCTAGTATTTATACGAAAGTATCATATGCATAGCGATCACTATATGTTTGCAGAAATTAGAAACTTTTGTCTCTTGAGGTTAAGTTGTTTGAGTGGCACTGTGATACATTTGCCATTCTAGCGTATCTGTCGTCAAAAAATAACACCAATGAATGATGAATGATGTTTTAACTGCGCCAATTCAAATGAATACAAAGGGTAATAAGACTTCCTTCCTTTAAAACAATGAAAGGGGCTGTAGCACGTTTTCGGCACATTTTAATTTTTCAAATTTCCCATTTATAATGATAGTTGAAGTCATTTATATTTACTTTAGAGGAAACAACATCTTATGACACAAACCAATTATCCGTAGTGGTAATAATGGTGCGGCGTATAAAGCAAACAATTGCATGGCGACCAATTTAATCTGAACACATTGTATTACTTCGAATTACAAAAACGATTCCCATGGATTTCCCGAACTCATTTTTAAACTTGATTTTCCGAAGAGAGAAGGTTGTTTTACTATTGGTGACATAATTTTCCAAATACATTTCATCGACTTATTTGAGCAAAAACACGTTCTACTGCCTCTTTAAAGTCACATCAATTAAGCTAGTCTGATAGTGCTGTAACTGTGACAGTTCAAATGAATACGAACGGTAATAAGATGGAACCTTGGAATAGTCGAGTCGCTCTTTAGACAACATTTAAATAAAGATCTGCATGTTTTAAAGGAAACATTTTCTTTAGGGCAAATTGGAAAATAAAACATAATACCATCAATTTATATAATTATATTTTGTAGAAACAAGTTTGTAAATCCAACGCTAACTTTTAATATAAATGGGTTAATTTCATAAAACATATTTTAATTGAAGCTGGTTAAAATCATGGATAAACCAATGTTTTCTTTCTGTAACTTGACTGATGGCTCATGCACGAAACTGCCTTAATATTACAATTATACAGCATTTGTTTTCTAGTGTAGATAACTCTTTAACACAGGATAAATGTTATAAGCTTTTCAACCTGATTAGTACTTTTGAATGTTACCTATCTAAACTCTAAAGACATGGATTTCTACCTTTACGTTTCTTAATTGAAGTGGGAATATATTATAATGTGGTATATGTAAATAGATGTTTTACAGTATGTGATACTGACGCCATTGGTGGAGAATATCAGTACACGTCCATGTGTAAAGTATTTAACAACAACGAAATATGTACATCTCAGATTATTATTAACAAACCCATCGGTTCATAACACCACTAATTGTCATAAAATAAGTGTATTGCTTAAGTTGACTAAATTTTGTAACCTCTTTATCCGCATTATTAAAACACATTCCCCTGTTATACTCCAAATATACTCTGCACACAGTCTTTTGCAAACTAAAGGTTATGTTCTGTTCTGATCTGTAAGGTACAACTACATGTACTTACCATCTGAACAAAAATATTTCTTGATTTACGATTCTTGATCCCCTCTTTCACAAATACTGCCACACTAAGATGTAATAATATAAAACTAATTAAAGATCATGTCAATGAAGTTTGTCTTGTTCTTAATGTGCAAATATAAATGAATAAAACAGGCAATAACATGGAACCTTTGTATAGTCTCTCTTAAGACAACATATAAATAAAGTTGTGAATGTTTTACAGCAAACGTCAGATACAACTACTGACAATATAAACTAGATATTTCTTGACTACGTTTCTAGTTCCCCTGCCTTCATAACTACTACCACACTCAGATGTGTAATTGTAATAAGTATGCTTATCAGGGTTGCCTGTAATTTCTTCTAAGAGTTTTAGGAAATTGTAGAGGAAGCTTGACTCCCTTCATCTGATGTTGATGAATACTGGTTGGAGGAAGTACTGATTGCTCGGCCAAGCTTCGTCTGCGTTATAGAATGTGTGCCACTTAGACAACACTTTCTAACATTCTGATATACGCGGAATTTTATACCCGAGCGGGCAAAGATATGCCGGGTATTACAGTTTTTATAATGGTCATGGGAATTACAGTTTTTCCGAATATGACTTGGCTGACGGAACTACTTTACGCCAATTCATGAATTGCTAATCTATACTATTTTAACCAAATCACATAAATGAACAATTTCGAGCACACCAATTTCAAATAACACGTCAGTAAAACATATGAAATAGAAAAACATGTTCAATCTATGTTTCCGAGGCCTGTTTTGATAGTACTAAAAAAAGAAGAAGCATGCAAGAGTGGCCGGCTGCACTGCCGTGACGTCATGGCTTTGTGACGTCATTAACCATGACGTCATTTGTTGACGTAATTACACTCCATCATTGCGATTGTCAGTTAACGTTTTCACAATTTTTCTATTATTCTGCGACATTGTTTACTATATAAATGAGTTGTTTACTATGGCAGTAAACCTTTTTTGGAATAAAATTCAGCAGTTACTTTTGAATCTATCTGAAGAAAAGAGCGCAAGTTGCAAACTGTTTAGATGTGCTTTAGATTAGTTAATGAATGGCTTATTTTACAGTCTTATCAAAGATCGTGAATTCGCGTCTTGTTTTTCTAACTTTTATGCGTTAAAATGATCTTGGGTAAGAAAAAGAATAACCAACTCGGTGCTGGGAATTACGAATTATCTGTCCCTCGTGAATTAGTATGTCAAACTCCTCGCTAAAGCTCGGAGTTTATCAGAATAATTAACTCGTGACAGATAATCCATAATTCCTCGCAATTCTTTGATTATTCTTATAATATTTTCCGCATGATGATACTGGGGACCTTTCGACATTTTAAACTTAAATCATCGTATTCAAATTGTTTGCATCTCTGATGCCAAGATACCAAGTATATACAACAACTTGTTTTTGTTTGTTTTTTGTTCAACTTTTGGCCTTTCAAACTTTAAAGGAACAATGAACATAATATGTTTGGAGTTTGTGTTGCTTTTGATGTTCCTGTGTGACGATATACCTTGAAGTGGTTGAAATAGGATGGATGTCGTTATACTTAGTATGGTTACCACTGTTCATAGAGTGTTTGGTGATCTATATGAAAATCTCGTGAATATTAATGAGGAAGGTGAGTTAATGAATCGCTTCAATGTCATCATCCTAGGTTACCCATGGTTTTATATATGCTCCGTTGCTCTCCACTATATCACCCATGGGAAACCTTATCAGGGGAATCTGTACTCAAATTACCCGCCCTTGCCTTTAATACATGCCAACATAAAATATGAGCTGATGAGTTCAAATAGGTTCACTCAACTTGCATATTCATCCCCAATCGCCAAATATATACTAATTACTAGTTACCCATTTAAATCGAGAAACATCATTATACTTGTGCAGACACCGAAACTTCACGTTCCATTTACATGCACAGTAGTTATAAGACCTTTTTAAACATTGCATTAAAGTTTGCTTTTAATCTGTTGTAAATAAGTTTCTAAAATTACGTTTGACGCGCGCCACACGCAGTGCATTGTCCGGTTTTCAATCAGAAATCGTTACTTTTACCTTTATATCGTCGGTATACTGAGCCGACTAAGATCAAAATGGCAATTTTCGGCAACAGTGAGTACTTCTCGATAAAACTAGACAAGTTTTAACGTTTAGCATATGTGACTCCAAACAACACAAAGAATGTACCTTTAAGTTCAATCATACCTTAACTAACCTAACCTACTAGAAGCTGCCAGGGTCATCATCAGTTAGTTTGTTGCTCTTTATAATACTGTTATATCTATAAAAATGTATTAGTCAGCTTGCATGTGCTCTACTTTCTTGTAATCCAAACAGACAGTGTGTTGATGTGACAGTCTTTGATAAGGTGAATGTGCCCCCTTTTTAAAATTGTTTAATATACTTTTCGGTTTATTGAAAGTTGTTTTCATTTTAGGAAATAGGATCAGAAAACAGGCAACACTAGACTATATAAATGCATACTTTAAACTGTTGGAATGAACTGCATGACTAGTTAAAACTAACTATTAGCATCGACGTAGCTGTATGGTAGCGAACTTTTTTAAAATAAAGTTAAGATTCCTTCCTGAACTATTTATGATAAATATCAATAAACACCAATAGGAATAATTTCATCAATTTACCCCGGATTCCAATATTAAGGGTTAATTGCTTTCAGAGTAAATTTAAAAACTACATAAATAAAAGACATTTGGAGCAATATGAATAAATGAGAATTATTAAAATGTAAAATGTTTGTTTAACAATCAGACGAACAGACTTATTCTGGAGAAGAACCTTAAAAAATTGCTGGTTCATCCATTTGTTAACTTTTACTTAAATTAAGTGAGTTAAATGATAACATGATTCAATATATGTGTGTAAAATGCATGACAAAATAATAACATTTTATGTATGAATAGCACAGTGTTAGCTACCCGAAGATTCTACATTAAGAATGATAGGTAGTCTATTCCTGGACCATATAACCCTCTACAGGAAATGAAGGTTATTCATTGCTGATTCTTCTTACAGTGCACAAACTAAAAGCTTCTTAATCACATGGTAATACTCACCACATCCAACGCAACAGACACTCTTATATCGACACTTGAAGAGAACAGAGATTTATTACATTACATCTTCCTGAAATAGAACATGAGAATACGGAGAGGGTAATGCCCGAGGCCCATTATTTTTAAGGAATGTAGAGTTACGAGGATATTATACTACTAAAATTGCACTCAAAGTATTGCTCTTATCAAAATTGCTTTAAAACGTTAAAGAAATAAAATTTCTTCTGCGAGCATCGGCTGGAACTAGCGAACCATGGGTGGTACTACGCTGAAATTCAGTGTAGCATTACACCCAAACCTTACTGCGTGTATAACAGTTCTCTACTGCAGACAAAGTTGCCGTGCCCCTGGCGGGATTCGAACCACGGACCTCTTGATCCGAAGCCGATCGCGCTAATCACTGCGCTATCCCGCCCCCTCTCCTTAAGTAAATGTATCTTCAAAATATAATTTACATGTATATACAACGCACATATACTATGTATATCTTACAACGTTTGTTGATATATTGATATGTTTGATATCATATACCAGGAGGGTGAGTTTTAATGAACATAATTATGATTTATGAATTATGTATCCATAGATATGGTTTTAATCATACTTGCGTCACCCAAATTCGTTCTTGATAGTTCATGTATATCTTAGAATTCAAAATAGTTAGCATACCTTTAGTCCGCGAATGTCATAGCATTGTGGCGTCATTATGATGTCATCATCAAGTACGATGAGATGACTTGAACTTTGTCTTTTAGCAAGAGTTTTTACTTATAACACGGCACTGGTGTCGATATGAATTGCTATGCGATTAGCGAGCAATAGCATAAATATAATAGCGTGCAATAACATAAATTATTGCATGTAGAAACGAAAAAAGGTTGCCGAGCCCCGTTCAAGATATGAACTCAAAGCCGAAAGCGTAGTCACAACATGGCTAACTATAATTGACAATTTCTAAATTAAGAGTTAAAAATCATGGCAATACCATGCGATTCAAAGCTAGTGAACTCTGCCACGGACTGCACGTGGTGCACGTGCCATGCGTTCCCAATGTCATGTTCATTTCACCAGATGGATGGTACTTTCCGAAAGGATCGAACATGAGGTGTGATGCGTTGGAGTTGCTAATATTATTGTTGGTAGAAAACTCGCAACATCATTGTGGATATGCTTTTCACAATAATCCATATGATATTTCCAATATAGATGCTGATGTCGACTGTCTATTGTAATGTTAACAGCAGTTAAAAGTATAATATATGTTATGATTTGCTGGGGAAATGTGTCCAATACTTATTTCAATTTTTCTTCAACTTCAGCTTTGTAGCTTATCTTTTTTAATATGTTATATGCTTTTACTTTCCTTATCTGCATACTGTAGAGCAGCTCTCAAATGAAGGTAATGTGTTAATTTAATTCTGGGAACGAGGAACAGGAAGTAGGTGTGATATACAAGAGATTTATTGAAGGTTGCGACATATTTATGTTCTCACTCTCAAGAGCCGAAATTGTAAAGGCATTCAACCCATGGCTGATGTAAATCATTCTTGTTTATATGATTAATATAAACTTTTCGACAACCCACAAATTCGAAAATAAAAGACTGTTTAATTTCTTTGATTAGTTGAAAATGGTATTTGGAGATAAAAATATCAATTCCAGTAAAACCGTTACAGATTAATTGCAATAAACGAGGTAGCTCACTTTCATTTCGGCTTAATTAATCTAATTTAATTTTGCTTGTGACAACATATCTCTCCGATTGCTCATCTCCACAAGAATTGAGCTTTCGATTGAATACTGCCCGTGCAGATGTTTTGCAGCCTGACATTCATGAAGTCCGTGCATCACAAGATGAAATGTACAATGCGCGAGGAACCCATGTTTTGTTTGACACTGACAGATACATTGTCACGATTGGATTGTCGCGTATCTTACCGTAACAACTTTATTGCAACTTTATAGTAACTACAAGCAAATCTTGGAGGAGGATCCGGATCAGTTCCTACAAAAACCGGTTCGTCCCAGGGTCAGTTCGCCCCGTTTTAATATCTAATATGATTATGATGATGAGTGGAACCGGTTTTGGTACGAACTGACCCGGAACCTTGGAGGAAGTGACCTATATTTGCTTGTAGTTACTATAAAGTTGCAATAAAGTTGTTACGGTAAGATGCCCGATCTATTTAATGTTTGACACATGTATCAGGGATGTAGTAGAAAACTCTTTTCAAGATTGATTGCTTTTGCCAGGAATGAAATATCGACTTTTTCCTCGATTTTTATCGATGTATTTCTGAGACACCATTTTTGCCCACTCAAGTTTGACAGGTAAAAATCGTGTTTCAACTGTCATAACTTGAGAGAAATAATGCACCGATTTTGTTGATGTTTGTCTTAATTGAACGAGAAATCACTGTGCATTAATTCTGTAGTATGTAGTACACGTAAAATGTGTTGACATTTTGAAATGTGGATTTGTTTGGGCAGGGGGTAAAATTGGCGTTGCATCCCTTTCTTTCTTTAATAGTATAGGGTATATATCGCATCGTAGTATTGGACCTAGGAACTGTTTGTTTACAGCAATACAAGCCCCTGTGGCAAACTTGACAACGATAATATGCAAAAAAAATGTACTACAGCGCCGTTAAAAATGAAGATATTCCTAATTAACGCGACAATCCAATCGTGACAATGTGTCTGTCAGTGTCAGTATTTCCTAACAAAAACAGCAACATCAAAGGGACAAATACCGACAAGATCCACTTACACAGTGTGAATTACTATAATCCAACACGTACAGTGCATTAGTCGTTTTTCTAAACACTTCTCAAAAGATAATGGCAACAGCGTATCCCTATTTTGGCCAGCAATACCTGTATATTTTCAACATAAAATACAATGATGTAGGTACAGAGACGATGATTATACAGTGTGGGGAGACAATCAATATTGATCTGCAGTACACTGAGTCGAAACCGACATCCTTCTAAGCCGGCATTCCTTGACAACCATTTGGTTCTAAACGTGCCCTTATCATTTGATGAGGTGAGGTGAGTTGGGGTTTTAACGCCGCTTTCAAGAGTATTTCACTTATATCGTGGCTGCTAGTATTTGGGCAGGGTGAAAGCCCGCAACGCCATGTGGCTATGCATTGTGGTGAAACCTGTGAGCATCGGCTAGAACTAGCGAACCATGGGTTGTACTACGCTGATATTCTGTGTAGCATTGCACCCAAACCTTACTGCGTGAAGAACAGTTCTCTACTGCAGACAAAGTTGCCGTGCCCCTGGCGGGATTCGGACCCCGGACCTCTTGATCCGAAGCCAAACGCGCTAACCACTGCGCTATTTAAGCAATTGAGTATATCCTTTCAACGTTACTTTACCTCTAGGCCTATATCTTTTGATAATTTTGACGAGAACAGCTATCATTAAATAAGTAATGTATTATTTGTGATGGAATGAAAGGAACATGAATCATTTTCTACTCATAAGATAGGTTGTAATACTATTATCTTACACTGACGACTGCAAAACTGACAACGTCGACCCTTCTGTATACTGAAATCTCCCCACACAAGGAGTTAGATTTAAGAGAGAGCAAGGACATTAAGATAATGAGCAAAACTATTACCCTTATATATACAACTATATGGTAGTAAATTATCAATATGATGATGTTTTTAAAATGACCTTTCCCTCCACTAATTGGCATATATAGTCTTATAATGTTTTTACATTACATAAATATCAGTTATGACCTACTTGATAAACATAAAAGGTTACTCTTTCTAAGAACCGTACATCCCCAAATCGTGTGCTAGTTGCCTGCCTTTGTTTTGGCCCTCGCTGAAATAAATCATCTGGCTATAAATCCTCCCTTTGATAGATACATGTAAGTATTTTTATGCGATGTTTAAGCTCGTGGTAGGAACAAATCTTCACAATAAGAATATTTAGGTAATAATGATGTTATGTCAGTTTAAAACTTACTTTTGTATAGTATAGTTGTGAAAAAATAATCCACTGCCTTGAATCATCCTCTGATAAAAACCGTGAAATACTATTTTATAAAAAAAAGGTGGTGGTGATTATTCAAGGATTCACGATATTCAACAATAGTTGCCACTCTAAACCAAATACAGATAAATAAAACAAATCAGCAAACAAATAAAACGATCGTTAATCACGTATCAATGTGGCTCATAAATGTTTTATTTTAACTTCTAACGAACATGAAGCATCATTCAAACCAGTGTAATGAAAATAACGTGTAATGGGTACTGTGGCCTTTTTCAGTTTTCCATATGAGCAAAAAGCACACTTTTTGTTGAAGCTATGCCAATGTCGCTTTAAGACTAAAAACTCTATTTTTATACATGGTATTTCATCTACGCAAAGGTTTAAAACTGCCTGTATTATTTGTCCTTGAATTAATTGAAACATTGAAGTAAATATGATATATGATATATCATATGTCACACTTTTTGATAACTTGAGGACCAAGGCGATAACATTTATTTAATGAATTGTTTTCATAAACTCACGTGCAAAAGAAACGTACCCATACAAAATACAAGATATTTCAATCGACGGGCGATAAATGTGACTGAAACAGCGTTACATCATGTTTTCAGAACCCAACAATACTAAATATGAATTTTCAAAACATCATCTATTCATAATTCTGAGAAACACAAGTTTAAAGAAATGGTCATTATGGAATCTCCTTAACTAGACGAGATAGAAGCCTCTAAAAACCGGTTTTGGCTTGTTTTGTGACGTCCTACAGTAATGACGCACGTGAGTTTATAATGATAAAATATGAATAAATAGATGAAACTAAACGACCTTCTGTTTAATAACATGTTAATCAAATGAGTTAGTTAATTGGTGTTCAACGAGTAAAAGCGAGATTTATACCAGATCATTAACGATTAATGATATTGTGTGGAAAGAAGTTTAGCATTCTGTTTATGACCTGCTTAACCAAACGAAATTATCGACACTTTGATGATTATGGTCTATTACGACTATCACACTTTAAACCGTATTGAGTTAATATTGTCATATAAATGTAACACTGCAATATATTTTACGGATGACCGACATTGACACCGATGGTAAAGACTTTTATTTTAAATAATATGTTTGGCTGGTTGAGGTTAAATTTATATTCAATGGCCCAAAATGTTCAAATTGCACAACTTCACAACTTCAAATGCACATGCATGATCTACAGCTGCTTAGCAAAAGTTTAACTGTTCCCCCAACTCAGTGCAAATATCATGTAATTCTGTGTTCATTTAAGTTTGATATATTCCTTAAATATGCCCGCAAAAGTTATGAATCTTTGTTCAGACGTAGAAAAATCATTTCTGTATCATATACTTAAAGATGATACTAATATTTCTACAGGAGCAAATATGGCAAGGATTTATATAACACCGGGGTCAAAAATTTATTGTTTTATAAAATTGTCATTTTTTAATCATTTAGGGAAAAAACATAATCATCATTGACCAATATTTTCTATAACTGTCGAAATTTTACCGACATTTTGTTTAATTAATATTTTATTGCAGAAACAATGAAATCTAAATTTTCAAATGTTGACCCCTTGCATTGTCTCTTTAGTTATACATTGTACGCCAAAATTGTTTCTGGCATGTTACATATCTGTCCCTTGTATATGTAGTGTAAAAATGACTTCTCTACATCTTGTCCAAAAATATTATCCATAATGTGTTCTGTTAAGAAATAGTGCCAAATTGAAATTTTCGAAAAATGATGGTTTTACGTAGGAAATCTTGCATAGTTAAACAAACTTTTGTTCAGCAGTACACTATGTGACGATAACATTGCTGTCATTGCATCTACACCGTAGGATAATACTTTTCAAGGTGATCCAGTTACAAGTGGACTGATATAGAAAACGTTGCTTAATGCCACAGGCTATAAAACGATAGTAGACACCAAATCTCATTAAAACTATAATTACATAATTCATCAGAACTTTAGTATTTCAAAGAGCCCTGGTGCAATTCACCGTGGGTTATATTAAAATACTTAATCAAAATTGAATTAACTTGCTATGCCACCAGGTTGCTTAATTAACTATATCTGTTGACAGTTATTGGGTGATGTGATTATGTTGCACTGGATGAATACTAATTCAATCAATTGCAAGCTTAAGGTCATGGGTTAGAGGCACCAAAAAATAGCTTTACCTACGGCCTTTATTATTTTTGTTTTGATTTGGAATCAAGTCAATGAAACCGACAAAATATTAAGGATAAAAGTCGATGTGTGCCTAATGTTTCTCGACTTCTCCCGCAAGATAAACATTGCGATACTCTCCATTACTGGTTGATTTGGTGTTGCTGTATTTCGATATATTTCCACTAAATTCATACATATTACAGAGTTATGTACCTTTGAACCTGATGCCAAAAAACCGACATTTACAAAGTTAGCAATTTCTGAGGGCATAGTGAAAGTACAAGAGTGAAATTCAAAACTCGGCCTAGAGCATTTAATGGGGAAGTTATGCAGCTTTAAAATTAGCTATACATAGGGGTGTATGCATTGCCGTTAGTGAGGAGAAGCTTTTGAAAGAAACAAAGTACACAGGTTTCAGGGTGTTTTTAAATGGGCAGTAGCACGTTTTTTGCAAAATTTATTTTTTCAAATTTCCAATTTATAATGACAGTTTATGTCATTTAAACTAACTTAAGAGGGTAAAACATCTTATTACACAAACCCAAAAAAAAAAAATGTTGCGTATAAAGCAAAAATTGCATGGCGGCCATTTTATTGTGAACACAATTTATTATTTTATATTACAAACGTTTCCCATGGCTTTACCGAAACATGTACACTCATTTTAAACTTTATTTTCCGAAGAGAGAAGGATGTTTTACCATTGGTGAAATTATTTTTCAAATACATTTCATCAACTTATTTGAGCGAAAAAATGTGCTACAATGCCTTTAAAACCGTGTTACGGGTGGATTTCAATGGTGAAATAAACCCGCTCGTTAGCAATAATGAAAAGACCACCAGTAAGTAATGATAATATTTAATACAGATTATATTATGGCAGAGTAACAATACTAAGCAAGTACAGGTTCAAGTTACCTTTGTAGTCCTAAAGTCACTTAGTTCCAAGAACACACAAAGAATATCCAAGGTCCAATATTCAACAATAGCACAATGTCAAATATTTATAGGTACATGCAGGTCCACAAACGAAGGAAATCTCCTCGATGTCATATATTTCAAGATATTTTATAAGAAAGATAAATACCTGGCTGGTAATGTAATTAGGGCTTGGGGCTAAAACTGATACTGGGGTATTTGTAAATAGGTAAAATATGTGGTTAATGCTTATCAAAACACGATATCATAACAATAGCAATTTGTTACGGCTGAAAACCATATGTTGGCGAAAGTTTTGTGAAAATATCTTAAATAGTTTTCGAAATATTAAGGTTTGAACTTTTGACTTCAAGGGCAGATAACTCGAGCAAGAAGTCGAAAATGCAAAATTGGGCTTCGTGGTTCACCAAGCTATCATCACTGAAAATGTCACGAAAAAAGGTCAGATGAATAATCGGACATCCTTCGGACAAAAAAAGTCAAATAATATTTCTAAAAACACGATAATAACAACAGGTCTTCTAGAATTACGGGAGCGGGATAGCGCAGAGGGAAGGTGAAGGTCATTTGAGCCGGGTGGACGTGTTTTAGTCAGCTCTCGCTGATTCTACCAGTGTCACACGATTTTGACAATTGATGAAAATTTAAGCAACTTGAAACGCTGGTAGAAGTGCTCCAATATGCCCCACTCGAAGAAAAAGAAGTATTCAGGAAAGAGAAAGAAGGGAACATCGACTGCGTCTGATACAAGCGATAGCCAGCCCAACACCTCAGGCAACATGGCGACTGCGACCAGTATGGATACCGGGACCATAATTCGTGAGTCTATGAACTTGATTGATACGCCCACTCAGTTCTCACAAACCTCAGGTGTATTTCAACAGCAACCCCTTTCAACATCTGCACCTCAACACACAGGATTAGTTACCCCGCCTCAACTGCAGAACATTGCCTTTTCTACCCCAATCAATGGAGGGTATCAACAGGGGGGTATGTCGGCCATAATGGATAAACTCAACACCATCGAATTGAAGCTGACCAAACTTGATATTATCGAAAGGGACATACATGGCATTAAAAGTGATGTGGCGAAACTTGAACTCAAAGTTAATTCTTTCGATGAAGTTCGTGCAAAAGTGGACTCGTTAGAAACCAGCACCCAGTTTATCTCCAACTCTTTTGAGGATTGGAAAAAAAAATGCAGATAATGGAGAATGATGTCGCTTCGCTGAAAGGTGAGCTTGGTACTTTTGATGAACTGAAAGCTGAGAATTTGTCCATGAAGGAATCTGTGATAGATCAGAGATGTAGGTCTATGAGAGACAATTTGATTTTTTTCCAACATTCCCGAAACTTCTTCAGATATCATTAGAGATTGTAACGGCAGGCATGATGTAGAGGATACCGAGAGAGTGCTCAGGGACTGTATTGATAAGGAGCTGGATTTTGATAGCGAGAATTTGCAGTTCAAAAGGGTCCACAGAATAGGGAGGAGGAGGACGACGCCCCTACGCCCAGGTGAAGAGATAAAACCGCGCCCAATTATAGCCAACTTTCTTGTCACTAAAGAACGTGACGCTGTCAAAAGAAGCGCCAGAGAACTTAGAGGGAAGCACTTCAGAATTGTAGAACAATTCCCACCTGAAATCAGCGACTACAGACGGGAAATCCTTATGCCTTTTCTTTACTCTGCCAGGAAAGAAGGTAAACGAGCCCACACTGTTGTTGATAAACTGTTTGTTGACAACCGCCTTCAGCACGTGCATGTGCCGCCCCCGTACAGAGCCTCAGAGCAACAGGCGGGCAGGTTTGTAAACACAGGAGACGCCCGGCAATAGCGGGTTACCGGTGGACAGAGGCAAACACCTGCGGAGGTTCTTTCAACCGCAGATGGCCTTAGCACAGGCTCTCTAAGAGTTGACTCGTTAACATCTCGTAACATCCCCAACTTTTCTGAAACTTTTACTGAACCGGAAGATACGGACTCAGTGAAAAATGCGACTGATCAGAACTCTGTGTGTCACGACACGAATGTAAGAACATTACACTCCAGTCCATGTTCTGGTGATATTAGTGACTCTAACCGTAAACAGATTAACCAGGCTGCTAGCAGTAACATCATTAAGGTTAATGATCATACTGATACTGCTATATTGACTCCATCTAATATTGTTGTTAACCCAGCTACTACGTTAACACAAGCTACATGTATTTGTACCCCAGGTACTGATGTGAATATCATACATAAGCGTTTATCTTCTACCGACAATTTAGTGACACAAACTGTTGTAACTACGAGTTCATATACTGAACCTGATGCACATTTCCACTCACACAGTGAGCTATGCAGTTAAGACAGTGTTAATTTTGATCCATGTCATAATGGTTTAAGTTTCCTTAGTGTTAATGTGTGTGGTTTACGCAACAAGCTTGAATACCCTGACTTATAACTTATTCACACTCCTCGAACAATCTATACTGCAGTGTTTATCTCAATCAGAGTATGCTATCTTGATTGGTGATTTTAATGCTAGAACAGCAAATCTACCTGATTATTGCACAATAGACAGATTCATCATGGAGGATTTCGGTCTCGATGCAAATGAACTGAATAGTGAAATGAATCCTAGATTGTTTTTCGATAATCTAGATATACCTAACACTAGATACTCAATGGAAAAAGGGAAAGTTAACAGTTATGGGAAAAGCCTTATTGATCTTTGCAAAGAATTGAATTTATTCATCTGCAACGGCCGACTAGACAGAGATACATACATAGGAAAAAACAATTCGAATGATAGGAGCCTAATTGACTATGTCATTTCATCCCCTAAATGTTTATCATTGTTTACAAATTTCAAATTGTTTACAAAGTTCTTGAGTTCTCTCCCCTGTTTTCTGATGTACACTCGCCATTAACGTTTTCCCTTACAACAACTCCCACAAGTAGAGTTGAAAGCGCTAAGCATGTAAACGATAACACCCAAGATCCCTCTCAGTCCAGAAATGTTATTAAACCAAAAAAGTACGATGGTAACAAGTCGCTGAATTTTAGAAATAACATTGATATCCAAAAGTTAACCGCTAATGGCTGCAATACTGCCGAAGCGGCGTAAAACAATAACTCACTCACTCACTCACTCACTCCAAAAGTTAAATGATCCGTGCAATAAAGCTGATTTAGCACTGGAAGGTCATGGTGACCTGCAAACTGAGGTCAACTGTTTGGCCAATGAGTTCACGCACGTGCTTTGTAGCGCAGCGCGTAACACGTTCGGGACCAGAACTAACCGTACATCTGAACGACGACCTGCGAAGAAGAAAATAGCTAACAAACCGTGGTTTAATTCGGAATGCAAAGAAAAAAGAAAATTGTATCTTAAATCTAAACGATGTTATAAGAAATAACAAGATAAACTACATAAATCATACTATAAGTATCATACTAACATTTACAAGAAATATCTGAATAAACATAGTAAACTATTCAAGAATAAAGCAAGTGAAATGTTGAGAAATCATCAGAAGTACTCCCCAAAGGAATTTTGGAAAGTATTACACCCTGATAAAGATAACACAGTTAAAGGCTCTCGGCCCAGTCTCGAAGATTTTCATACATTCTTTAAAAATATAAACGAGACCTCCCATCCAGATGATGATACCCCCACAGAAGCCGAGTCTGTGTCATATGACAATGATTGTTTAAACTGTGACATTACTATTCAAGAAATCGAGAAAGCTGTTACATCTCTTAAGATAAATAAAAGTAGTGGTCTAGATTTAATTGAGAATGAATACCTTATAGATACACTTGATATTATGGGATCATTTTACGTCTCTTTCTTTAATTTAATATTAACATCTGGTCACATTCCCGAATACTGGCTACCTGGTGTTATAAGACCCATTTATAAAAAGAAAGGTGACACAGGTGATCCAAACTCCTATCGCCCCATTACTATTCTCAGCTGTTTTGGAAAACATTTTACTGCAGTCCTAAATAGGAGATTGAACATTTTCCTTGAATCAAATGAAATATTATCACAGGCCCAAGCAGGATCCAGGGAAAACTTCTCAACAATTGATAACATATTTGTACTGCATATTTACTCAAATACTTAAGAACTCCAACAGGAAATTATACTGTGCATTTATTGACTTCACAAAAGCTTTTGATAATGTCTGGATAGTTGGCTTATGGCAAAAACTGTTGACTTATAACATTGATGGAAAATTTCTTCATTTAGTAAGAAATATGTACAGTAATATAAAGTCATGTGTTGCAGTAGATGATATTCAATCTGAATATTTCTTTAGTTATCGTGGTGTTCGTCAAGGCGAAAATCTCTCAACTTTGTTGTTCTCTATTTTTCTTAATGACTTAGAAAATTATTTAAGTCGGCAAGGGTGCCAGGGTGTCACATTTGATAGCATTGATGTTGATTACACTGACTTGTGTATTAAGTTATTAATACTTTTATATGCTGATGATACGGTACTTTTGGGAGAAACTCCCCTTAAACTTCAATCTTCTCTGGATAACTTTTATAATTATTGTGAGTTATGGAAAATGGATGTAAACATTTCCAAAACTAAGATTGTTATATTTGGAAGTGGTGTAGCATCCAAATCAAAACTGTCTTTCTGCTTCGGAGAGAAAAATATTGAAATATCAGACTCTTACACTTATCTCGGGATTACTTTTCATAGGAATAGAAGAATGATTTTTGCGATGAAAGATCTTGCAAACAGCGCAAGAAAAGCCATGTTTTCTCTTATTAAAAGAGCACGTAATATCAATTTACCCTTAGATTCGCTTCTTAAAGCTTTTGATGTAATGATTTTACCAATTTTAACATATGGCTCTGAAATATGGGGTTACGAAAACTTAGATATTATTGAAAAGGTGCATCTAAAGTTTATGAAATTAGCGGCAGGTCTTCGGCCATCAACACCAAACTTTATGGTCTATGGCGAGCTTGGAAGATTTCCCCTCAAAATACCTAGCTTTAAAAATGATCAAATTTTGGTATAAGCTCGAAACATTGGATGTTCCAACCAAATTCTCAACTAACCTCTACAGGCTATTAAGGCACAATAAATCACTCAGTGTTCGTAACCCCTGGTTTAGCTATATAAAGATGCTTTTTAACAATTGTGGATTAACGTGTATGTTCTCTGAACCTATGTATTATTCAATCAACGAAATTGTAGCACTAATAGACCGTACATTAAAGGACCAATTCTTACAGAGCTGGCAAAGCGATATCTCTGAAAGCTCTAAAGGATATTATTATCAATTTATTAAAAGCTCTTTCTCTTTTGAACCTTTTCTCTTAATGCCTAAACTAATTTCATACCCTTTATTACTATTTAGAACAAGTAATCACTATCTACCTATTGAAACTGGCCGCTGGAAAGGCATCTCACGTGAAAATAGAAATTGCCCGCTCTGTAACTCTCCAGCGATAGCAGATGAATTTCACTACTTGTTTCGATGTTCAGCTTTCTCAGATAGAAGGAAACTGTATATACCAGAATATATATATATTTTCCCAAATATCCACAAAATGAAAACATTGTTATGTTCACAAAAACTCAGAGTCGTAAAGAAATTGTCCAGATTTATAACAATTGTAAATACCGAACTGAAAAAACTGTACTAATATTGACCTTCACATTTTGTATATGTTTGTTTTGTTTATATTACTATGCTCTTGTACCACCAGTGGTGGTGTATAGAGAATAACGAATTTGAATTTGTTAGCGCGTTCGGCTTTGGATCAATAGGTCTAGGGTTCGAATCCCGCCAGGGGCACGGCAACTTTGTCTGCAGTAGAGAACTGTTCTACACGCAGTAAGGTTTGGGTGCAATGTTACACTGAATTTTAGCGAACCCATGGTTCGCTAGTTCCAGCCGATGCTCGCGGGTTTCACCGCAATGCATAGCCACATGGCGTTGCGGGCTTTCTCTCTGCCATAATACTAGCAGCCGTGATATAAGTGAAATACTCTTACAGCGTTAAACCCCAACTCACCTCACCTTAAACTTTGTCAAATTGTCAAATCTACAGTCTCCAACATGGTTCTCCCAACTGGATTATGCTATTGTTATGTATTACAAGTGAATATTTATAAAGAGGAATGTCACCCTCTTTTCCACAGAAATTACCGCGATATAACACTCTCTTTCATATAACTACGCGCAAAACAACCCCCAAAATACTGCTGCCGGATAAAGTCAGTTTTAATGTCTGTGATAATCGTATGCTTTGTTAAGCAGTAGACACGATTTCATGCATCGGAACCTTAATTCTATGCCTATTCAAACACATACACATCGGGTGTTGAACTCACTTGTAAGTGGTATTGTGGACAGATTGTTGTGCATTTAAGTTAATACTTTATGAAATATGAAAACTAACCGACTAAAATATGTTATCATGTTCATTCTTGGACTGAAACGAGCAAAATACTCACCTTTCACTCTTCAATCTCGTCTTGTTAAAGTGATTGAAACATGAAGTGCAATTTTTTTCTTTCTTTTTCAAATATTCAATTCATTATCAAAGTTTATCCAATATATGGTTACGTTAGAGGGTTAAACATCTCATTACACGACCCGTTAAGTCGAATCCATAGAAACGGTTATCTGTATTGAAAATAAATGGTGCGATGTATAAAGCGCCAGTGGTGTGGAACTCTTCAGTGTGAAAGTTAGATTTGTAGATCTCATGAGAATTTAAGGGTACAGACAGCAAGACGGTTGACCATTCCTTCATTGTACCATATTTAAAAAGTTTACTCTGAGTGTTAAGGTATAGCTACATCAGTCAGATCGCTTGCGCCACCTTGCGGCCATTTTAATGTGAAAATTGTCCCTCGTAAGGAAATGGACTCGCATAGCTTAACCGAACAATAAACATCCGTTTTAGAACTCTTTTTATTGATTCAGAAGTTTTGGTAACACGAATTTACCTTTTCGTGAGATCACTTTGTTTCAGTAAGAAAAAGGTGCTACAGCACCTTTAAGACAAGAATATTTTAAAGGGCGAGTTTTTGTTTAGAAACATGTAAAGACGAACAATTGAAATGAAGGTTAGTTGACTTCTCGACACCTGTTGTATTATGGTTCAGAAGTGCCTACACTCAACCGCAAAAGAAACGTCATCATACAAAATGGAAGCTAATTCAATCCAAGAGTGATAAACACGACTGAAACAGAGATACATTATGTCTTCAGAAGCATACTAAACTAATCTTGAGTTTTCAAAACATTATCTGTTCATAATCCTGAAAAACACTCGTTTTAAGAATTGTCATTTTCGAATCTCAGTTAATAGACGAGAAAGGAGAGTGAAAAAGGGCTCTTTTGGCTTGTTAAATGTCGTCCTACAGTAAAGACGCGTCAACGAAATTAAGTTCAAGAAAATTAGTTATGTCAAGAACATGTTTTATTAATTACATTTCTACATTTTACACATGTTTTACTTAAATGCAAGACACTCTACCCAAAATCCATTTTGAAAAAGCAGTTTTTGCACCCCAAGAGTATTTGAACTGACATAAAAAGAAAAGTATCATACTATGATGCATGAAATAATGATTACCTCTTTATTAAACATATGTCTAACGAATACATTCATAATCTACTTTCTCAGGCAGCAGTATATTTTTTGCACTGTTGAAAATGTGGTGACGTTTCTTTTGCAGTTGAGTGTATATAACACCATACCAATCTGTCATTTGTTGGTACTGTTGAGACAGTAGCTCAATACGACAAATACAAACAACTTTGCAAATACCATTAGGGCCTATTTAACTATGCATGTTTGCTAGTGCTGCTGAAATGCATACGTAAAACTCTACAGATCAATCATCAACTGCCATTCATGGAATCCAATTTAATACAATTCACAGGCTGATCGATTAACTACTATAGTGCCATGACTCTGTAAATAAACCTTCTGTTACACTGTATTACCATTACTGGCCATATACATGTAACACATCGTCATGTTCTTAGAGGATATTCAAACTGTGAATTTCTTATAAAACAAATTGAACATTGTTAGTTTAAATTGGATTTGTATGATAATTTTTATACTATTTGCGTATATAATGGTTGTTTCCAAATAATCTTGCTCTTAAGATTATAATTTAACGATTTAGCGCTTCATGAAATCCCTCTAAACATTTCACTCATGACAAATTGCTTATGGTAGGTTTACAATTTGTACAATGGGTGATTCAATGTTTTAAATATTTAATTCCAACAGAATAAAACAAATGTAACGTTTAATGTCGCTTTCTAGAGTATTTTACTGCAGGGATACCAAGCCCGCAATACCACTGTAGCTATTTATCTTAAGGATGTTCGCTCCTCAAATTTATAGTATTAAACTTTTTTTCTAACTTATATTTTTTAAAAGATCAAAGTATATGATTGGAAAATCAGCATTAAAAAATATATAGGGGGTAGTGTGGGGTTTTTCGAGACATGACGCCTGTAAGAAGTAAAAATTTTACAAGGGAGTCTATGGGAAAATGAGAAAAAAACTGCTAAAAACTTTAAAATACTACATTTCTAGAATTAAACTTTTTTTCCTTTTTTGATATGTTACAAAGTTCATTTTACCCTACCAAAATCAATGAACAAATATATATGGTAGTGTGGGTTTTTTTGAGCTTTGACACAAAATGTACCTGAACCCCCCCCCCCCCCCCCCCCCCCCCTTTTTAGTCAAATTTAGGCCATTTTTGCTTTTTAAACACTTTTTAGAGGTTCTAAAGTCACATTTTCTTTATTTCATATGTTTTTTAAAAGTATGTAGATGATGTAGAATATCATGAAGTAAAGTGAAAAAAAAATCTTTACTTAATCATATTTCATTTTTGAAGTTCAACCGGAAGGAGCGGTCATCCTTAATGTAACCTGTGGGCATCGGTTGGAACTAGCGAACCATGAGTGGTACCGCGCTGAAATTCAGTTTAACATTGCATACTGGATGTAGAACAGTTCTCTACTGTAGACACAGTTTGATACTGTTCTATTAATTCGTCATTTCTATGGAATTTATGATAATTTACGAACTTTTTTCTGTTATCATCGTTACATTTTGGGGCTACTTAGAGTTGTTACAATACTTCTTGGTTTAAACATATATATTCAATTAACGAATACTATTTAATTGCGTTTTTCCATTTCATGATGAATATCGATAGCCATATTTTGTTCTCACTAGGAAGTTCCAAAATGTCAAAATATACACTTTTATTTTGCAGAAATCTGTTTTCTGTTCATTTTTCAGGATTGCAACTTTTCTGTTATAAAAAAAAACATCTCTTTACATCTTAATTACACCATATATGTTTTAAACAGGTACAATTGACACATTAGACATTTACACGTCTTCACTATCTTCTCATTAACTGTAGATTGATGGTAAAGTGGAGTTCAATGTTTATTACCTTTCCCTTTTATATATTGTGTTTATTCAGTCTGGGAGCAATAGTTCATTGATGGATTGTCTGATGGTTTACAAAGGAATTGTTAGTGATTATTGATGAGAATGATCTGTTATTGCAATGGTACATCGGCTTTTATTAGAGATTAAACTCTGCCAACTCACGAGACGCAAAACTGTCCATGCGCCAGATATCTCCAATACTGCTATAGATTTGTTATATAATTCAGATTCATAATGCTTGTTCAATGTAAACTGCAGGGCAAAAAACGTTGTCACCTCAATTTGGTTCGATTAATTCAATATTTAAAAGAAATCAGATGAATTTGACTATGGCACGATACAATAATATTTATATGCAGTAGTTTGAATTAATTAATTGGTGTCTGTGGTTTAATTTTAGTTAAAATATCTTTGCTTAATGAAGACAGAAATGTATACCAACAAAACCCCTACCATGTTTAAAAATGTTGTAAAAGTGTGCAGTATCAGGCACATTTATCAATTTCCACATAGAATATATATTATACGTAAATGAACAGTAGTGTGTCATCAAACACATTTTTTTTTTTTAAATTAAAAAACACGTAGAAGTATTCTTTGACTGCTGGCGAAACACCTGTATGTTATATCACATCGAAAACGTGAGATATTTGCAAATGAAAATCATAAATATGATAAAATCTTATGTGACTACTTTTTATTGCCTAGCAGTTTATTTGACAGGTGGGGGCGTGATAGGGCAGTGGTTAGTGCGTTCGGCTTCGAATCAAGAGGTGCAGGTTTCGATTCGCGCCAGGGGCACGGCAACTGTGTCTGCAATAGAGAACTGTTCTACACGCAGTAAGGTTTGGGTGCAATGCTACACTGAATTTCAGTGCAGTACCACCCATGGTTCGCTAATTCAAGCCGATGCTCGCAATGCATAGCCATATGACGTTGCGGGCTTTCTCCCTGCCATAATACTGTGTAAATAGTGTATTTTATAACAAATAAATCCTGGAACCAAATCTGGAAAAAACTGAACCTCACAAATAAAAGTGTCTATTTTGATACAATTCGTAATTTCGTAAAAGTCATCGATATGTATTATGATATGGAAATACGAATCGATATAATTCTGTTTCTCTGAACCAATGTAAAAAATAAACCAATGTCAAGCTATTCCTCAATAAGTCAAAGACAAACGTAATAACAACACTGCACTTACCTCATCAAGCAATGTTATGACCACACGTCATCGCCAAAATATTCTCCAAATAACAAATTACAGTTTGAACTTTAGAGACTTAACAAATGCCCATCACTGATTATAGATCATTATACCGTTATCAAGCATATGGGAGAGATGATAAAAACAGAGGTTATATACATGATATATGTTGGTATGATAATGAGATAACGAAAACTACTAGATGAGATAACAATTAGATGAAAGGTGTAACAACTAAGTCAGTGATGAGGTCAGTGTCCAGGGGGGACACTACCCATGGGATCCCCTCTCTCTCCCAAATCACCTCCGGCATGTCTTCACCCAACTCAACAACTACCCAACTCAATTTGATGACCGTGTCATCAACCGCACCAAAAACCCACCTGACGAGGACACTGAGCTATTTACAAAACTACTTGTTAAAGTGATCTATGCGATCTGTATTGCATGAGCTCTCCACGCGCCTCTCCTCCTATCATAACTTAATAACTCCTTAATTCCTTCGAATTTCCCTTGTACTCTCCACTGAAGGAATAAAAGTATATATATCCATCAATGTTGAAGTGTTCGTTGAGTAACACACTTCAGAAGTTTAAACGGAAATGGGATATTTCTGAAGTAGTGTGGAAGTGAATCGCGAAATTCTATTTTATGCACATGTAAACATCATGGATTTCTTATAAAACTTCAGTGGTCATGGTTAAATCCATATCATGTTGTTGTACTTATTTTTAATAAACAGTAGCATATAGCACAATAGTTAATGCTTGTTTAATTTGAAACTAGCAAGTTAAGTAATGTAAAGTTTATGTAATCGTGCAACCAATTATGTTCGCTGTTGTGCACATATATTATTGTAATACAATTCGAAAAATAAAATAATAATTCTCATTCAGAGATTTTATCCAGTTGCAGAGTATTATACATTGGGGAATAATTCTTGCACAAACTTAAAATCATTTGTATTAGTATTAGGTTCTGTATTTAGCCCCGTTCATGCGCCACTGTTTACATACATGTGCAGAAATACACATATATGTATATTTACATAGGTATGTAAACGTGGCGCATGAACGCAATTGCATACATGTGTATATTTGCATCGTATGCAAATTTGCAGTGAGTCAAGAGGTAGTGCAAATGTATTTTTGCACATGTGCAATTTTGCACAGTATGCAAATTTGGCGCATGAACGCAAATACTGATTTACACACATAAGCAAAGTGAGAAAGAGAGAGTACCGAATGATGAACTTGATCATGAGTCAGGTCTTGCATAGACTTGTATACACGTTTCATCCAGGATCAAAGCATTAGTGTTATGAATAAGTGACTGAGAGAAATTTTAATTATGTTTTCAAGACAAGGATCAGGACATCCTATATTTTGTTTTCATTCCGTCTATTTACCATTCCAAGATCTCAGAGTTTGCAAAGTTACCAGCATAATATGATCTTCCCAGCTACAGCCCACTATAATAAAAAAGAAATCTCAGACAACGTGCAACACAATAGAATAATCCCCATGATTCTGTGTAGGTGCAATAATAGGGAAGTGTGACCATCTATGGACCCTGCACAATGTGGAAAACCCCAAATCTTCTCATAATCCATCAGAACCTCCCACAGTACATCCCCTTCTGGAAACTTGATGACTTCCTCTTCTCCATCAAAGCATAACAGACTCCTGAACACATGTCACAGCCGTTTAGATTTGGCAACACCAAAGGGATAAGCAACATTTCTATATTCAGCTGTTGTTGCAAGCCAGTAGATTTTTTTATTGCTATTTGAAGTATAACGGACAATGTTTCATTTAATTTAATCACAGGACAAAAAGTGGTGGAATCCATTTGCCGGATCCTTCCGGATTCTCCCAAATTTTGGCGATTCTTGAAAAATCCGGCAAGCGGATTCCACCAATTTGTGTGCTGTGTATTGGTTTGATTTTCCAGGGATCCAGACAGTTGTGCTTATATAGATATAGTCGAAAGATTCTTGTGACATCCATTATTCATTTGTGAAATTTTAAAAACATGGTTCTTAGAACTGTTTCTGAAAGATATTCCAACTCCTGCTATTACTGATGACTATCTATGTCATCATCATAAAGGTGAACATCTTTGTCTCCGCAGTACACCAGTGTCTACATGACCAAGGCTTGTGCTTAAATGAAGGAAACTGAACATTTACCCTATCAAAATACATACCATCAGATGACGCATGAACGCATAGCAATTTTTGCATTTACACACCTGAGTATATTTACATAGGGTGTATTTTTGCGTACAGTGCAAATTTTTGGCGCATGAACGGGGCTTTTGATTATTTGCAAAATAGTATTAAACTGTTCAGTTCCAAACTGTACAATTCGTAGCATAAAATAATATTACTCCTGCCAACTTTATACCGTGTGTTTTGTATTTGAATAAGTGAGAATGAGTTTTTGATTAACAATAATGTTGAGTGATAAGATAATTGGAGGATAATTTAAATGTCCATTCTTCTTTTTAGAAGGTGTGCATGATATTTGATTAAATTACATTTATGATTGATATACTTTTCTGACAAAACTGATTTTTTCATGACAAGTTGATAAGTGACGTGAATTATTTCATTCATAATTTTCGCGAATTGTACACAAAATAATATCGATTTCATTGTCAAACCAAAAGAATAAGTCCGTCTGAAGTGGTTTCTTGCAACAAAAGTCTGCAGCGAAGTATGTTATTATATTCAGTTCCATAAAAGCATATTCCCAACAGTCTGTATGTGTTGTCATTATGAGTTCATTATTTTTTTTTCAACACCTATATTCAATTAATAGAAATACTATCAAGGCGTGAATCTCAAGAACAGAATGAACAGATATAAGTAAAAGCTTTCATTATCTTGCAACAGACATGCAATATACTTACTAAAGGTACAGTGAAGACCATGTATAATTCGGGGACACATAAATATATTTTGATTCATCAATGCATGGAACTAAACAACAAAGCTAAGCACACTGTTTTCCTGAACAGATTTTGAACATACATAATGGTTGTATAACGAATAATTAGAAATCAATGAAAATACTATTCACTGATATGAACTGCTTCAAAATTATATATAATAAATAAAATATATCTGCACACATAAATAACTTTCTTGGACTTGACGTTTCTGATGCGTCTTTACGGTATGACATCAACCAAAAAAAGCTTATTTTGACTCACCTATCTCGTCTTGTTAAGGAGATTCGAAAACGACGATTTCTTAGATGGGGTTTCTCAAAAATATGAACAGTTAGTGTTTTAAAATTTAAACTTTATTTTGTATCTCTGTTTCAGTTTCCTACTTTTAAGGCTACGTTTCTTTTGTGGTTGAGTGTATGCTGTTGGGGTTCGAAAAGTTCTTTTTGAAAACTGTTTATGTATATTTGATAACCCCTGGATTTCATACACCCCCTATGATTTCTATGTTTCATAACACATTTTAGAACTTTGCACCTCTATTTTATAAAGGTGTGCTCTTTACTATCTGCATATTGCAAAATGTATATATGAATGTATTTCACAGTCGCATTTTAGAACGAGGAAGTCACATATGATTGATTACATAAGGATAAACAACCTTTTCATTCTGAGAGCACGGCGTCTTATATCGTTGTCATCCATACTTGAAAAACGATAATAATAAAAACATTTATCAAAATTACTAATAACTCCCAATATTAAATTTTGAGTGAATGGTTAAGGAATCAGATTCATTGTGTTTTATTGGTATTCATTTACGTTAGTATTACCTGACATTATTCAAACAACCAAAATTATTCTAAAAGACACATCTGGAAATTTAGAATTCATATTTATTGTTTTTAACATTGTTCATTCAAGGCAAAAATTAACTTTAGGACTCCCAAATGTGAAAATGTGAAGGTTCATTTCTGCTCCCTTACTCCTGATCTAAGCTGACAAACGTGAAGAAAGCTCCATATTTATTTGCACAATTTCCCATGGCGTATTAAGTTCCTTGAGTGTTCTGCAAACATTACCGATCATCAAATTTAGATGACTTTTTCCATTTGATTTGTTTTATGTGTGTCTGTGTAATCGAATTCAACTTGTACAGTGATTGATTGAAGGCAAGCAGATGTCGGTATGGAAAAATCTCCAGAACACAGATGAATAAAGCGTGGCAGTGTTAAAGAGAAATTAAACCCTTGAAATTTCAGAAATAAAAATTTTTCAAGGAAAGTTTTTTTCAAAAGGATTTTTGTAAAATAGTAGCATTTGGTTATATGTCAATTGAAAACCTGGTTTTCGTTATTTGTAATGTCACCAGGTAGGTACGAAAACGTGCTGTAGCTATACAAGCAACTACAAAAATGCAGGTTTTAATTTCAAGCATAAATCTTATTTCCTTTAATTCTCCAGGCAATGAAGGCAAACTTTCTTTAGAAAATCCTATATTGCTGTTGCAGTACTTCATCATTTATACATATTTAGATATTTGAACTTTTCACAGCCAAATTTTGTTATCAATGTTTTAATAATCAACTAATAAAATGAGTGATAGTATGTTCTGAACACATAGAACAATATAGAGGATACAGCAAATAATGAAATTTGATATGTTTTATGTAGAATCTTTTCTTATTTAATGTTTGATTATGGTTTTTAGAGGGAAAACTACGATTTGTACGGAGTAGTGACACAACGATTCATTATTTGAAGTTCTATTGGAGCCAGACACTGAACAACATTCTGAAAGACCCATATATCGATTTTATTTAAAGGTACATCCATTGTGTTGTTGGGGGTCACATATTGCAAACGTTATAATTGGTGTTACTTTATCGAGAGGTGTCGACTGTTACCGAAAACTACCATTTTGATGATAGTAGACTTAGCATAATGAGGATATGAAGGTAAAAGTAGTGATTTCTGATCGAAAACCGGACAATGCACAGCATGTGGCGCGCGTCAATTAGTCAAACGTAATTTTGGAATCTTATTTATAACAGACAAACAGACAAATTTGAGTTGATAGTGTTTAATAGGTCACATAACTACTGTGCATGTAAATGGGACGTGCAGTTTCGGTTTCTGCACATGCATAATGATGTAACTCGATTTTAATTGGAAACTAGTAATTATGATATATTTGGCGATAGGAGATGAATATGCAAGCTGAGTGAATTTATTCGTATTATAGACAGCACATCTGGTGAGTTGGAAGGTATTAAAGCCAAATAAAATTTTGTGAAACACAATGGATGCACCTTTAAGAAATAAAGTTTGCTGTACCCGAGTGTGTGTTTTTAAAAAAATATAGTTTTGCTCTGAACTGTTATAATTAAAGCATGAGGACGTTAGTTAGTTAGTTAGTAGTTCGACTCATGCTTCTTACACGATTTATTGATTTAAACAAAAACAGGCTGTGTCAAAAGTTACATTTTGGCTTCCTTTATAAACCTAGGTCGGATTCTGTCTGTTGTTTTGTAGGTATCTTCTTTTCTTGGAATAACCTCTAATGAGGTCGTACTTCCGAGAATAACCCGGTATGAGGTTTTACTTTTGAAAGTAAGACCTGAACCTAAGGTTTTTTTGAGAGTAAGACCTGGAAATGCACTTAGAATAATTTTTCAGACTTGCAACGCAATAGCCAACAAGCAGCATTTATTATCGAAAATTATATAAAGTTAAAAATTTCCAAGTTGAAATAGCTTGATTCGAACCTGGCACCCTTCGTTCTCCAAACTGGCGCCTTGGACCGCTCGGCTATGCAGACCGAGATGATGAGTGGAGTTGAATTACTCCATTTATAGTCATACCTTCTTTGCCTCGATATAACGCAACCGAGGGCGACATACCCTTTATAAAAACACGATTTGGGAATCAAAAATTATAAAATGTAAATTTTTACATTTGATGTTTATAAATAGGAAGAAAACATTCTTCCTTCGTCTTCTGCTTTTAAAATGGTCTAAGCGGAGGAATTAGGCCCTTTGAGCGTCCGAAACTATAACTCGTAAATTTTGATAGTTGACGGTTTATAAGCTGGAGAAAACACTCCTCCTCGGTCTTCTGCTCTGAGAATAACCTCAAGGTCGGGATAGGCCCTCGGGCTAACGCCCTCGGGGCTTTATCCCTCCCTTCAGGTTATTCTCAGAGCAGAAGACCTCGGAGTCATGTTTTCTCCTTAACATAACAACCGGTTGGAAGGATAGGACTCACGAGTACAATGTTTAGCTATGTTGAAACAGGGACCTTCAACAATTCTATATGACCTTACACGTCCACTGCTACAATCAATGCTTTTAATTGTGAAAATAATCTCATTATTTGATGTTAAACAGGCAGCTCATTTTCGCACAGAATCTACTAAGGTGGTTAAAGGGAGACGACTCCAGCTGCCTTAGTGCGTAAGCTAATGATATAAGGGGCGTGAGTGACGTCATTTGTTATGTTATAAGCGACACCGTCATAAGGCGGCGGCCATAACTGTTGCGTTAAGCAGTTTTAATGGAGTCTCTTTGTCATTGTTGTCAAGTTTTACATCAAAATGTCAATAAATTTGACCGTGTACCCCCAAAGGAAACTTGTTGTTTATGCTTTAATGTTATATTTACAATTTTGCAGCGTATTAGTTTAATATAAGGCTAACAGGCCTGCGAGAGTGTATGGCTAAATCACTATTATTGTTATTATACGGCCAAGGTGAGATTTGCCAAAATCTCCTTATTGTATGTTAATAATCTTCAGTCAACGCTACCGGAAGTCTATGAAGACTTCGACGTCACTTCCGGCGTGTTCGCGATCGGTTGTGATTTTTTAATGAATCTATAGTTGGGAAACGAGTGGAAATAAGTCAAATATTTTGGTATTTGACTTTTTACTTCCAGTTCATTTCATACACGAGAGGATGTATCAAATACCTTCTGCATATGATTATTATATCGTTAATTTTGTACTTGCACTTTTGTCATTTAAACAGAACATGGTCATTGACTAGTGAATACCGTTGGATATTATCTTCATTAAGATTGTATTCACGACATACATGTATAATAGTACGTTTTTGATTAAACGTAATTATTTATACTTACCTGTTGATTAGACCTACTTTGCCTTACCTCCCAGGGGTAATGCTATTTCAACCTTAATACAGACGAACTTGAAGAATGGATGAGGGGTGCGTAAAATCCCTTATCCAAGGGCCGGTAAGTCTAGATGGTCTCGTGACGTCACTACCTGTTCATATCACTCTCCGAAAGTCCCAAAGGCAAGACAGACCAAGTGGGGAGGATGGGAGGGCCTAGAGCGTAGGTCTAGTCAACAGGTAAGTATAAATAATTACGTTTAATCAAAAACGTACTATTATTTAAATACCTATCTGTTGACTAGACCTACTTTGCCTAGAATCCCACCGCAAGGAGGCGGGTCAGTAGATACATGGTAGTGACGAGACCAGCGACTAGCCCTGAGTGTAAGCTAACCTACGAGTCCTCCACCCTGTGGTGAGGACAAGGCACAGCCCGGGAGATACCATCTCTACCGCTAAGCGGATCGAAGAGACAACCCTGCCACTCAACTTCCGATCAACACACCGCCCCCCAACCCCAACAGGGAGGGGGGGGGGGGGGGGGGGGGGGGGGGGGGGGGGGGGGGGGTTAAAATGAAGTTAAAGAAAAAACCAACAGACACGAGAGCTAATAATGTAAACCATGTTTATTTACAATAAGTCTCAAAAGCGTCCAAGAAGGATGACCCCTTCTTAGTCTGGTTGGGGGACCACCTTCGTCTGCGCGAAGACCTGTGGACCCAGCCTAGAGATGCCTTCAAGATCTGCTGTGGAGACATCTCGTAGGTAATGGTAGGCGAAAACCTCTGATGAACGCCAAAAACACCCTGCCATGACATCCGAAAACGCGATGTTGCAGTGATAAGCCATTGTGGCAGAAACTGCTCGGATCTCATGAGGGATGGAACGCGAAGGCGGAGGCAGGTCAGCGGCCTTGTCCGCATCAATGACTGCCGACCTTAGATACACCCCCAACGCTCGCTTATCAAGCTCCTTGGTGCTCCTCGGTGAGTGAGGCAAGAAACAGACGACGCCTGCCATCCCTCAGCCTGCGGGTACGCTGCGTGTACACCCTCAAGGCTCTCACCGGACACAGAGAGAGATCTCCTGAGTCAGAACCCAGAACCGTGATAGAGAACGTACGGTCAGCTTCATAAGCTGCCTGGTCCTTACAGACAAAGTCGGGAGCCAACTCAAGAGAGGTCGACCCCCCCTCCCTGACCTCATAACGTAGCAGGTCCGCCTGCAACGCATGGATTTCCGAAATCCGCGCTGCGGAGGCCATAGCCCCCAGAAAAAAAACCTTGCATGTGAGAGGGAGAAGGGACACGTCGGAGAGCGGTTCACGTATCGGAGCGAAGGTGGTTGAGCACAATGGCTAAGTCCCCCTCAGGTGGACGAAGCCTGGACCTGAGACTAGGAGTCTCGCGCTCTACCGACTGAGCTAGCCCGAGACCGCGATGTTACAGTGGTAAGCCATCGTGGCTGACACTGCACGGATCTCATGCGGGTTGGAACGCGAAGGAGGAGGCAGGTCAGCGGCCTTGTACGCATCAATGACCTCAGGTACACCCCCAACACTCGCTTATCTAGCCCTTGGGCTCTCCTAGGCGAGTGAGGCAAGACCAGCCTCAACAGCTGCCGGGTTTGTAACAGTTCCAGACTTGTTGCAAAATCCAAAACATGGGACGATGAACCAGTTCTTAATTAACAAACTGAAAGAATGCAAAGATTCAGAGGGGTGCCGAACAGGAGACACAACCCCCTGAAGACTGCCACGTTTCGTTGCCACAGCGCTTCCAGGAAGAAGTACCAGACCTACGAATGGCCGAAACATACTCCAGGAAGTCTGAAGACGAAAGAATGACACCCTCGTTACACAGGTTCTTGCACTTCATACAAGGCAAGACCTAACAGACTTCCTACCTCCGCAAATGTACAAAATGCAGAGTACGTAGTGACGCAAACACCGAGGTAGTAGAGTAACTAGGTGACTGATAGCCGAGTCACTGACGAGACCCTCGAGACACTACCAGGTGATTGACAACGAGTCACTGACGCATGTAAGCTAGGGGAGGTGAGTGAAACTCAAATCACTTAACAGGTGAGTGACAGACGAGCCACTGACACGAGTAAGCTAGACGATGTGAGTGACAGGAGATACAGCCGAGTCACTTAGTAGGTGAGTGACAGACGAGACACTGACGCGTGTAATCTAGACGAGGTGAGTGACAGTCGAGTCACTTAGTAGGCGAGTGACAGACGAGCCACTAACGTGTGTAGTCTAGGCCAGGTGAGTGACAGGTGAGTGACACTCAATTCACTTAACAGATGAGCGACAGGCGCGTCACTAACTTGCGTAAACTAGACGAAGTGAATGACACACGAGTGAGTGAGTGAGTTGGGGTTTAACGCCGCTTCCAAGAGTATTTCACTTATATCGCGGCTGCTAGTATTATGGCAGGGAGAAAGCCCGCAAAGCCATGTGGCTATGCCCTGCGGTGAAACCTGCGAGCAGCTGCTGGAACTAGCGAACCATGGTTGGTATTACGCTGAAAATCAGAGTAGCATTGCAGCCAAACCTAACTGCGTGTAGAACAGTTCTCTACTGCAGACAAGGTTGCCTTGCCCCTGGCGGGATTCGAACCCCGGACCTTTTGATCCGAAGCCGAACGTGCTAACCACTGCGCTATCCCGCCCCTGAATGACACACGAGTCAATGACGCGAAACACCTACATAAGGTAGTGTAAGAACTAATTCCTGACACTAAGAAGCAACACTTCCGATAGCTTAATTACTCCAAAAACACCAACACGCACTCGTCGCAACGAAAATCCTTCTCACACAAGTCCTTACACTTCCTAAACAGCAAGTGAGGATCCTTGATAGTGGACTTCCTACCTCCGCAATTCGTGCAGAAGGCAGAGTACATATTGAAGTAACAACGTGAGTGATAGTCAATCACTGACCCACGCGCGTAAGCTGATGAAGTGAGTGACAGGAGATTGACCCTCAATCAGTTAACACTAACGTGGGCGAGGTGAGTGACAGTAAGGTCACTTACTGACAGGCGCGTGGCGAATGACAGTCGATTCACGACGCGAAACACAAAGTCTTAGAGTAGTGTAAGAACGAAGTTCTGACATAGGAGGAAAACAACCCTTCTGATAGCTAATTACTCCAAAAACACCCAGAGTGTAAACTCACGAAAACGTAGAACGAAAACGCTTAAGTGAAAACACGCAAGGCGAGACGAGAGAGACTACCGAGTTGAAGGCAGAGGCTCCGAACCCGATACCGGGACGAGTGGAGGAGGGAGCAGAGGGGGTGACCACGAGTCACTTCCTCCACTTCTTTTGCGGGGTACGACCTCCGGCGCCAGGCCGGGGGGACTTGGGGGACTGACCCGTGGATCCACGGCCACGACCTCCCCGCCGAAAGTCCGTTTTCGCTTTCTTGGGGGAAGGTTGGCCACTGCCCTGGCCTTGCCCCTGACGAAAACTGGTCTGCGGACGCTTTGGTGTCGTTTGCCTCCGCGTGACGAGCCGATTAGTGAGGTCTTGCTGTTGGGCCTCCTGTCGTGCTCTCAAAACCTCCGGGATACGACCACCAAACAGAGTTTCAGCGTGAGCAGGGGCATGTCGAAGGAAGTTCTTATGATCGGGGTTGAGACCTGACCGGTAGAGGAAATTGTCTCTGCGAAGCACTGTTATACTCGATGAAATTCGCGACGCTGACAACATGATCTGCGCAAGGTCCGCAGCCACATCACCAAACGCTTTGAACAACACCGGGTCCCCCGCCTCCATGCCCGCCTGCTTAGCACAAGCCAGCATCGCCTGACATGTGAAAGCCACGTTGTTCCCCAAGCCTAACACCGAACGCGCCTCCCTGTCAAGATGAGAGAACTGTGCCTCAGACACGCGGTGAAGCAGGTTGGTGGTTAACAACCGGGATGCCCCCTGATCAAGGGGAGGCGGAACAAGCTGAAAAGGGACCGAATACAAGGGCAGACGCCGTCTGCGCTTGTCCGGCACCACCAAAGGCGGAAGCAGACGATTGGGCATCGCAGATGATACGACTTGCTCCATATCCTCGGTGGCCTCCAACAGGAGCCTATGAGGTGGAAGGGCAAGACGCGCGGGAGGTACCTCGACATCAGGGCCAAAGGAAGCCCTCCTGGCCGCCGACGTGCGCGGACCCGTCACGCTGACTTGGCTAAGTGGAACGTCCGCGAACGAAGCCACTTCGGATAGCATAGCTATTGCGTCAACCACTGGAGGATCCTCCGACAATCCCGTACCCTCCGCCTCCGTTTCTATACTGATGAACGGAGGGTTCGACACGTCCACGTAGCGGATGTCACGTTCCGGTGAGTCCGGCGAGGAGTCACGTAAGGGTGACATCACCGTGACACGCCGCGCAGGGGTGCGAGGGGTACGCGAAGGAGTCGCGGGTGCGGAGGCCCTAGCGGACGAGGAACGCGCACCCTGAGGTACGTCATCCGCATAGGGCTCACACGGTTGCGTAGTCGTAGTGTGAGTGGGTAAGTTCCGCGGACCCAAACGCGCATCGAGCAAGGAAGAGACCATATCCTTGACGGATGCCAGAAGGAGGGACGGATCGACCTTGTCGAACCTAGCCTTCTTGGATTTCTTCTTCTTGCTCTTGGGCGTAGTGGGTCCGCCCACCTTAAGTCTAAGCGGAGACAACCGTTTGTCCGGCGAAGGAGGGGACAACGGGTGAGTCCGCAAACGAGAACCGGAACACGACGGCGGAGGGGGGGAGCGTAACTTCGACCCCCCAGCGGATTCGGACAGGTCCGATTCCCTGTCGAATTCATCCGCCCGTTCCGTGAGGACAATGTCTACATCCTCCACCGGAGACGGATGACGAATGGGAGACAACTCCCTACGTTGAGCTGACGACGTACGCTTCTGTGACGCAGCCCTATCGGCCACCGACTTGCGTCTGGCGGAAACGTACGCGTGGAACTCCAATTCGGAGAGAGGAGCGCACTCGTCGCAACGGTAATCCTCTTCGCAAAGGTCCTTGCACTTTCTACATAACAAGTGCGGATCCTTAGAGGCGGACTTCCTGCCTCCGCAGTTCGTGCAGAAGGCGGAGTACATGGCGAACGGTAACGATAAAACGCGTAACGTAAGCAAAGGTAGAGACAGTCGAGTCACCTACACGGCGTATAGTAGCGTAGACGAGGTGAGTCACACACGTGAAACACCCAAGCGGCGGAGCAAAAGCACAACAACTCTGACGATATGCAATCAAGAGAGTTGAAACAAAAACTCTGAACTCGAAGAGCACAAAGTCAAAATCAAGTAACCACCTGCCAAGGTAAACAAAGACGAACAAGCCAAACCAAAAACTAGGCTAAACACTTACAAGATAAATCAATCTTTATTCACATAACATTCATGCGTGAACCAAACCTTAAGTGACTGGCGTAGCGAGTCACTTGAACCAAAGTGAATCACCCTAAGGGTGAGTCACGTATAATCGACCTAGGTCGAACCAAACCCTAAGTGACTGGCGTAGCGAGTCACTTGAACCAAAGTGAATCACCCTAAGGGTGAGTCACGTATAATCGACCTAAGTCGAACCAAACCCTAAGTGACTGGCGTAGCGAGTCACTTGAACCAAACCTAAGGGTGAGTCACGTAGAATCGACCTAAGGCGAAGCCAAAGGCGAATGGTAGGCGAAAGCTAGCAACGGGCAACGCGAGTCACTGACGAGGAGTGTATCCACTGCTCCTTAACCAAGCTAGTGACTCACCTAAGGCGAACAACTAGCGAGCCAGTGACAGGCGAGGCGAGAAGCCAAGCGAGACGCGAAGCACTTGAGTACGGACCGCAGGCAAATGACAAGCGACAAGCGAATGACAAGCGAGGCGAGTCACCCGCGTAGGAGAGATACCACTGCTCCTTTACCTTACGCAAGTCAAACCCACAGTTCCCTAAGGTACAGACCGATAAGCGTATGACAAGCGAAAGCGAATGACAAACGAAGCAAACCAAACGAAATAGGAGAGATACCACTACTCCTCTACGATACGCAAGACAAACACTTAACAGTTAGCACTAGAGTACAACCGACAGGCGTATGACAAGCGAATTAGGAGTGATTCCACTAGCTCCTTTACCGTACGCAAGTCAACAACCCACAGTTAACACTAGAGTACAGACCGAAAGCGCGTGACAAGCGAAAGCGAATGGCCAGCGAAGCGAGTCAAACGATTAGGAGAGATGCCACTACTCCTCTAACATACGCAAGACAAACACCTAACAGTCAGCACTCGGAACGAATGGCGAATGACAAGCGAAAGCGGATGACAAGCGAAGCGAGTCACCCGCGTAGGAGAGATACCACTGCTCCTTTACCCTACGCAAGTCAAACACCCAACAGTCAGGTGAGAGAAAACAAAGAATCACGAGCTGCACGTGCGGCGCATGCAATCCACCTACTCCGGATGGTCGCTAGCTAGCACATGTCAACAAGGCCCCTTGAAATCTAACACCTACTTGAAAAACAGATTGCAAACACAACCTGCACTATCGAAGAACAAAGTTGAGGATATCTCTTGAACTAACAAGAGAAAAATAGCAAGTTAGCAACACAAGTCGCTAAAACCCCAGTCACAGAACAAAACACGTCTGCCTTGCTCTGCAACTTTTAGGAGAGTGATATGAACAGGTAGTGACGTCACGAGACCATCTAGACTTACCGGCCCTTGGATAAGGGATTTTACGCACCCCTCATCCATTCTTCAAGTTCGTCTGTATTAAGGTTGAAATAGCATTACCCCTGGGAGGTAAGGCAAAGTAGGTCTAGTCAACAGATAGGTATTTAAATAATGACTTTCTTTTTAAACAATGTCAAAACCTGGCTCGACTCACGTATTACTGCTGTAAATTTGTATGTGTTTGTTTATAGATAAAATTGGTAAAAATAAAGATATCCACTTGATTAATATTTCTTTATTAACATGAAAGGAGATACTTTTGACTATATATTGATATTTTGCGTCTCAAAGAATGAATTTCAGTAGGAAATTGAAGTTAGAAAGTTATTAACAATCATATAATCAGATATGATGAGAGTAAATTACATAATACAGATGTAAATATATTTCATTCCATTGAATGATTATAATTAGATAAGTTAAATAACGTTACATTCGTTGAATATTGCAATATGTTCACCAAGCAATAGTTGCTAATACAGCCATTTGGTAACACGCCGATTACCTGAAGTGTTTATTAATGATTACAGGAGTGCATGTCAATAAGCGAGAACTCTTGACAAATATTTGAACGCCTTGCTTAAACATAGCTAAAAGGGAGTTCTTATTAAAGATACCTTTAGCATTTAAATGTTTAATGAGCCACACGCTTGTATGATCAAATAACATAATCACTTAATCAATATTGTCAACTTGTTTATCGTGTGTAAAGGGAAACAATTCCTTTGTTTTTGTAGTAACACAACTTTCAAGTAACCCCACGAGTCGATTTATTTCCACATAAATGAAGTAGTTAGCAATTGAATTTGATAACGATTTCTTCAGGTAAGAATAAAAGACGATATCAAGTTTCTGTAATGCATATTTCTTTTGAGAACGAGAAAAGGTGTTTGTTTTTATCATAAAGAATATTACATTTGTTCATTTACATCATTTACGACATATATTGTTTTTTGTTCGCAACATTTACTTACGATATCTTCAAACGTGCTTTTGAAATCTGCTTATATACTTCATTTAAGTAGAACTTAATATCCCGAGTTGGGGAAATGTATTTTAGTCGCAATGACTGTTTTGTTAAATCTTGTAATATCAACTTATTAAAGAATAAACGTTCCAGAATATTGTTTTTAAAGTTTTTATTTTCTAAGGTTTTCATATTAAATTACGTAAACTAAATAAATAAATAAATAAATAATGAATAAATTATCCACATTTGCCATCTTTAAAAGATTTTGAATGATAAATAACTTGACCTTGAATTTTCTTTGAGTGAAATGAGAAAGAAATTAAAAGAAGTGAAAACAGCACATGACTTACGTTTTAGCATAAAATGTAGGAATTTGAAATTTAATTTAAAATATAAATAATGCTTAGAATGACATCATATATCGAAAGATACTCGACAGTCAAAAGTTCCTCGGGCTCTTATGTGCAGTGTTATTTCACTTTACTTTGGCTACATGTAAAAAATGTATTTTCAGGTACAAGAAATATAAATAATATTTTGTCTAATATATTTTTTCTCCATTCTCAAAGTTCTAATACTTTTATTCTTGCCGTTTCCATGAATATTTACAGTGGTATAAAGACAATTGAAATATATTTGCACACACAGTTCAAAATATATTCATTCTTTGCAGGAT
Organism: Gibbula magus; assembly: GCA_936450465.1. Taxonomy (NCBI): domain Eukaryota; kingdom Metazoa; phylum Mollusca; class Gastropoda; order Trochida; family Trochidae; genus Gibbula; species Gibbula magus. The sequence continues at coordinate 39,405,350 of OW388304.1, read as the reverse complement.
GTTACTCAATAATTGTAAGAACCGAAGAATCCTATTGTAAAATATGCTACAGTTAATATTAAAAGAGTTTTGAATAAATCTGGTTATATAGATAAATAATATTTATATGAAAGAATGCTAGGCAAATTTATTCAAGAAATATTGATAATCAACTTTTCAATAATCTGTCTGTTGTGATGCTTTTGGAATCAGTAATTGTCCATAACTTGGTGCTGGGGTTTGTGATTATATTGCAAAACATTGTCAAAGACATATCGGAAATGCTTTTTTCAATAAAAATACCATTTGTTGAACGAGCAAGTTCAATCACACGTTAATATGAGAATTGATGTACATGTATCGGCTTGATGTTTTGGACCTGCACTACTTCAAATATCATAATCTGTTTAATGCGCTTAAATACGCTCCAACCCACCATATGTGCTGTTTACAATACAAACAAATTTACTCAGCTTGCATATTCTTTCCCAATCGCCAAATATGTCATAATTACTAGTGTCCAATTAAAATAGAGTAACATCATTATGCATATGCAGAAACCGAAACTGCACGTCCAATTTACATGCAAAGTAGTCATATGACATTTTAAACATGATCAACCCAAATTTGTTATTTTATCTGTTTTAGATAAGATTCCAAAATTACTTTTGACTTATTGGCGCGCTTCAATCATGATGCATTGCCACAAACTTCAAAACCAAGATCGCATGAAAGTCCTTTCAAATCTATCCATCAACGTATAAATAACTAAAATAACATTATTCACATTCGAATTGGATCTTTTCAAATTTATAAAAAATCTAATAAAAGCTATCAAATTACAACACATTTTAACTATTTTTATCTTGTAAAACTTACTAAAGTACGTTTTCTTGTAATAACACATGTTAGCAAATATTGATGATTTGTACTGTCTAAAAATTGGTAAGATTCATATGTCTTTCATTATCCAAAACATGGTTATGCATGTTATGCAAGTATTTTTTAAATACATTCACACTAATTTGACTGTAAACTCTGTAACTGTCACAGTGAAACATGTATACATATTGCTTTAAAGGTTGAATCAGCACTTTGAAGTTGGATTTTCCATCAAATTTGTTTAAAATTCATGTGTGCATGACAGTTAAAATTTTAAAATCACGACAAATATGACAAATGCAAAGTAATAGATACAACCAAACATCTGCCAATAATTCCATTATTGCAAATAAATTTTGATTAACAAAGTGTTACTTTTGATTTGTTTTCACTACAAATCCTGCATTTTGTGTCTTTATTAAATTGTTTAATGTCACGAAACAAGGCGTCCCGTTTGGCCAACACATATTCATGATTAACACAGCTGTCATCCCCGGGCTATTATCATAATCTATAACATGGTGTTTAAGTATGTTTACATTATATTATGATCTTTTGCACCATTATTTGTTAATGAAAATAATAACATGGCACAAAGAAATTTATTTGAGAAACATTAACACTTACATTAACTTAGGAAGGAATTCAATATATAGACACAATTATGATTGTAGATAAATTATTTAGAAATGGAAAAACGAATGTTAAAAGCAAGTACAAAATCAACAAAAATCCTTCTATTTCCAATGAGATTAACATGTTTCATGCACATAAACATTTTAATAATCGAAGCTTTATATCTCTGTATGAAGTTTTCAAAAGATCAGCATTTGATTTGTCCAAGATCATTTGCGTTATGACTCAACAACTAACTAGGTTCACCGTCGTTCTCTATCTCTATCTAACATTGTCAAAATAGTTTAATTGTGTTTGTGTGTTAATAGCATTTCACGATGCGTCAACAAATATGGGGTGCCAAACAGGACTTTAATCGCTATTAAGTAAGCTTACTCAATGAATTAGTAAGCTTACTAATTCATTTCCGGTTTGTTGACATCTCAATAAATGACTGCTCCCATGAACGATCAGACGTAGGCTTATTCAGACAAGCGAAAGTTTTTGATGAAATAATAATTATATACACGTACAGTGTTCATTCCAGATTGTAGATCACTCAGATAATATTTGAACAAGCACATTAAATAGGGGAGACTGACAAAAACCCGTGTTTAACATTCGCGGCAACCAGTGGCTCATGTTTGCAAAGAAAGTTACCTCTGATGTTTTACGGAAACTCTTTGCCGAACGTTGTAATGAAATGTTTCTGAAACTGTGATGGCGAACAGAGGAACACATTAAATACACTGTAGGGAGAACATTAGCAGTTGTAAAGCATTGCTTGGAACGTTATCCACAAGCTACTACTATACATACGTCACGTTTTTCCATGTGAAATTCTCCCACCATTTTACAGCATTGGAGGGAGTAATCATTATTTGGTTTTAAGCGGGAAAATATTTTTTTTTTAGTATGCTTACTAAATTCAGCTGATTTAGTAAGCTTATTAAATGAATTAGCAAGCTTACTAAATGAATTAGCAAGCTTACTACTTCATTTAGTAAACTTACTAAATCATTTAGTAAACTTACTAAATCATTTAGGAAGCTTATTAATTCATTTAGTAAGCTTACTAATTCAGGTATGTATTTAGTAAGTTTACTAAATCAAATTAGTATGTTTACTTATTCGAATTCAGAATGATCTGCCAATTAATAAATCCAATATCACGGTACATTTATATAACAAAAATAGAAGCAAGCACGGGCAAAGGAGAACTTTTCAGCGACAGAAATAGATTTAGAAATAATTGCCAGTCCGGTAGTGAAATAGATTTGTTGTCAGTTGAATTGATTTTAAAGTTAACAAATTACATTGTTAACGAAATGCTTAAACACGTGTTCAAATTGAAAGCTTTGGTTTGAGATCCACTTAACTCGGTTACGGTTCGATTAAACCTTCAGGTTCTTTTGTGACAGTTTCAAATCACTCTGATCCTCAAAGGTGTCTTCGTCTTTGATTAAATTTTGTTTTAGATTACTGCAGATCAGCATTCTTAAATACGAAAAGAAGTTTGTTGCACTTCAAAGTTGAAAAGATGGCAATAAGTAAATAGCATTTGAATTATCCAAATAAATACATGTCACGCTGAGCATATCAGAATGTATCACTTATAGTTTTGCATTGCATTGTTTGTCCGCATTGACCCCATGTTACACTGGAGAGTTAATCATATTTCCTCAGTCTCATTAAATGTTACATATCATATTGAGGTAAGATGAGTTTGGGCTTAGCACCGCTTTCAAGAGTAGTTCACTTATATCGCGGCTGCTAGTATTATGGCAGGGAGAAAGCCCACAACGCCATGTGGCTATGCATTGCTGTGAAACCTGCGAGTATCTTCTGGAACTAGCGAACCATGGGTGGTACTACGCTGAAATTCAGTGTAGCATTGCCTCCATATCATATTGATCATCACAATTGGTTATCAAGCCATTCTAAAGGCGTCGGAATATCAAAACGCTTATTCAACATGTGACATGGCAAATAAAGCGATGCTTAATGTATCAACTAATCAGTTGTCAGTGAATTAAATCTCTAGTAGGCCCATTATAATTTTGTCCTTCTTGCCCGCCTAGTTACCGTTATTGAAATAAATACTGCTGTCCTTTGTTGTTTGTGAGAAGATCGTTTACATTACTTGAAAGGAAGCCATTTTTCACAAGGACCGCATTAAGGGACGGGCACTTCCTACTAGGTTATTTGAAGCTAAGGTCAACCAGATCAATATCCTTGTCTTTTGATTAGGTTTAAGAGTAACATACAAATGCAAATAGAACAATTCTTGTTATCTACACTACTGTGTAAAGTAAGTACAGGGTATTTCGCGAAAGTTTCGCAACATGTTCGCGACATTTTTTCTGAAATGCGTAACAAACCCATTCGCATCATGTTCGTGACATATTCGTAAGTTGTTTGCAAAACGTTCAAGAAATGTTCGCGAATACGGTGTACTTAATTTTGCACATAATTGTACCAACTTGTTTGTACATCTATGATTAAAGTCGACAAAGAATGATTATTGCTTAATAATACAAGCCTTTGAAGGGAATACATATAAGAAAGCAAGATCTTCAAAATAACAACTTCTTAATTGTGACTACAAGTGTGTTTCCTACATCTGTTGGACTGTAAGGGGGAACATATTACAATGGCGATATATTACAATATGTATATCCCCATCAATGGTCCGTCTAAAATAGCAGTTATAGTTTAATTTGTTTATGCAAAGCGGGTATGCAAGGATTATAATTTTACACATGATTTAGAACCAATAATAAGGCGTCAATTTGTGAATGTATACGGGAATGACAGGGAAAATATGCAAAATATGAGCATGATCTTTCTATATTTGCAAACCGTGTGTGTGTCATCATCCGTGTGTTCTAGACCAGAAGGAGATCAAGTTGGCAAGGATATTGTTTGTCTTTGTTTGAAAGAGCGATTTCACATAAGTCTCTTTTAGAAATAAATTGTCAATTTATCATAAATCAGCTCACTTACATATGCTCAGAACAGTTATCAATGAACAATATCATAACTTTAATAAAAAAAATTAAAAAAAATAGTTGTTCAGACATGACGAGATTGGAATCAGCCACTTTCAGGTCAATTGCAAAAGACATGTCACTACATTTTCAACAGTTTAAAAAACAAAATACTTCTACTTGAGAAAGTAGATTTTGAATAATTTGTATAGGGACATGATCTGTAAAGAGGTACCCGCAATTCGATACATCAAAGTATAATGCTTTTATTCTCATCTCTGTTAAAGTACACTTTGGGTGCTGAAATCGCTCTTACGTTTTTGGCCAAAATGTTCATCATTTAAATTATAAAAAGCACAAATTTAATTAATAAAAAATGTTGTCGACATAAATAGCCTTATTGGTCTTGTCAACGCGTCTAATTTAGGACGTTTTAAAACAAGCCAAAAACAAACTCTCTTATCTCGTGTACATGTAGTTTAGGAGGTTTGAAAACGACGATATCTCGTATTCTTAAAATGTGTCTTTTTTCGGAAATATGAACAGATAATATTTTGGAATTTAGTTTATTTGGCTTCAGAAAGCATTGCGTATCTCTATGTCATCGGTGCTTATCACTTGTGGATTGAATTATCTTGTATTTGAATTTGTCTTTTGCCTTCACGACTTTGACTCTATGAAGACTGTTTGCTGTTTTTCTGTTGGAATAATTACACCGTTTTATTGTTTCATTCATTGTGCTCTTATTGATCTATAAGCCAAGAACTTGTCTCCGTCTGAATTATTGATGGGGGTGAGTTTCCATGTCCAAACAGCTTCCACCTTTCACTACACTCATTCACTTTGACATACATCATGTTACACGTTGACATCACGTTATACTTATCATCATTACGAATGTCACGATTGCCTTGAATTGTATTATTATCATTTAATGAACGATTAAGCTGATTGAGTAAATATAGATTATTACCCGAGGAAGCGTACCATATTACTTTTTCTAAACCAGTGTGAATTGTATTGCCCTTGGGAGAAAGCGAGGATTATACACACATTTGCACGAGTTTCGTAAAAGTCATTTGGCACACTTCGTAGTGTAATAATTTCTGTATTACCCATTCGATTCCATGTGAATCACGTAAAAATAATCAGGGGATGGCCCAGTTCTCTTGCCACGGCCCGCTGCACTGACGTCACGAACACTTGTTTTATGACGTCACAGACGAGAAAATACGGGACGGCACGTTGAAACAATGGTTGCTAGGCAAACGTGATATGTGCACATGTGCACAAAATATCATCAAGTAGAACAGGAATATTTTATGGATAACAACTTCTTTAATGTGAAAATACATGATGTTTCGGAGTATTTCCTCACTCCTGGAATGTGAGTTGTCAACCATAGGGGTAATAAATAACGATAATGAATGACAAGAAGAAAGAAATTGATCTGAGATGAAGAGAGAATCTCATATGTATAGTCCTTAAACAATCAATGTGCTTTGTTATTCAATCTTTTGTAGAAATTATTTGAAATTGGAATAATGATTTTTTTTTTAACTGCTCAAATTGGTCTAACTTAACCTTATTCATCACGTTTCACACATCATCAGTTCGATTATCACTAAGTCTTGAACTGTGTAAGTATCATTCGATTAATGTTCTGGCTACTGATACAATGTTTTGCCCTAAGGCTTTAGCTGATTGAACAAACAACAAAGCAAACAACACCAAGAAGTAACAACTTGATGTCAGATAAGAGGACGTGTTATAAACATAGTCCTAAAAAGAAACCATAAACAGGCAATTATTTCTAATTATAGGATCATATGTATACAAATGTCCTAGTTACTGAAGTTATTGATGAAATAGTGATTGTTGCTGTTTAAAACAGAACCTGGAAGATTTTCGTTTATTTGTTAATAGTTCGTCATTTCGTTAATATGTGTAGCAAAATAAAGTAGTTTTGAAGTTAAAATTATCATTTTAATTAGCAATTTCAGGAAAGTAACATAAAAGATGCATATTTCACATAAAACTAAACCTGTTAAAATGTAATTCATGACACTTTGTTCACATTTTGTTTTTACAGAATTCATATATTTGCTTAGGAAATCGCTGTCGTTATCTTGATAACTCTTATGCTTGTGAGACAACATATCATGTTCTATTCACGTACTTGTAAAGTCTGCTTCAAATATAAAGGCAATCTTTCAATCAATATATAACTTGGTCCTTGCTTTACTGTCACATCAGAGATAGTCTTCGATATGACCATCTCCAACAGTCGCCATTATCTGATTTGATTAATCCAAACAGCACGTGTTCCATGTAGCTGCGGTCAGTACACAGCAGGGGGCTGATAACATCGAGATAAAAACTGACCCGGGGGCTGTGTGACTGATTGAAAATGATACAAAATATAACTATATTACATTATTACAAAGGTTCCTTCTAAAATAAAATACATGTTAATCCATATTCGATTTGTGATCCTTGTTTAACCAGCCGTTCTTTCAAATAGGGTGTCTGTATTAAACCCATTACTGACATCAGAGTTTATTTGGAAAACACGCGGGATATAAATTGAATTTATTGATTTTTATATACAACTATTTCACCATTGAATGCTCATTAACAAAAATAACATAATTTAATAAGAATTTTGTACAACAGGAAGCTGCATTTGCATAATGATGTTATTTAACAGAGGGTGCCATGTTACCAGTTTTTGCTCTCATATGTGGGTCTGTAATTTACATCAGGAAGGTATTTGAAATATTAACGATCTCAAAATATTAGTTACGAAATGGCATAGCATCACAAAGCATGTGCATCATCGAATTGCTATTTTTATTACATGCATCCGAAAATTACCTATATCTTCACTCAATCCGTTCACAGGGTGAACACGAACTTCAATTTGCATTCTCCTGTGTGTCACATTAAAGGCGCTGGCAATGTAAATCTTTCTTAAGATGACAACATGCACATTTTAAAAAGTACACAATTACATATCTCTTACCGGAAGATTTGACAATTGAGATATAAACTGCTTATTATCCATTAGATAAATATTTTGTCATTACATTCTGCTTTGTCATTTCGAATTCTTTGTAAATATACTCCTCTTTCTATATAAACATGTCTCTGTACATAATGTATGTTACGTTTCAACATTGTATGTCAACATTGTACATAGGAGAGGGTTTCATTAAGTTGGATAACCTGTACCAATCCTTTCTCTTGAATAAATATGTCGACCATATCACCTGCCAAGTGGGTAAAGCCTGAACAATATTGAACACTGGACTTTATTCTTTAATAGAACCTCAGTCACTCACAATATTTGTGATAAAAACTGTTATAAGCTTTTCAAATCATTGTTAATAAATTTACGCTACTTCTCACATGCACACCATGTTGATCTTAGCCTTACGATTTTCTGGAAGCAAAATTGTTAGTTGCATTTTTACACATGATGATTGTTCCATATACCAAGTTTTATTGACATATTCCTCACAGTTTTATAGTTCTGGACAAGCAACACAATTGTAATTGTGTTTTCAGGAAAATGTCCAAAATAGAAATTTCAAACAAGTAGAAACCCCAAAAGGCACATTTTCACATGATGATTGTTCCATACACCAGGTTTCATTGTTCAAACTCCTCACAGTTCTGGTTCAGAAAAAAACGTTGTATGTTATGTTTCCATAGAAAACGGATAACATTTATATTCCGAAGAAGTTGAAAACTCACAGATACATATCTACAACATATATGATGGTGATGACTGTTCCCCAAGTTTCATTGCGTTAAGAAATTCCTGGACATAAGTGCGGACGAATGGTCATTTGAACATTGGTCATTTCTGTTTCTCTGCTCACTTTGTTGTTGCAGGATGATAGAGCCACGGTTTAACCATTGCATCATCAATGTTACCACTGGTTAATCAACTCACATGAGTTTGATTTTCACAAGATAAATTATCAATTTATCACAGTTAGCGCTATGATGATCAATATGTGGTGAGACTAAGGAAACATTTAATGATATTTCCAGTGAAAAACAGGGGGTTAATGCGAAAGATCTCAGAAGCTTGAGAGGGAGGTTGTCACAGTTCAAAATGATGTTAAACAGTGACAGGAAAAAACACGAAACGTTTTTCAAACTATTTTTGAGGGGAAGTAACACGTTTTTGCGCTCAAATAAGGCGATGAAATGTATTTGAAAATTAATGTCACCAACAGTAAAACGCTCTTGTCTTTTTTTAAAATCAAGTTAAAAAATAAGTGTACATGGTTCCGTAAAGCCATGGGAATCTTTTTGTCACTTGAAAAAATAAAATGTGCAATTAACACCGTTATTACCACTACGGATAATGTGTTTGTGTAATAAGATGTTTTACGCACTAAAGTAATTATAAGTGACATAAACTATCATTATAAATTGGAAATTTGAAAGAAACAAATGTGCAAAAAACGTGCTACTGCCCCTTTAAGTTATTAAGTAATTTATTAAGTATGCATACCGGACCTTTGACACACTTTGTGAATGTAAGCTGACTTTTTTTTATAATAATGATCGTTAAACCTTGTCACCATAAAAAAGCAACAACGGTGCCCATGTGCGGTATTATGTTTGGTCAACACAAACGCTGGTGAATACCCTCTGAAATGTCGTAGCACGGAATGACTGCTGTTGAACAAAACAGTTCTCTAATTGAATCGATATTCGCTATTGCAAACATTTCACCAGCATAACAATGGAATATTGGCGTTTTACTTAAGTTCCTACAATATCATACCGTTTTCCCAGTGCGGGATACAATAGCAATTTAATGGCAAAGCTAAATGCAGTGCCTCACCAAGATTAACCATGAAAGCATTACTAAAGGTCAGGGAAACCAATTATATTTGCCCTATCTGACAGAACCATTTTTGCAATAATATAAGTTGCTTGTAAAGTGTAGGAATAATTCCTGGTTGGTTGGTTTTTGCTTTTTTAAATTGATAACCTTTCCTGTATGACATGTTTAGGTCCAGTATACATTACTGGATGATTTAAGCCTTGCAGTATTTCCATAAGATCTCTGTGCTTGGAAATCCGGGTCCACGATGCAGTGATTCACTATCTTGGCACACCAAACCGAGGGAACTACTGCAAGGCTTAATGGAGACTAGCTAGAATTATGCCTTGCGTTTTGAAGTTGACATTACGATGGCTTTCTGATTATTTTAGGTTTTGATTACAAAGATGAGCGATGGATGTAACTTGTTTTCCTTTTAACTTCATTAAAATATCATTATATTAATATTTTCTTTAAAATTATATGTGTAAATTATTGATCTTTAATATAAATGTACACCTCCCCATATCAACGCAACTGAGGCGTATTTTAAGGATCACTGTACCTAAGTATGAAATGTTCATGGGATTAAACCGAGACCGGAAATCAACAACATGACCAGCGTCTTGAAAAAGTATAATCGGGCTATAAAACATCAGAAAATGCCCAGAATACCTAATAAATTGACCTTTATCTATAACACCCACGCGAAAATACCTATGAATAATTAGTTTATTCATGTTTCACCTATATTTTTATTTATTACAGTTCAGTTGTGAACAAGAAAACATATGTCAGTATATAGTAAAGCTTAAGCCATTTAAGAATTTGCCAAAATCAATTGTATGATTAATCTTTTATATGCTGTTGACTTTTCTGTACTCTCTACAGAAAGTGATTGATAACAAGTTTTGTTTATTTATAACTAAGGAATGGCTTAGAGATAATGCACCTCTTTATCGTTAAATCTCTTGATCCAGTGAATGCTCGCTAAAGAGCTTATTTTGCTATCTATAAGTACTGCTTAACATAGAAATGTCTCAGAAGAAAACCCCGTCATGTGTTCCTATTTGTTACATTTATTTCCACTGTCTGAACAGACTATATCAGTCCTTCATTATAACACACATCTACCCTGGTAACAAACTCCGTACATATGGATTATTCAAAACTGACCTCCATACAGAAAGTTATGTATCATCTATTAAATATAGGCAAATTCGTAGTATATACAGTAAATTTCGTTGTGGTGTTTTACCATTACATATAGAGGTTTGTAGATTTTCCAAACCGGTTTCTACTTTATCAGACAGAATTTGTTAATATTGTGATTCAAATACTGTTGAATATGAAATTTATTTTTTGGTTAACTGCAAGTTATGATTTAAGATAGTTATCTCCCTCTCTGCACTACTTAATTCAATGTTTAGGCGTCGTGGTGAATCATTTTATCCAGTTTGTTCTATATTTTAACAACTATATTTTAAAAATTTTATGGTATCAAAATGTCGATTTGTGTCTCATAGGTCGTTCGGCCGGATGTTGTTTTTTTAAACATGTCTGTTGATAATATGTATGAAATGTAAAACAACATGTGACACATACATACAATATATTTCTTTTTCTTCTTCTTCTTCTTCTTCTTCTTCTTCTTTTTCTTCTTCTTCTTCTTCTTCTTCTTCTTCTTCTTCTTCTCTTATATCTCGGGCCTTGGCGACATACAAACCAAAAATTATTTCACGAGGGCCATTAACAATGGTCACAATATGTCAACTTACTACCCATCCGACTAAAAATAAGTTTTGGGTGAATATTTCTTTCGAAATTACCTCTGTCTCTTTATGTTCGTATTTTGAGTACAACATAACTTTGTACGTATATTATATATTACTATGAGTTTCATCAAGCAACTGGGAATGGCGTTTCATTATTATTTCCCAATCTTGAGAGAATGAGAGTAATAACTGTTTCTGGTCTTTACAGGCTTACAAAATGATGCGATGACACGATTTGTTTTTTCTTTTACAAAAGTATTTTGTCGAATGAAGAGATCAGTTCCATTTTATAAAAAAAACTTCTCACCAGTTAAAACAAAAATTACACAATTATTTATATACATAGCACAAACCCTCTTAAATATTTGTTACTATTCAAAATGGACAATAATCTCACCCCTACACTCCATCTCAAAAGAAACAAGTGACATTTTCAATGTCCTATGTTTTCTGAGGCCTAATAATTAGAGTTATCTCCCCTTTCTTGTGTTAAAACCTATGAAAAAAGACGTGAGGCGTGGGTTTGGAATTGAAACAAAAAAGCAGAAACAACTTCTTTTTTTCTTTGTTTATTTTAGAGTATTAATCAATCATTGTGGTGAGTACGATTGTCCAGGCATTGTCAAAGGTTATCGTTAGCGAATCAATTTACTTTTCGACACACAAGTGAAGCTTTCCCTTATACAAACTGGGAGATGATAACACTGCAGATAAGAAGGCTGAGAAGAGCGTTTTGCAAAATTAGGATGTCACTACATGATTTGACTATGAACAAGAAATAAAGAGGAACTGTACAAATAAAAAAAATAAACTGTAAAGACCCAAAGACTTGCAGGGGTAGTTGTTGGTATCATATGGTTAACTGACACGTTTTACTACTATACATGCAAGTTTTAATCAACATGTGTTTCAACGTTTTTTTAATAAAATGCTACCATTTAATCATAGTTTATACTTAACAACGTACTTATTGGGAAAATGTGGGAGTAAGAAGATAAACAATGGCCTTATTAATTCAAACAGACTCAGACTCTATATTCTATATTGAAGCTGAAATTACTCTTAATAAAATCATCATCAATAAAGCCTACAGGCCATTGTTCATCTACTTACTCCCCATCATGTTTGTATTGCAAATCCTCATCATTCTCATCCTCACCTCCGTCATGTTTGTATTACAAATCCCCATTGGATACCATTCTCATGCATGTTAATCCACCTGATCTGGTTTCCTCACCATTGTTTTGTTTGCTATATAAATGTACCATATTTTGTTATTTCCTTACACTCCACCTGATGAAGGAGTGAGTATGTACTCCGAACGTCGTGTATTTTCACATTAAAGAAGTTGTTATCCAGAAAATCATGTTTTTATGTATACCACTTCTAAATGCCATTCAAAGACCTGATTTCATCTTATAAATCAAAATTAATTAAATCCTCAAAACATGTATCCAGTCTGGACTTTGCCCATATTTTATGAATCCTTCGTTTTATTGCAAGTACTTTAGATCTTTCCACAATAAATGTAGAGATAATTAAATACTTAGGAAGTTGAAGGAGTTCTATTTTCATCATGAACCATATGACACTATGTTCGCTTCGTTATCTTGAAAGTATTACTCTTCCTATCCATCAAATCATATGGACATATTGAAAGCTTGGTCATCTTGACCAACGATCTTGACCAATTCTCTGGAGCCAAGGCATTAATCAAACCTGTTATTGACCAATAGTAAGTGCACTTGACCAGCTTGACCGACAAGGCTAGTCGTCAGATGACCCTTGTCAATGGATTTAAAAAGCTGTGATATCTATATACAGCGTACATTTGGTAGTGGTCAAATTGCTTGTATCTCTCTCAAATTGTAATGTGGAATCTGTCTTCATGTGTTTATCCATTATGTAAACTAAACTGAAACTTGTTGTATGGGATGTGAAGTGTGCATACTTTTGTGAATTATGTGTACATTTGGGAGTATCCATTGGCGTTTGTGTGTTTGCGTAGGTGTATATTTAAGTGAGAGTATTTGTGTGTGGATCATGTGCTTGCCATCCTAGTTTGGTTTTATGTGGCTCTTCTTTGCGTATGCTTGTGTTATGTATATGGGTGTGTTTTGAGTGTATGTTTGTTGAATGGAGTTCACATATAGAACAGGAGGGGGAGTGTACTTCCACCCACATGATTGTACAGGAACGAAAGTACCAACGTGAAAATGAAGACGTTGATCATTCATAACTACGTACATCTATTCTCTATTCTCACCGGGAAAACATTTATTTCCATAACCACATTTCTGGGATATCTAATTTCCTGTTTTAGTGAAGGAAACGTAATTGTTGCACTCTCAAGCTGCACTTGTCGAACATTGAGAGTAAACCATGCTCAACTTTAAACAAGAACGATCCCAATGCATTGAAGATTAAGCCCATATTTATCATCCGGTTGCCAAACAACGCCTAGTCACGCACACGCGATACTTCAGCATCACTTTTCATAATGATGAAGTATATACTAATATTTATAGAAATCATAAAGGAATACTCAGCAATCACATTTGTTATTCTTCGTTCTTCATTCAATCACGATCGATTTCTTTCTAGAATTCTTGTTTATCCGCGATGGAAACCGAGGCTCCTAGCAAACGAAATCGAGGCTCAAATTGCACGATTGCTAGAGACGCAAATTAAGCTGTTTACAAACTGAAGGCATTATCTACGAGATGGATTTATTTAGTGAAGACATATTTGATTGAAATTCATTTTGGTAAGACAGACTGTCTGCTGGAATAAATCCAACTGTATTCTGGGAAGGGCAGGTTTCTTCACAAACAGATGTCTTGCAATCTAACCACCCACATCTCTAGAATATTGGACGACTTGGACAACCCTTTGGAACTTGGAAACATTATTAATTCAAACAGACTCAGACTTCGAAATTCATATATATATATATTGTTTCTTCATCTAACTGTTTTTATTATAAATCGTAGTCCATAAATACTTGATAAATTTACTGTCAAGAATAACAGTTATAAATGTACTAAAACTCCTTAGTTGTGTATCAAATATTTTCTTAAAACAACAGTTTTCATAAACAAAGATTTAGAAATAACCAAAGCTGTAAGCTGTCTTTTTCCAAGCCATTTTATTGTCATCGAAAAGTGTATCTTGTTCACAAAACATTAAATTGAGGAGGAATATAAAGATAAACGAAACATACATTCCCAGTAATATATATTAAATGATAATTTTAAAATTCATTTAGCAAACTACATGTCAAGTGTAAAGTGTGAGTAAGATATTTCAACTAAAGTACAACTTATGGTTCGCTAGTTTCAGCCATAATCAATGATCCGCCTCAATGGATTGCGTCGCTTCACCTGAATTGAGTTCCGTTGCCTTTATGTAAGCCAAAACTCTTGCGCATTTGCGCATCTAAGCATACTAAAAAGAAGGAAAACAAGACGACATTGCTGTTCGTCCATACCAAATATAAAGTCATTATTTCTCAGTAACACTATGGGTCGGCGTCATAGGTAGGTGATACCTCATAAGCGTTCTTCAAATCAAAGAAACACCTAGTGATTATGTACTTGATTGTGAACCATGCCGGTGTAAGATTAAAAATGTACCTGCGTTGAAAACACACCCGACTGTGTAATCATTCAACGTTGACAAAAGACCCGAGGTGTTGAAAAGTGACCCCAGGTCATTATTCAACATTGAAACAGTAGCCGCCGGGTATGTTTTCAACGCGGGTACGTTTTCAATCTTACACCGGCCTACAATGTATGTACGGAATGAAGTCACCAGAGCTGTCTACAGACTGCCATTTCAATACAGTATTCTGGAGAGCAAGAGCTTGACTCACAGTCGTGTGAAAAACAATATTAAAGACAACTCAAATCACCTTATATCAATCGTTAAACACCACATTGTCATAAAGTCTGATTTGTAACCGCCTCCAACCTGATACGCAGTTGGATTTCACGCTATATTACTGTTGGAATATTCAAAATAAACTTTCGACCAATCATGCTTGGCCTCTTCATACTTTGGAAAAAGCATATGACCAACGAACACGGCTGTAACAAATTTGTAACCACGTGACCATGTGGGTTATCCGAAATAATTATCCCCTTTTACTGCGAAAAGAGATTTTGTCTAAACATCTAAAATAGAAACGACCGTTGTGTTATTCTGAGTCTGAATGTTAGTAAACATAAGATTTTTCAATTCAAAGCCATTTTACACCTCCATGGGCAGACATGTACCAATTCAAGTGCATAATTTCGCACTGCAGTTTCGGAAAATCCAAGAAACTTTACACGCTAATGTTATACGCGCGGAGCAAGCATATACTAAACGATAATAGTGGTTGTCAATCAACACACCAACCTTCCACTCAGTTATCAATATTTCCAATGCCAATTAGACTTGCATAATGGTACTCAATGTACTGTTATTGAATTAATGATAGTGAAGCTTGTACATGTATAAGCACATATTGGATAGAACCATATTTATGTCCAAACTGATAGTACCAAGCATGAGGATACCGGGCCATTATCCTTGTATCAAACAAGGTCCATATGCCTTCCTTCCACAGATAAACAGAATATGCTTCATAATCAATCGAATTGGTACACTTTAAATTTGCAAATGTTTAACAAATGGTTGACTGCTTGTTTCAGGGAAAATAGGCCTACATATTCTTATTGCTGGAATCTAACAATGACACAACTCTCAACAACGTTTTGATCAAATTCATAATATAGGCCTACTTCAAAATTGGAGCAAAAGCACCCAGGAGTTGCGCTTAAAAATAAATCGGGGAAGTTGAATGTTCACTTTCATTTTCAAATGATAGATTATACATTATTTTATTTTATTTATGAATAAATAATGTATGTAAATTGAAATGCATTTACACAACTTAAATGATCGAGGTAAAATTCTTTTATTTGCGACTTTTGAATTGAATAACTAATTGTGTGATTAGTAATCAAAACTTTTATCCTCCAAAATGACCATAATGCAGGCTTCATTTTGCTATATGTACATATGACATACATATCCTTTTTATAATATATTTTAGCCTTAACAAGATGCCTCCAACCATGCCTTTTTAAAGGCTTTTCTTGTTTCTATAAAACTGTCCACGAAATGCTAGGGCATTGCCATCTGGTCGGGGGAGTGTGTTGGTAAAGGGTCCTCTCCTTCAGTGTTTTTATTTGAGAAAGTCCAGTGTTTTACTTCACCGTATTTTTTTTATGAAAGCTTAATTTATCGACTAATGCCGGTTCCATATTCTTATTTTAACAATGATATTACTAAATCAATAATGTCAAACAGTATTGAGAGCGTTGTGGGGGAGATGCCTAAGGCACCAGGCAAGACGTCATTTCCAGAAGCCTAGTGACCGAGTGTACACATTTTGAAGTCAAGTTTATGTGCCAACCCTTTATGTATTCACCTAAATACTTGTGTACACTTCACAATCCTGTGGATTAAATAGTTACTTTGGTATATGACCAGATGGTGGTCACATCTCACATTCTCCTTGTCTCTAGTATATATTATTAAACTGCACTTGGATTCTGTACCCCTGTAAAACCAGTTGTAAGTCGAATCAATGGGCAATTGATGAACAAGCCGCATTGACTACTGTGGGTAGTGTCTTCATTTATTTATTATGAAGCTGGGAATAAAATATAAAATGTACATGTATGAAATATGTACATGTGTATATAAAATATGCATGTAGTATGTATACATGTAGGTACATACGGACGTACGTAGTATGTAATATGTACTTGATATGGTGTTGCATGTATGTATGTACTGAAATTAGTGATAAGTTTATATTTGCGTCTGCGTTATTTGTGTCAGCATTGACAATTAACTGTCTTGCCAAAGAAAACTATCAACCCAATTATTATATCATGTAATTGGTTGTACACACAATAAAGTGGTACCAAATAACGATAACTCTCATAAATTCCTGGTATCAATATGTCCAATGTTTGAAACATATACATGTATATTGCCTCCATCTACTATGTATTTTTAGTTCAATCAAGTTTGAATTGTTTTATTGAAATTAACAAGTCAGCGTCGGATTATTATTATCTTTTTAACTGTAAGTTACACACTTTTATTTAGTTCAGGGGACATCAATTTGCAAAGGAAATTAGTGTTTCATATGACTCAATTACGAGTTCTTCCATATTACTCAATTGTTAGAAACAAAATGTCTTGAACATGTAATATGCAGATAATATTCAAATCAATTAGTTCATGAATTAGGTTCCAAGATCTATACAAATGAATGCTTTATTAAATTATACCAGAATCACTATCAACTTGTCACTAAAAGTCATTGATTGATGTTGATGTTTTACCAATATTCACGATTTTGTGGTACACATATTTAAAAATCATATTTTCATGATAAAATAATGTGAACAATTAGGTATGAGCCAATGTAGATTTACATAGCTTGAAGGGATTTCTTTGTCAGGATCGTTTATTGTCAAGAGAATGCTTGTTACAATATTTTGCAATCTGCCATCGACTTTTAGCCTTTCTGCCTAGAATAAACTGTAATTCTATCAAAAAGGGGTTCAGTTGTTCTACTGTACATATAATTAACCAATTTTCTGAAGGATCAAAATGGCATTGCAATTTGCAATAATTTTGCAAAGACATATGATATGTACAACTTTTTTCAATGAACATGGTACTAACAAGAACACACTTATCTGAGCATTGACGTCTAACAGCCAACAGCTAAAGACCACGAAACATAAGATTTGATGATGTTTTCAGCAAGCTGAATTATCCCTTGTCAAGTGATAGCTTCATGTTCTTGAAACTTTGGTAGAGTTTATGAAAAACAAGAAATTCCATCATTTTCAAAATTTGCATTCAGGATCTTCAGAAGGGAAAGACCGTCAATATGTTATCAATTTATTTTGTCAAATTACATGTTTTCCATCTATACTCATATCCGAAGATGTAGCAATTTCATAAATTCCCTTATTAAAGGACGATTCTAAAGATAATATTTCAATTAAGCCATAAACAGAGACGAACTGACTACAACTTCTACTGACTTAGAAATGTAACCTTTTGATAGCTAGTGAGGGAAACATTATTCTTTAAATTGATCTCATAAATCATATAACTGTCTTGAGCAAGTTATGATTATGTTGAGCAATTTACGTTATCAAATTTTATGGAGAAGAAGAGGACGATATGGATGGTTTTTTTGTTGATATATGAGGGTTTTTCATTCGTATGTTGAGTTTTGGTTTGGTAACTATATAATGGAAACTGACAACTCAAAAACATACTTTACGCCTGAAATCGCATAAGATTTAAAGTTATTATATTCTGACTAAAATTTTAAAATATAATGTGATTAGCCAGCTTCACATTTTGATCTTTTTAACGATAATATGAAAAGCCTATACATTTAAACTTATGTAAACACAATTATATAATAAATGTTGTTTAAAACACAAAATTCTATGACAGTTGAAAACCTGAATTCAATTAAATTATTCAAGGCTGCAATAAAACTGAGATTCAACATAATTATGGATCCATAATGTCAACGCAATTACAGTTCCATTTAGGCACTTGTGATAATAATTTAAATTTTTAAATTAAAAAAACGTACGTTTTCTTTTAGCAAATATTATTAAGACATCTTCAGTATATGATAAATAATATAGAAGTTATTTTGTCAATAATTATTTATGCAGCCCATTTTTAACACCATTTGTTCTGAATTAAATTTTATACTAGAAACAAATTAAGTTGATGATATGTGTTTTTCTTTCAGAAAACAAGAGCCTGTCATAAACGATCTCTGTTGTATTTATAAAATTTCGACGTAATTGTAACAATGGATGTTCTAAAATGAACAATGCATTTACTTCTGTGTGAAATATTTGTAAAATAATGCATCAATCGTGATAAAATTTACACAAAGAGTTAAAATATCTATTCACTTTTCTGCATTCCAAATATAAGTATATGGCATTACAGTTTTTATATATTCCAACGTCAATCATTCATCGATATCACGAAACATGACAGTCGGCACTCGCTATTGTTATGCATTTCCTTCGCCGATTACAGATTTGTTCAAATCAACAAATCTAATAATCTAAATCAGTTTGTAAATATTCCGTTTAAAACCAAAGTAAGAACACATTTTTCCAAATGTCTGTTGAATATTTAACGTAAACATGGTCTTGAAAAGTTGAAAAATACAATCAAAATTTCGTTCGGGTAGCGTTGTCGTATTTGGCTTGTTTTATTTATTTTACAGTAAAGACGCGTCAACAAATTTAAGTCCAAGAAGGTTATTATATCGATTATACCATTGATTAATCAAAATTCTACATTTAATGTATTTTAAAGTTATATGCCAAACGCTCTAGCATGAAACCTTTTTGAAAAAGCGATTCCAACACCAAAAGTGTACTTGAACAGACATAAAAATAAAGGTATTAAAGTCTGATGCATGAAATTGCGGATACCTCTTCAAAAATGAGGTCTCTATAAAAAGCTTTCAAAATCAACTTTCTTCCACAACAGTATGTCGAATTGTAGACTGATGAAAATGTGGTGACGTTTTTTTAGGTTGAGTGCACGAGTTTGTCCGTATTGACCCCATGTTACAATGGAGAGATAATTATATTTCCTCAGTCTCATTAAATGTTACATAACATATTGATCATCAAAATAAGTTATCAAGCCATTCTAAAGGCGTCGGAATATCAAAACGGTTATTCAACATGTGAGACGAAAAATACAACGATGCTTAATGTATCAACTAATCAGTTGTTAGCGAATTAAATATTTTGTAGACCCCAATATAATTTTGTCCTTCTTGTCCGCCCAGTTACCGTTATTGAAATAAAGCTGCTGTCCTTTGTTGTATGTGATAAGATCGTTTACATTACTTGAAAGGAAGCCATTTTTCACAAGGACCGTATTAAGGGACGGGCACTTCCTACTATGTTATTTGAAGCTAAGGTCAACCAGATCAATATCCTTGTCTTTTGGTTAAGTTTAAGAGTAACATACACATGCAAATAGAACAATTCTTGTTATCTACACTACTGTGTAAAAGTAAGTACAGGGTATTTCGCGAAAGTTTCGCAAAATGTTTGCGACATGTTTATGAAATGTGTAAAAAAAAAACATTCGCAGCATGTTCGTGACAAACGTTTGCAAACGAATGATTATGGCTTAATAATACGTCCCTTTGTCCCTTTCCTACATCTGTTGGACTAAAGGGGGGAAATATTACAATGGGTCGATTAAAATAGCAGTTATAGTTTAATTTGTTTCTGCAAAGCGGGTATGCACGGATTATAATTTTACATAGGATTTAGAAACAATCATAAAGCGTCAAATTGTGAATGTAGTACGGGAATGACAGAAAATATGCAACAAATAAGCATGATCTTTTCTATTTGCAAACCGTGTGTCCCATCATCCGTGTATTAGGCTCCGTACTAGACCAGAACGAGATCAAGTTGGCAATGATATTGTTTGTCTTTGCTTGAAAGAGCGATTTCACATAAGTCTCTTTGAGAAATAAATTGTCAATTTATCATAAATCAGCTCACTTACATATGCTCAGAACAGTTATCAATGAACAATATCATAACTTTAATAAAAAAAAAATACAAAATAGTTGTTCAGGAATCAGCCACTTTCAGGTCAATTGCAAAAGACATGTCACTACATTTTCAACAGTTTAAAAAACAAAATACTTCTGCTTGAGAAAGTAGATTTTGAATGATTTGTATAGGGACATGATCTGTAAAGAGGTACCTGCATCGATACATAAAAAAATAATGCTTTTATTCTCATCTCTGTTAAAGTACACTTTGGGTGCTGAAATCGCTCTTACGTTTTTGGCCCAAATGTTCATCATTTAAATTATAAAAAGCACAAATTTAATTAATAAAAACTGTTGTCGACATAAATAACCTTATTGGACTTGTTGATGCGTCTAATTTAGGCAAAAACAAACTCTCTTATCTCGTGTACATGTAGTTAAGGAGGTTTGAAAACGACATTATCTCGTATTCTTAAAATGTGTCTTTTTTCGGAAATATGAACAGATAATATTTTGAAATTTAGTTTATTTGGCTTCGGAAATCATTGCGTATCTCTATGTCAATGATGCTTATCACTTGTGGATTGAATTATCCTGTATTTACATTTGTCTTTTGCCTTAACGACTTTGACTCAATGAAGACTGTTTGCTGTTATTCGGTTGGAATCATTACACCGTTTTATTGTTTCATTCATTATGCTCTTATTGATCTGTAAGCCAAGAACATGTTTTCCGTCTGAATTATTGATGGGGGTGAGTTTCCAAGTCCAAGCAGCTTCCTACTTTCACTACACTCATTCACTTTGACATACATCATGTTACACGTTGACATCACGTTATACTTATCATCATTACGATTGTCACGATTGCCTTGAATTGTATTATTATCATTTAATGAACGATTAAGCTGATTGAGTAAATAGAGATTATTACCCGAGGAAGCGTACCATATTACTTTTTCTAAACCAGTGTGAATTGTATTGCCCTTGGGAGAAAGCGAGGATTATACACACATTTGCACGAGTTTCGTAAAAGTCATTTGGCACACTTCCTACAGTAATAATTTCTGTATTACCCATTCGATTCCATGTGAATCACGTAAAAAATAATCAGGGGATGGCCCAGTTCCCTTGCCACGGCCCGCTGCACTGACGTCACGAACACTTGTTTTATGACGTCACAGACGAGAAAATACGGGACGGCACGCTGAAACAATGGTTGCTAGGCAAACGTGATATGTGCACATGTGCTCATATAAAAAAATATCATCAAGTAGAACAGGAATATTTTCTGGATAACAACTTCTTTAATGTGAAAATACATGATGTTTCGGAGTATTTCCTCATTCCTGGAATGTGAGTTGTCAACCATAGGGGTAATAAATAACGATAATGAATGACAAAAATAAATTGATCTGAGATGAAGAGGGAATCTCATATGTATAGTCCTTAAAAAAGCAATGTGCTTTGCTACTCAATCTTTTGTAGAAATTATTTGAAATTGGAATAATGAATATTTCTTTAACTGCTCAAATTGGTCTAACTTAACCTTATTCATCACGTTTCACACATCATCAGTTCGATTATCACTAAGTCTTGAACTGTGTAAGTATCATTCGATTAATGTTCTGGCTACTGATACAATGTTTTCCCCTAAGGTTTTAGCTGATTGAGCAAACAACAAAGCAAACAACACCAAATGCAAGAAGAAACAACTTGATGTCAGATAAGAGGACGTGTTATAAATATAGTCCTAAAAAGAAATCATAAACAGGCAATTATCTCTGATAATCGGATCAAATGTATACAAATGTCCTAGTTATTGAAGTTATTGATGATATAGAGATTGTTGCTGTTTAAAACAGAACCTGGAAGACTTTCGTTTATTTGTTAATAGTTCGTTATTTCGTTAATTAATATGTGTGGCAAAATAAAGTAGTTTTGAAGTTAAAATTATCATTTTAAATAGCAATTTCAGGAAAGTAACATAAAAAGATGCATATTTCACATAAAACTAAACCTGTTAAAATGTAATTCATGACACTTTGTTCACATTTTGTTTTTACAGAATTCGTATATTTGCTTAGGAAATCGCTGTCGTTATCTTGATAACTCTTATGCTTGTGGGACAACATATCATGTTCTATTCACGTACTTGTAAAGTCTGCTTCAAATATAAAGGCAATCTTTCAATCAATATATAACTTGGTCCTTGCTTTACTGTCACATCAGAGATGGTCTTCGATATGACCATCTCCAACAGTCGCCATTATCTGATTTGATTAATCCAAACAGCACGTGTTCCATGTAGCTGCGGTCAGTACACAGCAGGGGGCTGATAACATCGAGATAAAAACTGACCCGGGGGCAGTGTGACTGATTGAAAATGATACAAAATATAACTATATTACATTATGACAAAGGTTCCTTCTAAAATAAAATACATGTTAATCCATATTCGATTTGTGATCCTTGTTTAACCAGCCGTTCTTTCAAATAGGGTGTCTGTATTAAACCCATTACTGACATCAGAGTTTATTTGGAAAACACGCGGGATATAAATTGAATTTATTGATTTTTATTTACAACTATTTCACCATTGAATGCTCATTAACAAAAATAACATAATTTAATAAGAATTTTGTACAACAGGAAGCTGCATTTGCATAATGATGTTATTTAACAGAGGGTGCCATGTAACCACTTTTTGCTCTCATATGTGGGTCTGTAATTTACATCAGGAAGGTATTTGAAATATTAACGATCTCAAAATATTAGTTACGAAATGGCATAGCATCACACAGCATGTGCATCATCGACTTGCTATTTTTATTACATGCATCCAAAAGCTACCTATATCTTCATAAAACACTCAATCCGTTCACAGGGTGAACACGAACTTAAATTTGCATTCTCCTGTGTGTCACATTAAAGGCGCTGGCAATGTAAATCTTTCTTAAGATGACAACATGCACATTTTAACACAAAATGTGCACAATTACATATCTCTCACCGGAAGATTTGACAATTGAGATATAAACTGCTTATTACCCATTAGAAATATGTTTTGTCATTACATTCTGCTTTGTCATTTCGAATTCTTTGTAAAAATACTCCTCTTTCTTATATAAACATGTCTCTGTACATAATGTATGTTACGTTTCAATATTGCATGTCAACATTGTACAAAGGAGAGTGTTTCATTAAGTTTGATAACTTGTACCCAATCCTTTCTCTTGAATAAATATGTCTAAAACAGAGTCGGCCATATCACCTGCCAAGTGGGTAAAGTCTGAACAATATTGAACACTCATTATGGACTTTATTCTTTAATAGAACCTCAATCACTCACAATATTTGTGATAAAAACTGTTTTTAAGAAATTTACGCTACACAAGAATAGTGTTCTACTTCTCACACTGTGTTGATCTTAGCCTTACGACTTTCAACTTCTTTTCTGGAAGCAAAATTGTTAGTTGCATTTTTACACATGATGATTGTTCCATATACCAAGTTTTATTGACATATTCCTCACAGTTTTATAGTTCTGGACAAGCAACACAATTGTAATTGTGTTTTCAGGAAAATGTCCAAAATAGAAATTTCAAACAAGTAGAAACCCCAAAAGGCACATTTTCACATGATGATTGTTCCATATACCAGGTTTCATTGTTCAAACTCCTCACAGTTCTGGTTCAGAAAAAACGTTGTATGTTATGTTTCCATAGAAAACGGATAACATTTATATTCCGAAGAAGTTGAAAACTCACAGATACATATCTACAACATATATGATGGTGATGACTGTTCCCCAAGTTTCATTGAGTTTAGAAATTCCTGGACATAAGTGCGGACGAATGGTCATTTGAACATTGGTCATTTCTGTTTCTCTGCTCACTTTGTTGTTG
This sequence comes from Gibbula magus, assembly GCA_936450465.1. Lineage (NCBI taxonomy): Eukaryota > Metazoa > Mollusca > Gastropoda > Trochida > Trochidae > Gibbula > Gibbula magus. The sequence goes on along the minus strand of OW388304.1, from coordinate 39,380,701 downwards.
CAGGATGATAGAGCCACGGTTTAACCATTGCATCATCAATGTTACCACTGGTAAATCAACTCACATGAGTTTGATTTTCACAAGATAAATTATCAATTTATCACAGTTAGCGCTATGATGATCAATATGTGGTGAGACTAAGGAAACATTTAATGAACTTTCCAGTGAAAAACAGGGGGTTAATGCGAAAGATCTCAGAAGCCTGAGAGGGAGGTTGTCACAGTTCAAAATAATGTTAAACAGTCACAGGAAATAAACACAAAACGTTTTTCAAACTATTTTTGAGGGGAAGTAACACGTTTTTGCGCTCAAATAAGGCGATGAAATGTATTTGAAAATTAATGTCACCAACAGTAAAACGCTCTTGTCTTTTTTTAAAATCAAGTTAAAAAATAAGTGTACATGGTTCAGTAAAGCCATGGGAATCTTTTTGTCACTTGAAATAATAAAATGTGCAATTAACTCCGTTATTACCACTACGGATAATGTGTTTGTGTAATAAGATGTTTTACGCACTAAAGTAATTATAAGTGACATAAACTATCATTATAAATTGGAAATTTGAAAGAAACAAATGTGCAAAAAACGTGCTACTGCCCCTTTAAGTTATTAAGAAATTTATTAAGTATGCATACCGGACATTTGACACACTTTGTGAATGTAAGCTAATTTTTTTTTTATAATAATGATCGCTAAACCGTGTCACCATAAAAAAAGCAACAACGGTGCCCATGTGCGGTATTATGTTTGGTCATCACAAACGCTGGTGAATACCCTCTGAAATGTCGTAGCACGGAATGACTGCTGTTGAACAAAACAGTTCTCTAATTGAATCGATATTCGCTATTGCAAACATTTCACCGGCATAACAATGGAATATTGGCGTTTTACTTAAGTTCCTTCAATATCATACCGTTTTCTCAGTGCGGGATACAATAGTAATGTAATGGCAAAGCTAAATGCAGTGCCTCACCAAGATTAACCATGTGTTCAGTGTTTCAGGAAAGCATTACTAAAGGTCAGGGAAAACAGTTCTATTTGCCCTATCTGACAGAACCATTTTTGCAATAATATAAGTTGCTTGTAAAGTGTAGGAATAATACCTGGTTTGTTGGGTTTTGCTTTTTTAAATTGATAACCTTTCCTGTATGACATGTTTAGGTCCAGTATACATTACTGGATGATTTAAGCCTTGCAGCATTTCCATAAGATCTCTGTGCTTGGAAATCATGGTCCACGATGCAGTGATTCACTATCTTGGCACAGCAAACCGATGGAACAACTGCAAGGCTTAAATCATCCAGTAATGAAGACTAGCAAGAGTTATGTCTTGTGTTTGGAAGTTGACATTACGATGGCTTTCTGTATTATTTTAGGTTTTGATTACAAAGATGAGCGATGGATGTAACTTGTTTTCCTTTTAACTTCATTAAAATATCATTATATTAAGATTGTCTTGAAAGGTATATGTGTAAATTATTGATCTTTAATATAAATGTACACCTCCCCATATCAACGCAACTGAGGGGTATTTTAAGGATCACTGTACCTAAGTATGAAATGTTCATGGGATTAAACCGAGACCGGAAATCAACAACATGACCAGCGTCTTGAAAAAGTATAATCGGGCGATTAAACATCAGAAAATGCCCAGAATACCTAATCAATTCACCTTTATCTATAACACCCATAAATAATAATAATACCTATAAATAATTAGTTTATTCATGTTTCACCTATATTTTAATTTATTACAGTTCAGTTGTGAACAAGAAAAGATATGTCAGTATATAGTAAAGCTTAAGCCATTTAAGAATTTGCCAAAATCAATTGTATGATTAATCTTTTATAATTATGCTGTTGACTTTTCTGTACTCTCTACAGAGAGTGAATGATAACAAGTTTTGTTTATTTATAACTAAGGAATGGCTTAGAGATAATGCACCTCTTTATCATTAAATCTCTTGATCAAGTGAATGCTCGCTAAAGAGCTTATTTTTGCTATCTATAAGTACTGCTTAACATAGAAATGTCTCAGAAGAAAAGCCCGTCATGTGTTCCTATTTGTTACATTTATTTCCACTGTCTGAACAGACTATATCAGTCCTTCATTATAACACATATCTACCCTGGTAACAGACTCCGTACATATGGATTATTCAAAACTGACCTCCATACAGAAAGTTATGTATCATCTATTAAATATAGGCAAATTCGTAGTATATACAGTACATTTCGTTGTGGTGTGGTACCATTACATATAGAGGTTGGTAGATTTTCCAAACCGGTTTCTCCTTTATCAGACAGAATTTGTTAATATTGTGATTCAAATACTGTTGAATATGAAATTAATTTTCTGGTAAACTGCAAGTTATGATTTATGATAGTTATCTCCCTCTCTGCAATACTTAATTCAATTTTTAGGCGCCGTGGTGAATCATTTTATCCAGTTTGTTCTATATTTTAAAACTATATTTTAAAATTTCATGGCATCAAAATGTCCATTTGTGTTTCATAGGTCGTTCGGCCGGATGTTGTTTTTTTAAACATGTCTGTTGATAATATGTATGTAATGTAAAACAACATGTGACACATACATACAATATGTTTCTTCTTCTTCTTCTTCTTCTTCTTGTTCTTCTCTTATATCTCTGGCCTTGGCGACATACAAACCACAATTATTTCACAAGGGCCATTAACAATGGTCACTATATGTCAACTTACTACCCATCCGCCTAAAAATAAGTTTTGGGTGAATATTTCTTTCGAAATGACCTCTGTCTCTTTATGTTCGTATTAACTTTGTACGTATATTATATATTACTATGAGTTTCATCAAGCAACTGGGAATGGCGTATCATTATTATTTCCCAATCTTGCGAGAATGAGAGTAATAACTGTTTCTGGTCTTTACAGGCCTACAAAATGATGCGATGACGCGATTTGTTTTTCTTTCACAAAATTATTTTGTCCAATGAAAAGATCAATTCCATTTTATAAGAACTTCTCACCAGTTAAAAAAAACTACACAATTATTTATATACATAGCACGAACCCTCTTAAATATTTGTTACTATTCAAAATGGTCAATAATCTCACCCCTACACTCCATCTCAACAGAAACGAGTGACATTTTCACTGTCCAATGTTTTCTGAGGCCTAATTTATTAATCAATCATTGTGGTGAGTACGATTGTCCAGGCATTGTCAAAGGTTATCTTTAGCGAATCAATTTACTTTTCGACACAAAAGTGTCATAACAGAATGTACTATGCAATCAATAATTTATGGAGTATTACAGACAAGTGAAGCTTTCCCTTATACAAAATCGGAGATGATAACACTGCATATAAGAAGGCTGAGAAGAGTGTTTTGCTACATTAGGATGTCAATACATGATTTGACTATGAACAAGACATAACGAGGAACTGTACAAATGAAAATAAACTGTAAATACCCAAAGACTTGCAGGGGTAGTTGTTGGTATCATATGGTTAACTGACACGTATTACTACTATACATGCAAGTTTTAATCAACATGTGTTTCAACGTTTTTTTTTAATAAAATGACACCATTTAATCATAGTTTATACTTAACAACGTACTTATTGGGAAAATGTGGGAGTAAGTAGATAAGCAATGGCCTTAATAATTCAAACAGACCTAGACTCTATATTCTATATTGGAGCTGGATTTTCTCTTAATAAAATCATCATCAATAAAGCCTACAGGCCATTGTTCATCTACTTACTCCCCATCATTCTCATCCTCACCTCCGTCATGTTTATATTACAAACCCCATTGGATACCATTCTCATGCATGTTAATCCCCCTGATCTAGTTTCCTCACCATTGTTTTGTTTGCTATATAAATGTACCATATTTGGTCATTTCCTTACATTCCACCTGATGAAGAAGTGAGTATGTACTCCGAAACGTCGTGTATTTTCACATTAAAGAAGTTGTTATCCAGAAAATCTTGTTTTTATGCATACCACTTCTAAATGCCATTCAAAGACCTGATTTCATCTTATAAATCAAAATTAATTAAATCCTCAAAACATGTATCCAGTCTGGACTTTGCCCATGTTTTATGAATCCTTCGTTTTATTGCAAGTAATTTAGATATTTCCACAATAAATGTAGAGATAATTAAATACTTATAGGAAGTTGAAGGAGTTCTACTTTCATCATGAACCATATGACACTATGTTCGCTTCGTTATCTTGAAAGTATTACTCTTCCTATCCATCAAATCATATGGACATATTGAAAGCTTGGTCATCTTGACCAACGATCTTGACCAATTCTCTGGAGCCAAGACATTAATCAAACCTATTATTGACCAATAGTAAGTGCACTTGACCAGCTTGACCGACAAGGCTAGTCGTCAGATGACCCTTGAACGTGGTGGTCAATGGTTTTAAAAAGCTGTGATATCTATATAGAGCGTACATTTGGTAGTGGTCAAATTGCTTGTATCTCTCTCAAATTGGATATATTTGAATCTGTCTTCATGTGTTTATCCATTATGTAAACTAAACTGAAACTTGCTGTGTGGGATGTGAAGTGTGCATACTTTTGTGAATTATGTGTACATTTGGGAGTATCCATTGGCGTTTGTGTGTTTGCGTAGGTGTATATTTAAGTGACATTATTTGTGTGTGGATCATGTGCTTGCCATCCTAGTTTGGTTTTATGTGGCTCTTCTTTGCGAATGCTTGTGTTATGTGTATGGGTGTGTTTTGTGTGTATGTTTGTTGAATGGAGTTCACATATAGAACAGGAGGGGGAGTGTACTTCCACCCACATGATTGTACAGGAACGAAAGTACCAACGTGAAAATGAAGACGTTGATCATTCATAACTACGTACATCTATTCTCTATTCTTACCGGGAAAACATTTATTTCCATAACCACATTTCTGGGATATCTAATTTCCTGTTTTAGTGAAGGAAACGTCATTGTTGCACTCTCAAGCTGCACTTGTCGAACATTGAGAGTAAACCATGCTCAACTTTAAACAAGAACGATCCCAATGCATTGAAGATTAAGCCCATATTTATCATCCGGTTGCCAAACAACGCCTAGTCACGCACACGCGATACTTCAGCATCACTTTTCATAATGATGAAGTATATACATATATTTATAGAAATCATAAAGGAATACTCAACAATCACATTTGTTATTCTTCGTTCTTCATTCAGTCACGATCGATGTCTTTCTAGAATTCTTGTTTATCCGCGATGGAAACCGAGGCTCCTAGCAAACGAAATCGAGGCTCAAATTGCACGATTGCTAGAGACGCAAATTAAGCTGTTTACAAACTGAAGGCATTATCTACGAGATGGATTTATTTAGTGAAGACATATTTGATTGAAATTCATTTTGGTAAGACAGACTGTCTGCTGGAATAAGTCCAACTGTATTCTGGGAAGGGCAGGTTTCTTCACAAACAGATGTCTTGCAATCTAACCACCCACATCTCTAGAATATTGGACGACTTGGACAACCCTTTGGAACTTGGCAACATTATTAATTCAAACAGACTCAGACTTCGAAATTCATATATATATATTGTTTCTTCATCTAACTGTTTTTATTATAAATCGTAGTTTTCATTCCATAAATACTTGATAAATTTACTGTCAAGAATAACAGTTATAAATGCACTAAAACTCCTTAGTTGTGTATCAAATATTTTCTTAAAACAACAGTTTTCATAAACAAAGATTTAGAAATAACCAAAGCTGTAAGCTGTCTTTTTCCAAGCCATTTTATTGTCATCGAAAAGTATATCTTGTTCACAAAACATTAAATTGAGGAGGAATATAAAGATAAACGAAACATACATTCCCAGTAATATATATTAAATGATAATTTTAAAATTCATTTAGCAAACTACATGTCAAGTGTAAAGTGTGAGTAAGATATTTCAACTAAAGTACAACTTATGGTTCGCTAGTTTCAGCCATAATCAATGATCCGCCTCAATGGATTGCGTCGCTTCACCTGAATTGAGTTCCGTTGCCTTTATGTAAGCCAAAACTCTTGCGCATTTGCGCATCTAAGCATACTAAAAAGAAGGAAAACAAGACGACATTGCTGTTCGTCCATACCAAATATAAAGTCATTATTTCTCAGTAACACTATGGGTCGGCGTCATAGGTAGGTGAGACCTCATAAGCGTTCTTCAAATCAAAGACACACCTAGTGATTATGTACTTGATTGTGAACCATGCCGGTGTAAGATTGAAAATGTACCCGCGTTGAAAACACACCCGACTGTGTAATCATTCAACGTTGACAAAAGACCCGAGGTGTTGAAAAGTGACCCCAGGTCATTATTCAACATTGAAACAGTAGCCGCCGGGTATGTTTTCAACGCGGGTACGTTTTCAATCTTACACCGGCCTACAATGTATGTACGGAATGAAGTCACCAGAGCTGTCTACAGACTGCCATTTCAATACAGTAGTCTGGAGAGCAAGAGCTTGACTCACAGTCGTGTGAAGAACAATATTAAAGACAACTCAAATCACCTTATATCAATCGTTAAACACCACATTGTCATAAAGTCTGATTTCAATCCTCGATTAGCCAATAAACTTCTACTCTCAATGGTTATTGATTAAAGCTGTAAACCTAGTCTTATCAAGGCTGGCTTAGATTTATAGCATTTTAACATCTTTATTGGTTGGAGGCGCAAACCGCCTCCAACCTGATACGCAGTTGGATTTCACGCTATATTACTGTTGGAATATTCAAAATAAACTTTCGACCAATCATGCTTGGCCTCTTCATACTTTGGAAAAAGCATATGACCAACGAACACGGCTGTAACAAATTTGTAACCACGTGACCATGTGGGTTATCCGAAATAATTATCCCCTTTTACTGCGAAAAGAGATTTTGTCTAAACATCTAAAATAGAAACGACCGTTGTGTTATTCTGAGTCTGAATGTTAGTAAACATAAGATTGTTCAATTCAAAGCCATTTTACACCTCCATGAGCAGACATGTACCAATTCAAGTGCATAATTTCGCACTGCAGTTTCGGAAAATCCAAGAAACTTTACACGCCAATGTTATACGCGCGGAGCAAGCATATACTAAACGATAATAGTGGTTGTCAATCAACACACCAACCTTCCACTCAGTTATCAATATTTCCAATGCCAATCAGACTTGCATAATGGTACTCAATGTACTGTTATTGAATTAATGATAGTGAAGCTTGTACATGTATAAGCACATATTGGATAGAACCATATTTATGTCCAAACTGATAGCACCAAGCATGAGGATACCGGGCCATTATCCTTGTATTAATAATTAATCCATATGCCTTCCTTCCACAGATAAACAGAATATGCTTCATAATCAATCGAATTGGTACACTTTAAATTTGCAAATGTTTAACAAATGGTTGACTGCTTGTTTCAGGGAAAATAGGCCTACATATTCTTATTGCTGGAATCTAACAATGACACAACTCTCAACAACGTTTTGATCAAATTCATAATATAGGCCTACTTCAAAATTGGAGCAAAAGCACCCAGGAGTTGCGCTTTAAAATAAATCGGGGAAGTTGAATGTTCACTTTCATTTTCAAATGATAGAGTATATATTATTTTATTTTATTTATGAATAAATAATGTATGTAAATTGAAATGCATATACACAACTTTAATGATCGAGGTAAAATTCTTTTATTTGCGACTTTTGAATTGAATAACTAATTGTGTGATTAGTAATCAAAACTTTTATCCCCCAAAATGACCATAATGCAGGCTTCATTTTGCTATATGTACATATGACATACATATCCTTTTTATAATATATTTTAGCCTTAACAAGATGCCTCAAACCATGCCTTTTTAAAGGCTTTTCTTGTTTCTATAAAACTGTCCACGAAATGCTAGGGCATTGCCATCTGGTCGGGGGAGTGTGTTGGTAAAGGGTCCTCTCCTTCAGTGTTTTTATTTGAGAAAGTCCAGTGTTTTACTTCACCGTATTGTTTTTATGAAAGCTTAATTTATCGACTAATGCCGGTTCCATATTCTTATTTTAACAATGATATTACTAAATCAATAATGTCAAACAGTATTGAGAGCGATGTGGGGGAGATGCCTAAGGCACCAGGCAAAACGTCATTTCCAGAAGCCTAGTGACCGAGTGTACACATTTTGATGTCAAGTTTATGTGCCAACCCTTTATGTATTCACCTAAATACTTGTGTACACTGCACAATCCTGTGGATTAAACAGTTACTTTGGTATATGACCAGATGGTGGTCACATCTCACATTCTCCTTGTCTCTAGTATATATTATTAAACTGCACTTGGATTCTGTACCCCTGTAAAACCAGTTGTAAGTTGAATCAACGGGCAATTGATGAACAAGCCGCATTGACTACTGTGGGGAGTGTCTTCATTTATTTATTATGAAGCTGGGAATAAAATATAAAATGTACATGTATGAAATATGTACATGTGTATATAAAATATGCATGTAGTATGTATACATGTAGGTACATACGGACGTACGTAGTATGTAATATGTACTTGATATGGTGTTGCATGTATGTATGTACTGAAATTAGTGATAAGTTTATATTTGTGTCTGCGTTATTTGTGTCAGCATTGCCAAAGAAAACTATCAACCCAATTATTATTTCATGTAATTGGTTGTACACACAATAAAGTGATACCAAATAACGAAAACTCTCATAAATTCCTGGTATCAATATGTCCAATGTTTGAAACACATACAGGTATATTGTCTCTATCTATATATTTTTAATTCAATCAATTTTGAATTGTTTTATTGAAATTAACAAGTCAGCGTCGGATTATTATTATCTTTTTAACTGTAAGTTACATACTTTTATTTAGTTCAGGGGACATCATATGTCTTCATATGACTGAATTACGAGTTCTTCCATATTACTCAATTATTAGAAACAAAATGTCTTGAACATGTAATATGCAGAAAATATTCAAATCAATTAGTTCATGAATTAGGTTCCAAGATCTATACAAATGAATTCTTTATTAAATTGTACCAGAATTACTATCAACTTGTCACTAAAAGTCATTGATTGATGTTGATGTTTTACCAATATTCACGATTGTGTGGTACACATATCTAAAAATCATATTTTCATGAATAATGTGAACAATTACGTATTAGCCAATGTAGATTTACATAGCTTGAGGGGATTTCTTTGTCAGGATGGTTTATTGTCAAGAGAATGCTTGTTACAATATTTTGCAATCTGCAATCGACTTTTAGCATTTCTGTCTAGAATAAACTGTAATTCTATCAAAAAGGGTTTCAGTTGTTCTACTGTACATATAATTAACCAAGTTTTTTAAGGATCAAAATGGCATTGGAATTTGCAATAATTTTTCAAAGACATATGAAATGTACAACTATTTTCAATGAACATGGTACTAACAAGAACACACTTATCTGAGCATTGACGTCTAACAGCCAACAGCTTAAGACCACGAAACATAAGATTTGATGATGTTTTTCAGCAAGCTGAATTATCCCTTGTCAAGTGATAGCTTCATGTTCTTGAAACTTTGGTAGAGTTTATGAAAAACAAGAAATTCCATCATTTTCAAAATTTGCATTCGGGATCTTCAGAAGGGAACGACCGTCAATATGTTATCAATTTATTTTGTCAAATTACATGTTTTCCATCTATACTCATATCCGAAGATGTAGCAATTTCATAAATTCCCTTATTAAAGGACGATTCTAAAGATAATATTTCAATTAAGCCATAAACAGAGACGAACTGACTACAACTTCTACTGACTTAGAAATGTAACCTTTTGATAGCTAGTGAGGGAAACATTATTGTTTAAATTGATCTCATAAATCATATAACTGTCTTGAGCAAGTTATGATTATGTTGAGCAATTTACGTTATCAAATTTTATGGAGAAGAAGAGGACGATATGGATGTTTTATTGTTGATATATGAGGGTTTTTCATTCGTATGTTGAGTTTTGGTTTGGTAACTATATAATGGAAACTGACAACTCAAAAACATACTTTACGCCTGAAATCGCATAAGATTTAAAGTTATTATATTCTGACTAAAATTTTAAAATATAATGTGATTAGCCAGCTTCACATTTTGATCTTTTTAACGATAATATGAAAAGCCTATACATTTAAACTTATGTAAACACAATTATATAATAAATGTTGTTTAAAACACAAAATTCTATGACAGTTGAAAACCTGAATTCAATTAAATTATTCATGGCTGCAATAAAACTGAGATTCAACATAATTATGGATCCATAATGTCAACGCAATTACAGTTCCATTTAGGCACTTGTGATTATAATTTCAATGTTTAAATTAAAAAAACGTACGTTTTCTTTTAGCAAATATTATTAAGACATCTTCAGTATATGATAAATAATATAGAAGTTATTTTGTCAATAATTATTTATGCAGCCCATTTTTAACACCATTTGTTCTGAATTAAATTTTATACTAGACAAAAATTAAGTTGATGATATGTGTTTTTCTTTCAGAAAACAAGAGCCTGTCATAAACGATCTCTGTTGTATTTATAAAATTTCGACGTAATTGTAACAATGGATGTTCTTAAATGAACAATGCATTTACTTCTGTGTGAAATATTTGTAAAATAATGCATCAATCGTGATAAAATTTACACAAAGAGTTAAAATATCTATTCACTTTTCTGCATTCCAAATATAAGTATATGGCATTACAGTTGTTATATATTCCAACGTCAATCATTCATCGATATCACGAAACATGACAGTCGGCACTCGCCATTGTTATGCATTTCCTTCGCCGATTACAGATTTGTTCAAATCAACAAATCTAATAATCTAAATCAGTTTGTAAATATTCCGTTTAAAACCAAAGTAAGAACACATTTTTCCAAATGTCTGTTGAATATTTAACGTAAACATGGTCTTGAAAAGTTGAAAAATACAATCAAAATTTCGTTCGGGTAGCGTTGTCGTATTTGGCTTGTTTTATTTATTTTACAGTAAAGACGCTTCAACAAATTTAAGTCCAAGAAGGTTATTATATCGATTATACCATTGATTAATCAAAATTCTACATTTAATGTATTTTAAAGTTATATGCCAAACGCTCTAGCATGAAACCTTTTTGAAAAAGCGATTCCAACACCAAAAGTGTACTTGAACAGACATAAAAATAAAGGTATTAAAGTCTGATGTATGAAATTGAGGATACCTCTTCAAAAATGAGGTCTCTATAAAAAGCTTTCAAAATCAACTTTCTTCGACAACAGTATGTCGAATTGTAGACTGATGAAAATGTGGTGACGTTTTTTTAGGTTGAGTGCACGAGTTTGTCCTATTGACCCCATGTTACAATGGAGAGATAATTATATTTCCTCAGTCTCATTAAATGTTAAATAACATATTGATCATCAAAATAAGTTATCAAGCCATTCTAAAGGCGTCGGAATATCAAAACGGTTATTCAACATGTGAGACGGAAAATACAACGATGCTTAATGTATCAACTAATCAGTTGTTAGCGAATTAAACATTTTGTAGACCCCAATATAATTTTGTCCTTCTTGCCCGCCCAGTTACCGTTATTGAAATAAAGCTGCTGTCCTTTGTTGTATGTGATAAGATCGTTTACATTACTGGAAAGGAAGCCATTTTTCACAAGGACCGTATTAAGGGACGGGCACTTCCTACTAGGTTATTTGAAGCTAAGGTCAACCAGATCAATATCATTGTCTTTTGATTAAGTTTAAGAGTAACATACACATGCAAATAGAACAATTCTTGTTATCTACACTACTGTGTAAAAGTAAGTACAGGGTATTTCGCGAAAGTTTCGCAACATGTTTGCGACATGTTTATGAAATGTGTAAAAAAAAAACATTCGCAGCATGTTCGTGACAAACGTTTGCAAACGAATGATTATGGCTTAATAATACGTGCCTTTGTAGGGAATATAAGAAAGCACAATCTTCAAAATAAAAACTTCTTAATTGTGACTACAAGTGTGTTTCCTACATCTGTTGGACTGTAAGGGGGGAAATATTACAATGGTCCGATTAAAATAGCAGTTATAGTTTAATTTGTTTCTGCAAAGCGGGTATGCACGGATTATAATTTTACATAGGATTTAGAAACAATCATAACGCGTCAAATTCTGAATGTAGTACGGGAATGACAGAAAATATGCAACAAATAAGCATGATATTTTCTATTTCCAAACCGTGTGTCTCATCATCCGTGTATTAGGCTCCGTACTAGACCAGAACGAGATCAAGTTGGCAATGATATTGTTTGTCTTTGCTTGAAAGAGCGATTTCACATAAGTCTCTTTGAGAAATAAATTGTCTATTTATCATAAATCAGCTCACTTACATATGCTCAGAACAGTTATCAATGAACAATATCATAACTTTAATAATAAAAAAATACAAAATAGTTTTCCAGGAATCAGCCACTTTCAGGTCAATTGCAAAAGACATGTCACTATATTTTCAACAGTTTAAAAAACAAAATACTTCTGCTTGAGAAAGTAGATTTTGAATGATTTGTATAGGGACATTATCTGTAAAGAAGTACCCGCAATTCGATACATCAAAGTATAATGCTTTTATTCTCATCTCTGTTAAAGTACACTTTGGGTGCTGAAATCGCTCTTACGTTTTTGGCCCAAATGTTCATCATTTAAATTATAAAAAGCACAAATTTCATTAATAAAAAATGTTGTCGACATAAATAACCTTATTGATTGTTGATGAGTCTAATGTAGGACGTTTTAAAACAAGCCAAAAATAAACTCTCTTATCTCGTGTAGTTAAGGAGGTTTGAAAACGACGATATCTCGTATTCTTAAAATGTGTCTTTTTTTCGGAAATATGAACAGATAATGTTTTGAAATTTAGTTTATTTGGCTTCAGAAATCATGGCGTATCTCTATGTCAAAGGTGCTTATCACTTGTGGATTGAATTATCTTGTATTTGTATTTGTCTTTTGCCTTCACGACTTTGACTCTATGAAGACTGTTTGCTGTTTTTCTGTTGGAATTATTACACCGTTTTATTGTTTCATTCATTGTGCTCTTATTGTTCTATAAGCCAAGAACTTGTTTCCGTCTGAATTATTGATGGGGGTGAGTTTCCATGTCCAAACAGCTTCCTACACTCATTCACTTGGACATACATCATGTTACACGTTGACATCACGTTATACTTATCATCATTACGATTGTCACGATTGCCTTGAATTGTATTATTATCATTTAATGAACGATTAAGCTGATTGAGTAAATAGAGATTATTACCCGAGGAAGCGTACCATATTACTTTTTCTAAACCAGTGTGAATTGTATTGCCCTTGGGAGAAAGCGAGGATTATACACACATTTGCACATTTCGTAAAAGTCATTTGGCACACTTCCTAGTGTAATAATTTCTGTATTACCCATTCGTTTCAATGTGAATCACGTACAAATAATCAGGGGATGGCCCAGTTCTCTTGCCACGGCCCACTGCACTCACGTCACGAACACGTGTTTTATGACGTCACAGACGAGAAAATACGGGACGGCACGCTGAAACAATGGTTGCTAGGAAAACGTGATATGTGCACATGTGCTCATATGAAAAAATATCATCAAGTAGAACAGGAATATTTTATGGATAACAACTTCTTTAATGTGAAAATACATGATGTTTCGGAGTATTTCCTCACTCCTGGAATATGAGTTGTCAACCATAGGGGTAATGAATAACGATAATGAATGACAAGAAGAAAGAAATTGATCTGAGATGAAGAGAGAATCTCATATGTATAGTCCTTAAAAAAGTCTAACTTAACCTTATTCATCACGTTTCACACATCATCAGTTCGATTATCAGTAAGTCTTGAACTGTGTAAGTATCATTCGATTAATGTTCTGTCTAATGAAACAATGTTTTGTCCTAAGGTTTTAGCTGATTGAACAAACAACAAAGCAAATAACACCAAGAAGTAGCAACTTGATGTCAGATAAGAGGACGTGTTATAAATATAGTCCTAAAAAGAAACCATAAACAGGCAATTATTTCTAATTATAGGATCAAATGTATACAAATATCCTAGTTATTTTAGTTATTGATGATATAGTGATTGTTGCTGTTTAAAACAGAACCTGGAAGATTTTCGTTTATTTGTTGATATTTCGTTATTTCGTTAATATGTGTAGCAAAATAAAGTAGTTTTGAAGTTAAAATTATCATTTTAAATAGCAATTTCAGGAAAGTAACATACAAAGATGCATATTTCAAATAAAACTAAAACTGTTAAAATGTAATTCATGACACTTTGTTCACATTTTGTTTTTACAGAATTCATATATTTGCTTAGGAAATCGCTGTCGTTATCTTGATAACTCTTATGATTGTGGGACAACATATAATGTTCTATTCACGTAATTGTAAAATCTCTTTCAAATAAAAAGGCTATCTTTCAATCAATATATAACTTGGTCCTTGCTTTACTGTCACATCAGAGATGGCCTTTGATATGACCATCTCCAACAGTCGCCATTATCTGATTTGATTAATCCAAACAGCACGTGTTCCATGTAGTTGCGGTCAGGACACAGTACGGGGCTGATAACATCGAGATAAAAACTGACCCAGGGGCTGTGTGACTGATTGAAAATGATACAAAATACAACTATATTACATTATGACAAAGGTTCCTTCTAAAATAAAATACATGTTAATCCATATTCGATTTGTGATCCTTGTTTAACCAGCCGTTCTTTCAATGGGGTATTAAACCCATTACTGACATCAGTGAATTTGTTTGGAAAACACGCGGGATATAAATTGAATTTATTGATTTTTATATACTACTACTTTTATATTAACTACTTCACCATTGAATGCTCATTAACGAAAATAACATAATTTAATAAGATGTTTGTACAACAGGAAGCTGCATTTGCATAATGATGTTATTTAACAGAGGGTGTCATGTAACCACTTTTTGCTCTCATATGTGGGTCTGTAATTTACATCAGGAAGGTATTTGAAATATTAACGATCTCAAAATATTAGTTACAAAATAGCATAGCATCACACAGCATGTGCATCATCGACTTGCTATTTTTATAACATGCATCCAAAAGTTACCTATATCTTCATAAAACACTCAATCCGTTCACAGGGTGAACACGAACTTCAAATGTACATTCTCGTATCTGTCACATTAAAGGCGCTGGCAATGTAAATCTTTCTTACAATGACAACATGCACATTTTTAAAAGTACACAATTACATATCTCTCACCGGAAGATTTGACAATTGAGATATAAACTGCTTATGACCCATTAGAATAATTATTTTGTCATTACATTCTGCTTTGTCATTTGGAATTCTTTGTAAATATACTCATCTTTCTATATAAACATGTCTCTGTAATGTATGTTACGTTTCAATATTGTATGTCAACACTGTACATAGGAGAGGGTTTCATTATTTCGGATAACTTGTACCCAATCCTTTCTCTTGAATAAATATGTTTAAATCAAACAGAGTCGACCATATCACCTGCCAAGTTGGTAAAGCCTGAACAATATTGAACACTCATTATGGAATTTATCTTTACTAAACGTCAGTCAATCACAATATTTGTGATAAAAACTGTTATAATTGTAAATATAATGACGCTTCAGAAGAATATTGTTCTACTTCTCACACTATGTTACGATTTTCAACTTCTTTTCTGGAAGCAAAATTGTTAGTTGCATTTCTACACATGATGATTGTTCCATATACCAAGTTTCATTGACATATCCCTCACAGTTTTTAAGTTCTTGACAAGCAACAAAATTGTCATTGTGTTTCCAGGAAAAGGTCCAAAAATAGAAAATTCAAATAAGTACAAAACCCCAAAAGGCACATTTTCAAACGATGATTGTTCCATATACGCAGTTCTGGTTCACAAAAAAAGATGTAGGTTGTGTTACCATAGAAAACGGATAAAATGTATATTCCAAAGAAGTTGAACTCACAAATGCATATCTTCAACATGCACACATGATGATTGTTCCCGAAACTATGTTTCATTGAGCTTAGAAAATCCTGGACACAAGTATGGACGAAGGACGGACGGGCGGACACTTCGTTGTGGCCGGATGATAAAGCCACGGTATAACCATTGCGTCATCAATGTCACCACTCGCATGAGTTTGATTTTCACAAGCTAAGTTATCATTTTAACACAATTAGCAAAAAAATATTACTTGATATATTCTTATATTCTTCAACTTATAATGATGTGGATATTTATAACGCGCTACCTCCAGGAACTAATACCTGCTCATGGCGCGACCGACATAAATTATTACCCCTGGTCCACGAGTACAAAACACTCCCGAAAGAGATTACAACCGGTCGCCTGTCAGGCACTCAAGGTTCACATTCAGACTACCATCGTATCATACCAGGTACCCATTTTACTGCTTGGTGGACAGAGGCACACTTCGAACTAAGTCACTTACCCAGGGTGATACCACAAATCTCTCAACTCAATACTCAGTGTGGGGCAGGAATTGACCCTTCAATCTCTCAGTTTATGCAGCAATGTAGCGGGTAACCTACCCATGCGGTGAGCTGCGCCCATTGTTGCTGAACTTCACTGAAAGCGGTCAACTGAGCTATGCACAGGACCACGTGCCACCACTTTGTTATTACTTTTTTAACATCAGGTTTTCAAGAACCTTTTCTTTTTGTAAAAAGAAATAAAATGTCTTGTTTCAGAAAGTTCATAGGTTACTTGTACTGTTGCACGGGTGATTTGAGTTGAATCCCAAAGCTGTAAATCCGAAAGACCGTTGGCTTAATATATTACTCAGTAAGACTAGGATTCATCTTCACGTATGTACAACTGTATAGTGCCAAACCAAATGTTTCATAATGACAGTGGACATCAACAATATAGTCAGTTTAGATTAATTCATGTCTATCCGGTATATTTTCAACATTTAAAGTTTTTTTGGTGTACGGAATTCAAATAGTCCTACCCGATTGCAAAACAAATAGCATTTACGGGAATAAGAAAAAAAAACAATCTAAAGAATTTAGTTTTTAAGTCATCACAGACGAATAGGTCGTCACAGTTCAAAGAGATGTTAAACAATCACAGGAAAAAAACACGATACGTATTGCAAACTATTTAAAATGTATATCAAACCAGACTTTTGACAAACTATTTACAATGTGAATGTAAGCTGACTTTTTTTTATAATAATGATCGTTAAACGTTGTCAACATAAAAGTAAGCAACAACGGTGCACATGTACGGTATTATGTTTGGACATCACAGACGCTGGTGAATACCCTCTGAAATGTCGTAGCACGGAATGACCGCTGTTGAACAAAACAGTTCTCTAATTGAATCGATATTCGCTATTGCAAACATTTCACCGCGTAACAATGGAATATTGGCGTGTTACTTAAGTTCCTGCAATATCATACCGTTTTCTCAGTGCGGGATACAATGGCAATGTAATGGCAAAACTAAATGCAATGCCTCACCAAGATTAACCATGTGTTCAGTGTTTCATGAAAGCATTACTAAAGGTCAGGGAAAACAATTATATTTGCCCTATCTGACAGAAGAATTTTTGCAATAAAATAAGTTGTTTTGTAAAGTGTAAGAATAATATCTGTTTTGGTATTTTTGCTTTTTTATATTGATAACCTTTCATGTATGACATGTTTAGGTCCAGTATACATTACTGGCTGATTTAAGCCTTGCAGTATTTCCATAATATCTCTGTGCTTGGAAATCATGGTCCACGATGCAGTGATTCACTATCTTGGCACAGCAAACCGAGGGAGCTACTGCAAGGCTTAAATCAGCCAGTAATGGAGACTAGCAAGAGTTATGCTTTGCGTTTGGAAGTTGACATTACGATGGCTTTAAATTTCTGTATTATTACAGGTTTTGATTACAAATATGAGCGATTGACGTAACTAGTTTTCCTTTTAACTTCATTAAAATATCAATATTTTTAGGGTTTTCTTAAAAATTATATGTGTAAATTATTGATCTTTAATTTAAATGTACACCTCCCCATACCAACGCAACTGAGGGGTATTTTAAGGATCATTCTACCTAAGTATGAAATGTTCATAGGATTAAACCGAGACCGGAAATCAACAACATGACCAACGTCTTGAAAAGTATAATCGGGCGATTAAACATCAGCAAATGCCCAGAATACCTAATAAATTGACCTTTATCTATAACACCGACGCGAAAATGCCTATAACAATAATTAGTTTATCCATGTTCAGTTGCGAACAAGAATAAATATGTCAGTATATAGTAAAGCTTAAGTCATTTAAGAAAATGCCAAAATCAATT
The DNA here is from genome assembly GCA_936450465.1 of Gibbula magus. Lineage (NCBI taxonomy): Eukaryota > Metazoa > Mollusca > Gastropoda > Trochida > Trochidae > Gibbula > Gibbula magus. The sequence continues at coordinate 39,362,260 of OW388304.1, read as the reverse complement.
GTATGATTAATCTTTAATATGCTGTTGGTTTTTCTGTACTCTGTACAGAAAGTTATTGATAACACGCTTTGTTTATTTATAACTAAGGAAGGGCTTAGAGATAATGCACCTCTTTACCATTAAATCCAGTGAATGCTCGCTAAAGAGCTTATTTTTGCTATCTATAAGTACTGCTTAACATAGAACTATCTCAGAAGAAAAGCCAGTACGTGTGTTCCTATTTGCTACATTTATTTCCACTGTCCGAACAGACTATATCAGTCATTCATTATAATATATCTACCCTGGTAACAAAGTCCGTACATATAGATTATTCAAAACTGACCTCCATACAGAAAGTTACGTATCATCTATTAAAAATAGGCAAATTCGTAGTATATATAGTAAATTTCGTTGTGGTGTTTTACCATTACATATAGAGGTTGGCAGATTTTCCAAAACGGTTAATCCTTTATTAGACAGAATTTGTAAATATTGTGATTCAAATACTGTTGAAGATGAAATTCATGTTTTGATTAACTGCAAATTTTATTCTGATTTAAGATATGAATATATGGAAATTAGTATGTGATGCAGATCCCTCCTTTTGATCATCTTTCCCCGGTATAACAGTTGATCTTCTTAGTAGGAAATAGCAAGTTTGTTAATCCCCTCTCTGCACTACTTAATTCAATGTTTAGGCGTCGTAGTGAATGCATCCCACACTAAATCATGTATCTAGTTTGTTCTATATTTTAACAACTTTATTTTAAAATTTCATGGTATCAAAATGTTCATTTGTGTCTCATAGGCCGTTCGGCTGGATGTTTTTTTATTTAAACATGTCTGTTAATAATATGTATGTAATGTAAAACAACATGTGACACATAACTAAAATTAAAATTAATTACACAATTATTTATATACATAGCACAAACCCTCTTAAATATGTGTTACTATTCAAAATGGTCAATAATCTCACCCCAACACTCAAAAACACAGAAACGAGTGTTATTTTCAATGTCCAATGTTTTCTGAGGCCTAAGAATTATAGTTATCTCCCCTTTCTTTTGTTAAAACCAAGGAAAAAAGACCTGAGGCGTGAGTTTAAAATTGAAACAGAAAAGCAGAAACAACTTCTTTTTTCTTTGTTTTTTTTAGAATATTAATCAATCATTGTGGTGAGTACGATTGTCCAGGCATTGTCAAAGGTTATCGTTAGCGAATCAATTTACTTTTCGACACACAAATGTCATAACAGACTGTACTATGCAATCAATAATTTCTGGAGTATCACAGACGAGTGAAGCTTTCCCTTATACAAACTGGGAGATGACAACACTGCAGATAAGAAGGCTGAGAAGAGCGTTTTGCAACATTAGGATGTCACTATATGATTTGGCTATGAACAAGAAATAACGAGGAACTGTACAAATGAAAATAAACTGTAAAGACCCAAAGACTTTCAGGGGTAGTTGTTGGTATCATATGGTTAACTGACACGTATTACTACTATACATGCAAGTTTTAATCAACATGTGTTTCAACGTTTTTTTTAATAAAATGCTACCATTTAATCATAGTTTATACTTAACAACGTACTTATTGGGAAAATGTGGGAGTAAGTAGATAAACAATGGCCTTATTAATTCAAACAGACTCAGACTCTATATTCTATATTGGAGCTGAAATTACTCTTAATAAAATCATCATCAATAAAGCCTACAGGCCATTGTTCATCTACTTACTCCCCATCATGTTTGTATTGCAAATCCTCATCATTCTCATCCTCACCTCCGTCATGTTTATATTACAAACCCCATTGGATACCATTCTCATGCATGTTAATCCCCCTGATCTAGTTTCCTCACCATTGTTTTGTTTGCTATATAAATGTACCATATTTTGTTATTTCCTTACATTCCACCTGATGAAGAAGTGAGTATGTACTCCGAAACGTCGTGTATTTTCACATTAAAGAAGTTGTTATCCAGAAAATCTTGTTTTTATGTATACCACTTCTAAATGCCATTCAAAGACCTTATTTCATCTTATAAATCAAAATTAATTAAATCCTCAAAACATGTATCCAGTCTGGACTTTGCCCATATTTTATGAATCCTTCGTTTTATTGCAAGTAATTTAGATCTTTCCACAATAAATGTAGAGATAATTAAATACTTAGGAAGTTGAAGGGGTTCTATTTTCATCATGAACCATATGACACTATGTTCGCTTTGTTATCTTGAAAGTATTACTCTTCCTATCCATCAACTCATATGGACATATTGAAAGCTTGGTCATCTTGACCAACGATCTTGACCAATTCTCTGGAGCCAAGACATTAATCAAACCTGTTATTGACCAATAGTAATTGCACTTGACCAGCTTGACCAACAAGGCTAGTCGTCAGATGACCCTTGAACGTGGCGGTCAATGGATTTATAAAGCTGTGATATCTATATAGAGCGTACATTTGGTAGTGGTCAAATTGCTTGTATCTCTCTCAAATTAGATATGTGGATACTGTCTTCATGTGTTTATCCATTATGTAAACTAAACTGAAACTTGTTGTATGGGATGTGAAGTGTGCATACTTTTGTGAATTATGTGTACATTTGGGAGTATCCATTGGCGTTTGTGTGTTTGCGTAGGTGTATATTTAAGTGACATTATTTGTGTGTGTGCCATGTGCTTGCCATCCTGGTTTGGTTTTTTGTTGCTCTTCTTTGCGTAAGTGTGTGTCATGTGTATGGGTGTGTTTTGTGTGTATGTTTGTTGAATGGAGTTCACATATAGAACAGGAGGGGGAGTGTACTTCCACCCAAATGATTGTACAGGAACGAAAGTACCAACGTGAAAATGAAGACGTTGATCATTCATAACTACGTACATCTATTCTCTATTCTTACCGGGAAAACATTTTTTTCCATAATCACATTTCTGGGATATCTAATTTTTCTGTTTTAGTTAAGGAAACGTAAATGTTGCACTCTCAAGCTGCACTTGTCGAACATTGAGAGTGAACCATGCTCAACTTTAAACAAGAACGACCCCAATGCATTGAATATTAAGCCCATATATATCATCCGTTTGCCAAACAACGCCTAGTCACGCACACGCGATAATTCAGCATCACTTTTCATAATGATGAAGTATATACTAATATTTATAGAAATCATAAAGCAATACTCAACGATCACATTTGTTATTTTTCGTTCTTCATTCAGTCACAATCGATGTCTTTCTAGAATTCTTGTTTATCCGCGATGGAAATCGAGGCTCCTAGCAAACGAAATCGAGGCTCAAATTGCACGATTGCTAGAGACGCAAATTAAGCTGTTTACAAACTGAAGGCATTATCTTCGAGATGGATTTATTTAGTGAAGACATATTTGGGTTAGACAGACTGTCTGCTGGAATAAATCCCACTGTATTCTGGGAAGGGCAGGTTTCTTCACAAACAGATGTCTTGCAATCTAACCACCCACACTTCTAGAATATTGGACTAACTTACTGGACAACCCTTTGGAACTTGGAACTTTGGAACTTGGCAACATTATTAATTCAAACAGACTCAGACTCTATATTCTATATTGGAGCTAAAATAACTCTAACAAAAAATAATCATTGAAATATTGTATCTTCATCTAACTGTTTTTATTATAAATCGTAGTTTTCATTCCATAAATACTTGATAAATTTACTGTCAAGAATAACATTTATGAATGCAATAAAATTACTCACAATAAAGACATCTCAAATCACCTAATATCAATCGTTAAACACAACAAAGTCTGATTTCAACCCTCGATTAGCTAATAAAGTTCTACTCTCAAAAGGAACTTCTTATGATTTAGTGTAGAAAAATGGTTATTGAATAAAGCTGTAAATCTATCCATATCAAGGCCGGCTTAGATTTATAACATTTTAACATCTTTATTTCTATAAAACTGACACCAAATGCTAGGGCTTTAATAGGCTCGCCATCTGGTCGGGGGAGTGTGGTGGTAAAGGATCGTTCAGTGGTTTTATAAACCTAGGTCGGATTCTGTCTGTTGTTTTGTAGGTATCTTCTTTTCTTGGAATAACCTCTAATGAGGTCTTACTTCCGAGAATAACCCGGTATGAGGTTTTACTTTGAAAGTAAGACCTGAACATAAGGGTTTTTTTAAAGTAAGACCTGGAAATGCACTTAGATTAATTGTTCAGACTTGCAACGCAATAGCCAACAAGCAGCAATTATTATCTAAAATTATACAAAGTTAAAAATTTCCAAGTTGAAATAGCTGGATTCGAACCTTGCACCCTCAGCTCTCTAAACTGGCGCCTTAGACCGCTCGGCTATGCAGACCGAGATGATGAGTGGAGTTGAATTACTCCATTTATAGTCATATCTTCTTTGCCTCGATATAACGCAACCGAGGGCGACATACCCTTTATAAAAACACGATTCGGGAATCAAAAATTATAAAATGTAATTTTTACATTTGACGTTTATAAATAGGAAGAAAACATTCTTCCTTCGTCTTCTGCTTTTAAAATGGTCTAAGCGGAGGAATTAGGGGCTTTGAGCGTCCGAAACTATAACTCGTAAATTTTGATAGATGACGGTTTATAAGCTGGAGAAAACACTCCTCCTCGGTCTTCTGCTCTGAGAATAACCTCAAGGTCGGGATAGCCCCTCGGGCTAACGCCCTCGGGGCTTTATCCCTCCCTTCAGGTTATTCTCAGAGCAGAAGACCTAGGAGTCATGTTTTCTCCTTAACTTATTTCAGAGAGTCCAGTGTTTTACTTCACCGTATTTGTTAATGAAAGCTTAATTAATTGAATTATGCCGGGCCCATATTCTAATATTTAAAATGATATTGTGGGTGAGATGCCAGGCACCAGGCAAGACGTCAATTCCGGAAGGCTAGTGACCGAGTGTACACGTTTTGAAGTCAAGTTTATGTGCAGACCCTTCATGTATTCACCTAGATACTTGTGTACACTGCACAATCCTGTGCATTTAACAGTTTCTTTGGAATGTGACCATTCTCAGATTCTCCTTGTACCGCTAGTGTCTGAGTGTTGGCACATGGTCCTGATCATAACTCAGTCGACCGCTATCAGTGAAGTTCAGCAACAATGGGCGCGGCTCGCCGCATGGGTGGGTTACCCGCTTCATTGCTGAATTAACTTAGAGTTTGAATGGGTGATTCCCTACCCTACACTGAGACATGAGTGGAAAGACTTAGGGCGTCACCCTGGGTAAGTGACTTTATTCAACATGTGCCTCTGTCCACCCAGCAGTAAGTGGGTACCTGGTGTAGGATGTGGATCGAGGGAGGTGACCTTTAAGCGCTTTGCGGCAGCTTAGGTTAGACCAGGGTAATAATGTTGGAGGCGCAGCGCTATATAAAAACTATCCATTATAATTATTAAAGTGCATTTGGATTCTGTATCCCTTTAAAAACAGTTGCAAGTTGAATCAATGGGCAAATGATGGACAAATCGCATTGACTACTGTGGCTAGTGTCTTTATTTAATTTTTATGAAGCTGGGAATAAAATATAAAACGTACATGTATGAAATATGCATATATGAAATATGTATGTAGTATGTTTGTATACATGTAGGTACATACGGACGTATGTAGTATGTATGTACTTAATACTGTGTCGCATGTATGTATGTAGTGAAATAAGTGAGTTTATGTGTCTGGGTAAAAAAAACCGTTGTTCTCAGCATTGACAACTGTCTTGCCAAAGAAAACAATCACCCAATTATTATTTCATGTAATTGTTTGTACACACAATAAAGTGGTACCAAATAACGATAATTCTCATAAAAATCCTGATTCCTATTGTCAATATGACCAATGTTTGAAACACATACAGGTATATTGCCTCCATCTGCTATGTATTTTTAATTCAATCAACTTTGAATAATTTTATTGAAATTAACAAGCCAGGGTCGGATTATTATCTTTTTAACTGTAAGTTACATACTTTTATTTAGTTCAGGGGACATCAATTTGAAAAGGAAATTAGTTTTTCATATGACTCAATTACGAGTTCTTCCATATTACTCAATTGTTAGAAACAAACTGTCTTGAACATGTAATATGTAGAAACTATTCAAATCAATTAGTTCATGAATTAGGTTCCAAGATCTATACAAATGAATGCTTTATTAAATTATACCAGAATTACTATCAACTTGTCACTAAAAGCCATTTATTAATGTTGATGTTTTACCAATATTCACGATTTGTGGTACACATATTTAAAAATCATATTTTCATGATAAAATAATGTGAACAATTACGTATTAGCCAATGTAGATTTACATAGCTTAAGGGGATTTCTTTGTCAGGATGGTTTATTGTCAAGAGAATGCTTGTTACAATATTTTGCAATCTGCAATCGACTTTTAGCCTTTCTGCCTAGAATAAACTGTAATTCTATCAAAAAGGGTTTCAAATGTTCTACTGTACATATAATTAACCAATTTTCTGAAGGATCAAAATGGCATTGCAATTTGCAATAATTTTGCAAAGACATATGATATGTACAACTATTTTCAATGAACATGGTACTAACAAGAACACACTTATCTGAGCATTGACGTCTAACAGCTAACAGCTAAAGATCACGAAAAATAAGATTTGATGATGTTTTCAGCAAGCTGAATTATCCCTTGTCAACTGATAGCTTCATGTTCTTGAAACTTTGTTAGAGTTTATGAAAAACAAGAAATTCCATCATTTTCAATATATGCATTCTGGATCTTCAGAAGGAAACTACCGTCAATATGTTATCAATTTATTTTGTCAAATTACACGTTTTCCATCTATACTCATATCCGAAGATGTAGCAATTTCATAAATTCCCATATTAAAGGGGCAGTAGCACGTTTTTTCGCTCAAATAAGTCAATGAAAAGTATTTGAAAAAAAAGTTTACCAATCGTAAAACACCCTTCTCTCTTCGGAAAATCAAGTTAAAAGTGAGTGTACATGGCTCAGTAAAGCCATGGGGGTCGTTTTTTTTATTCGAGATAATAAAATGTGTTCACAATAAATGGCCGACCTGCACTTTTTGCCATATACGCAACACTGTTATCACTACTACGGATAATTGGTTTGTGTAATACAATGTTTTACCCTCTAAAGTAAATTCAAATGGCACAAACTACCATTATAAAAAGGAAATTTGAAAAAACAATGTTTGCAAAAAACGTGCTACTGCCCCTTTAAAGTACGATTCCAAAGATAATATTTCAATTAAGCCATAAACAGAGACGAACTGACTACAAGTTCTACTGACTTAGAAATGTAACCTTTTGATAGCTAGTGAGGGAAACATTATTGTTTAAATTGATCTCATAAACCATATAACTGTCTTGAGCAAGTTATGATTATGTTGAGCAATTTACGTTATCAAATTTTATGGAAAAGAAGAGGACGATATGGATGCTTTTTTGTTGATATGTGAGGGTTTTTCATTCGTATGTTGAGTTTTGGTTTGGTAAATATATAATGGAAACTGACAACTCAAAAACATGCTTTAAGCCTGAAATCGCATAAGATTGAACGTTATTATATTCTGACTGAAATTTTAAAATATAATGTGATTAGTCAGCTTAAAATTTTGATATTTTTAGCGATAATATGAAAAGCCTATACATTTAAACTTCTTTAAACACAATTATATAAGAAATGTTTTGTTTGTTTTTTTTATTCATGGCTTCAATAAAACTGAGATGCAACATTCAACATAATTATGAATTCTTGAAGTTCATAATGTCAACGCAATTACAGTTCCATTTAGGCACTTGGGATAGTAATGTCAATTTGTAAATAAAAAGGTGCCTTTTTCTTTTTGCAAATATTATAAAGGCATCTTCATTATGTATTGTTCACGTTTTAAAAACATGTTATAAACTCATAATATCTTAAGCCGGTAGAACCTCTGCACAGTTTGATTCTGTTATGGTTTAATTACTTTACATCTAAAAGAATATTTATCGAATAATATTTTCCTTGAAAATGGGAATCTATGAAATTGCTATATCTAACATCTTTGGGTTCAGAATGAAGACGTTTAATTTGACAAAATGCAGTAATTTGAGATGTAAAAGTAAATAAAATATTTTATGTTTCCAAGTTGCTTTTAGCTTTAGTCGGTGGCTTAATTAATTTGGACCTTGATATAATATCTATATTTTGCAAATTGTTGCATTTGATTTAACAAAAGATAGAAGAAAGATACCATCTTGAAGATATCTCCCTAATGACGAACTGAAATGCAAATCTGGAAAATGATTGACTACGCTATTTTCAAATAAAATCTTCCAGCTGCAATTTATGACTTTCAAGAACATGAATAGATCATTGGACAAGGGATAATTAAGCTTGCTTACAATATCTTCTAACCATTTGCTTTGTGGCATTTGCAAAGTAACGTTGTTAAGATGTTTATATATTGAGATTAATGCAAGGTTCAAAAAGTACATACACATTTGTATTTTCATCTTTTATTATTCTTTAACATCCGTAATTTTAAACAGAGAAGTCAATTCTCGTATTGGTTTTTTGCTTTGCTTGATCGTCCCTTATGAAAACATTTGCAATGTTCATTAAAAATAATTGCATGTTTCATATGCATTTGCAAAATTATTACAAAGTGTTATTTATGTAACGTTGTTATATCAGATGTTTATTTATAGAGACTGATGCAATTTCAAAAGGACATATGCAGTTGTTTTTCAAACGAAATCTGTTCATCAACGACAATAGAGACGTCAATTTTCATATTGACATGTGGCCTATCAAAAAACAAAGAATTTATTATATGCTTAAAGAAGTTAATTTAATTTCCTCTCGAATGTGTTTGCAAATTGTTAAATATGTCGCTTAACTTAACTGAATACTTATGAGATAAATAGATAGCAAGCTGCTAAATATTATAACAAGCATTCCCAAAATGATAATTGATCCATACAAAGAAAAAAAAACCCAAAATGTAAACTGCCTGACCTTAAAAGATAGATCAGTAGAAACATACAATCGAAATTATTGCAAAACGTCATGGTTGTAACTCCGAATCTCACCAAGACACCAAGAAAATTATAATTCATTGATTGTATTTCACAGTCGTGACCAGTACACAAAGATGTGTACAACTGATTTCATATGTGTATATTTGTACGTATACAACGTGAACTCTAACAATGCAAACTAGGGTTCGTTGACATTCATCATGTGTTCTATACTATTGAAAACAACTATCGACTTGATAAGATATTGACCTTCAAACGACCTTAATAGAAAGAACAGGCAACTCTTGATGAATCTTCCACAAGTTCAGTACTTCCGGAACAATGGATGCATTGAACTTTCCTTTGATAATAATGTAATTATAAACGATCGTATCACCAACTTCAAAGGACAACAGCATTTATTCCGATAACAACTCTCTGAGCACGAATGGCAAACTATAACTAAGCTTAATAACGATGTAATAAATTGATTAGTTCCAAAGCGAAGAATGTCCTGTTTCAACCGTGACATCCGCAATGTCAACCTGCATTGATTTACCTATAATTGTCATATTAAAAGACTAGTCCTCATCAAGCAAAGTGACATTAACACAACAATACATTAGGATATCTATTGTTACAAGATGTGATTAAACCATAGATACAATCATTGAACTTTCCAAACTCATAAACGTGGAGGGCGGTTATTTACACAGATCACTGCATTGGAAAAATTAAGTGTTATTTGACTGTGCTTGAGTTGCAAAAGTATCATTCGACAAACCAAATTCCCAATGCAAGGCATAACTTTTGCCAGTCTCCTTTACTGGCTGATTTAGGCCTTGCAGTTTTTCCTTAAGATCTCTGTGCTTGGAAATCCGGACCCACTAGCATTTCAGGTGCAGCGATCCACTATCTTGGCACAACAAAGCAAGGGAAATATTGCAAGGCCTAAATCAGCCAGTGATGGAGACTGGCAAGTTATGCTTTGCGTTTGGAAGTTGGCTTAAAACATCATCTTACCATGTGCTTCGTGGCATTTGCAAAGTAAAGTTGTTAAGATGTTAATTTATTGAGATGAACAGGTTAAAAACGTACATACACATTTTTAGTATTATTTAACATGAAAAATCTTAAACAGATATGTCAATTCTCATTTGCAAAACATATCCAATTTCTATTGAAAATAATTGCATTTCTCATATGTTTTTGCAACATTTTCACAAATTTTAATTATATTAAAAATTGTTATCTGAAATGTTTATTTATTGAGATTATTACATGTTATGTTGTATTTCAAACTGTATCTTTCAATAATATTGAACAATATATATATATATATATATATATATATATATATATATATATATATATATATATATATATATATATATATATATATATATATATAGAAAAGAGTAAACATCAGATGGTTTTGACTGGATCAATCTTCTTTAATACAATACGATGAGCTCATTTCGACCCTTATATCGGTCTTTTCAAGTATGGTTAACATTTGGAAGATTGCATATTTATGTATGAACAAAAACAATAGCATGTTGTAATGCTCAACATCTTAACACGTCAATGTATTGACACCAAAATCAGTCATTGTCTTTCAATCATGATCGTGAATTGCCTCGAGGTCTTCAATTGGGTGTCACTCCAGGACAATGAGGTCTCTGAGGGTTAACGAGTTCATTGTGTGTCCTTGATTACATGTAAAACAATGGAGTCGTAATCAATCAATTTCTCGTGTGAATTAACTGTTCAGTGATGGGCAGTATTTATTTATGAAAAATGTTTCTTTAGTCTCTAATGTTAAATTTGTAATTTGTGAATTGGAGAATAATTTATAAAATGGAAAAATAAGAAAGCTTCCTTTGTTGCAGTCTGCTATATGTTTACTAATTTTTAGGTGACGGAGATTAGGATTATTGATTTGCTGTTTGTGAACCCGTACCCTAGCTTGAAGGTTGGAAGTTTGTCCAATATAAGTGAGATTGCATTTCGGACATATATATATATATTGTCAACAATAGTAAATAAAAACGTTAATTCGCATGATAATGTGTGGTATCACTTATTAGTCAATTAAAACTATACATGTATCGTATGTTCTAAGAACTTAATTGAGTTTCTCAAATGTCTTTGCAAATTGTTGTATTTGTTATTTTGCCTGCAAAATGTATTCTATACACTAACGCAATAAATGGATAACAAATTGCTAAATAATATTACAAGCAGTCCCAAAGGGATACTTGATCCAGATAAAGAAAACTCTCCTCAAGCGATGTAAGATGCCTAATTGTTAAATTTCCTGAACCTCAAAGGTCATTAGGAAAGCAAAATCGAAACAATTGAAAAAAGGCAGTCTCTATTGGGTTTGGTAAAAAGTTGATAATCATTCGTTTGCAGTGGATGCTACAATATAATTGAAAGCAAACGTCTGAAAAAACATTTCAGGGAATATTTCAAAACAAAATAGATTCATTGGATAAATTTCAAAAAAATATTGACAATTTTGTCGCATGCCACGAGTTAAAGATAGATTCTGCATATGCTCTTATGCGAATGTTACTTTAATAATGAAATATGTATTTAATGAAAATAATGATAATACGTAGGTTGATTGCAATAAACTGTTAAACTGGGGAGGGGGGGGGGGGGATTTAGATGATTTTTTATTTTATTTCCATTGAGGTGACCACTGGATGAATATGTGTACAACTGATTTCATATGTGTTTATTTGTACTACAAACCAGTCAACTCAAATAACACAAAATAGTGTTGTTGGTATTCCCAAAGTTTTTTTCATCTCTACAACTGAAAAGAGCACTACACTTCGTTTCAGTTCACAATGGATACAATATTGATCTTTGAACGACCTTGTGGAAAGGACAGGATAATCCGGGACAATGGGTGCATTGAAGTTTCCTTTCTAGTAATGTTGAAATAACGTACCACCAACCCCATAGGACAACAGCATCGATTCTAATAATGACTGGTAGCTCGTTAGGTACGACCGGCACTGTTATAACTAAGCTTAATAACAATGTGATGAAGTGACTGTCAATGAAATAGTTCCCAAATGAAGAATCTCTATATCGGAAATGTATTCTGGCATATAAACCAAAAGGCAAATAGACATTAATACTTTATTAATTACATATTTGGACGACCACTAACTATTCTTACTCAAGCGGGCACAGATATGCCGGGTATTACAGTTTTCATAATGGTCATTGGAATTACAGTTTTTCTAAATATAACTTGCATTTTGATTGGTTGACAGAACTACTTTGCGCTCATTCATGAATTGCTCAGCTCTCCTGTTCAAGCTAAATCACATATATATAATTGAACAATTTCGAGCATACCTAATTGCAGTCACACGTCAGTAAAACATATTAAATATAAAATAATGTTCAACCTATGTTTCCCAGACCGTATTTACAGTACTAAACTTGCAAGGCGAAGCAGCATGCAAGAGTCGCCGACTGCACTGCCGTGACGTCATTGCTTTATGGCGTCATTAACCATGACGTCATTTGGTGACGTAATTACACTCCTGTCTTGCATTCCAACAGAGCGATTATCAATTCACGTTTTTTTAATTTTTTCTCTCATTCTGCGACATTGTTTACGATATTAATGAGTTGTTTACTACGTAAGTAAACCATTTTGGGAATAAAATTCAACAGTTACTTTAGAATCTTTCTTGAAAAAAGAGCGCAAGTTTGTAAACTATTTAAATGTGCGCATTTTGAAGGTGTGAGAGATTTTATGAATGGCTAAAGCTCGGAGTTTATCACAATAATTAACTCGGGACAGATAATCCGTAATTCCTCGTAACTCGTTGATTATTCTTATATTGTTGCAAGGTGTGATTAGAACGGAGATACAGTCATTTAATTCTCCAAACTCATAAACTTGGAGGGCGGATGCTTCAACAGCTCTCTTCATTGCAAACATCAGAGTGCATATGACATACTTCAATTGCAAGAGCATCATGTGATGCATTCTAATATTCAAAGCTTGTATGAACATTTCAATATCATTTAATCAAAGTCATCCTTGAAACCTGGGAGTAAAAGAAGACTTAACTCCCCACTGTGTAACATGGGGTTACTGCGGAAGAACTCGTACATGTGGGAAGTGAAACATTTCCTACACAGGGCATTACACTGGCCATTGTCCATCTCAGGCTGATTTAAGTCTTGCAGTGTTTCTCTTATTTTTCTATGATAAGACAGTGGAGCGCTGCACCTCAAATGCAAAATGGGCTCTGATGACCTGGCACGGAAACCTTACGTTAATGCGACATGGCTTAAATCAGCCGGTAATAGAGACTGGAAATAATTATATCTTGCGTAGGACAGATGGGAAGTATATATTTTCTCTCCGTTTCTATGTAACAGCACAGAAACTTTGAAAACTTATCCTAGGGGAATTCGATAGGAATGTGTGACATGCGATATATGATGTATTTAATGCCATAATTACAACTCAAAATCTCTCATACTAAAAAGGTATAAAACATCACATTAGAATATGTTCTTGATGAACATATGCAGGAACAGCACAAAGCCTATAATTCATACAATATACATATGTTGTTTGGCTCATGAACTATAATTTGCATTTGCATGACAAATTCTATATGATACGGAATATGACATCTGAAATCATATGAATTAAATACAAAGAAACCAGTACATGACATTGTTTCAGAATATGTGATGTGTCAGATTGAACGATAGATGTTTGACCTAAGGAGAACCTGCATCCCAGGAAATCTACTCACTATAATGAAGACTTAGAAACAATTTCCTCACATAAATCTCATGGCTTTACCTAATATAACTCCACGAATCGGTTTGATTTTAGGACCTAATACAAACGAGATTACAAATGTTTGATTCAATCTGACGAAATCCTAAGATGGATTGGCAGTTTCACGAAATGGAAGCTTTTGTTCATGATAAAAATAAAAAGAGGTTAATGTATCCAGTCATAGAAGTGTAATTATGTTGTGTACTAATCATTAAATATCATGTTCTTATATGACCTTTACCGAAGTTGTACAATAATTGCTAGCTGATATTTTCAATGGTTTATTGTTTGTAGTTCATTTCACTCTTATGATATACTCATGGTAAAAATGGTTGACATCCCCAAATCGAAAATGGATTTTAGCAAATTAAATGCATGGATAATTAATAATGTTCAATGCTATGGTATTCTCGAAATTAAATTGCACAAACACATGGTGTAAACTATATAACACTTGCCATGTATGTATTGTGTGCGAATGAGACTCCATGAACGATTTTGTGTATATTTGGGTTCAGTAAAAAAATAATTCCAATGCACCTTTTTATTATTTATTAGAACTAAAATGAGAACACTCAAACATTGTAACAATATAGCAATACCAAGATCCCAAGAGACAAGGAATGACTTTTTTTGAATAAATTTAATTGTTCTTATAGTCCTCTTTCTTCGATATTTTAATGTACAAGTGGAGAAATAGCAAATGCTCAAGGACAATTCACAATAAGACATCCAGTAGTTACATGTTTTATCAGAAAAATAATCGAACCTGACACGTTACGTTGTTTATGAAACATTTCATTCCTATAACTATGAGGGGGTGTCAGTCGTTATTACCATGAGTATAATTTCTTGCATTAATCTTAAATTTAATTAAATGATCGATAATGTATTTACATTTAGTGATTCGTATAATTCTTTAATTGCGTAATCTTCATATCATGATATATCAACTCACCACATTGTTTCAGTTTAAAAATATCTACGATGGACTACGGCTAAAAGTTGTTATTTAAATGGTATAATAAATTGTTCCAAGTCATGAGCTCTACTTTGTTTATCAGGACAAAATTCATTTTCATTCTAGATAATTTAGCATTGAAGCAACATTTAATTGATAGGATTTTTCAGGAGTCGTCTAGATTGCTACATTTCGAAAAGATAATTTTGGATAATGTATTCATTTACTATTTATTTGATAAAATCTAGTTTGAAAACTGCGATTTGTTATACAAATATCACCATGTTATATGATAAATTTAATTGTGGATATAGGTATTTCCTTTAGGTGAAGTTTAATTTTCTTTATTTACAAAATATTACGCATTGGTTCAAACGAAAAAATAAAGTAAAATAAAGAAATAGGTTATAACCAAAGTCACAGACGTTGTTCGTTATGAAAATTTGATTTAAAACTGACAAAGAAAAAACGTAAAACGTGTTTCCACTTGAAACAAACTAAATAACTATACAATCAATTTTTTTAACGAAAAATTTATTTTTCCGCTAAATCAGCTCTTTTTGTCTGTCTCTGACACTTCATTATTGTTAAGAAGCTTGTCGATATTATTTACATCTAACAAAAAGTACTAGATAAAGCACTTTCGAGGTTTGTATTAAATTTCATGATTAAATATGACACACATGGCATATTGCGTCGTTATCGATTGGATTCATATCTTGCATTGTTTAACATGGTAAGCATAAAGCACATATTTAACGGCATGATTAACCATAGGGTACACCTTTTACTGCAATTGTCTACAGTACATGCATCACAAATACTTACAAATGTAGGTGAACAATCAGTTATGGTTGTAGTTGTTCAACAATGTGCAACATATCGCTGTACCAGCAAAACAATGACAAACACTTCAAAGTTACCAACAATCTACATGGTACCAGGTATCGTAAATATGAAATTATACTAATTACCTATGATTCATTCCAATCATGGAGTTGCGTTGTGGAACAAAACATTTACCATAATGAATCCCACACTCGATATAACAAACCTTTCACTGCTATAACAATGGAATATTGAGTTGCTATTGATATTCAAGCAATAAGAAACGATTTTCTCTTTCTATTCATAGAAGAATAATTTCCAGACAATATGCAACAGCATGGGTTATCAAGAGTAATAATGTGTTCAATGCCCCTGGAAGCATTACTACGGTTCATGGAATCAAATTCTATTTGCCCTATAAGAAGTAACCAACTTTGCAAGTTGTAAATTGTGTGAATTGTAGAGTGTTAACGTCTATGTTAATCATTTGTCTTCAAAATGTCTAGGCCCAATTAAACATTGTTATGGTTTCTGTACTTTGTACGTTTTGGTTACATAGACGATCGAAGGAAGTTTTGTTTAGACTTAGTTGTAAACAAAGAGGCCTTATTTAAGTGCACAGTAAAAACACTAAGTGTCAAGCATTGATCTTAAAAACAAATTGTTTTTTTCTATCTCAAAACAATAAAGATTATTTCAAAGTGCGATGATTAACAGGGTATGTTTAGGGAGAGAAATTTGAAGGGATATTCCATTTGTTACAGATATACTGAATGGCAGGACATAAAAGTCCACTTGTTCTTTTGACAAGTGTAAATAACATAAATCACGGAATCCAATTCTATTTGCCCTTTTGAGGGTACCGTCTTCGCAAGATTTAAAGTTTGCAAATTGTATAGATTGTGACCTATTTGATAAGCATTTGTCTTCAACATGTTTATTTTTGATGAACATTCTAGAAGTTGAGGTGATGAAGAATGAATAATAATTTCATGGATACACAACTTCACTTCTAGGCGGCATGTATACTAAATTCTTTGTCAAGCAAGTTGTACATTTGAACAAATTGCCAGGATTTACATGTACATCTGTATGACATTGTAGTGTTTATATATATGCTGAAAGACAGTCCACTTGTTCTTTTGACAAGTATAACTATCATGACTTCAAAACGTCTTTTAACGTCTATTAATATGAGTAATCAGAGACATAAGAGAAATAAAATCTTTTGTAAAATGAACTTTTAGAACCTATAGTTGATATGATGCCCACCACATTTAGACTTCATTTACATTTAATTTTTCTCATAAGAACTTTTAGCATGTAATTTTCATTTCAATGTCAATGTTTATTTTGTCAGTATTCCCAACTGTAAATGTAAAATGAATCATCCATTTTGTACAAAAAATATTATGATAGATTATCAGTTATATATCAATATCAATAATGTATAATATTATTCAAATAAATCAATAAATGATGTTGCCAAGAGTTAAACTGAAATGGTAGATTTTCTCTGACGACGTATTACATGTAAAATAACTTGTATTAACATTGGGTCAACTTTGAGGCTTTAAGTTTCATTCTTGAAAACAACGTTCTACAATTAAATCTAGACTATATATTGCTGAAGCGATTCTACTTTTGGGACAATAATTCTGATTTAATGTGGTTAAGTAACTTTGATTTCTTAGTAATAAAATCGAGTGATAGTACTTGATACTGACATTCAGTATACCATCTTTATTCCTGTCAATTCTAAAACATATCAGCTTGGACATCTCTAACACCTTTGTGATATAACATCAGACAAAATGTCAAGAAAAAGTAATATCCCATTGATTCTCTAAATGCCACTTTTTATTATCACAGGCATGGTTTTATTCACTGCTTTATTGTTAAAGCTTAACACATTGTATGGAATTACAATTCCAACAAATAATTGTAGTCACTTTATCATTAGTTTAGAACCCTTCTTCAAAGAAGAGATCTGTCTGGTACAGGGCCTTTCATTGCTAGAATCGGGCCTTTAATAAAACACGAAATAGATGATAGAGTTATCACTGTTTGCTACTCAATATACAACACAGCAGTCAATAATCAAAACATATAAAAGGAAAGATTTGATAATTTAAAAAATTTCATCATGTTTGTTTGTTTTTCTTATTTTAAAGAGTACACGTATGTTTAGTGATGCTTATGAAGCATTTCGAATTACTATGAATATCATTACATTGCATAATGTTTTGTAAGAATTGTACATTACAGCTGAAGACAATATTCTGAGAAACTTTAAAGGGACAGTGGCACGTTTTTTTCGCTCAAATAAGTCGATGAAATGTATTTGAAAAATAATGTTACCAATAGTAAAACACCCTTCTCTCTTCGGAAAATCAAGTTTAAAATGAGTGTACATGGTTCGGTAAAGCCATGGGAATCGTTTTTGTAATTCGAAATAATAACATGTGTTCAAAATGCAATGGCCGCCATGCAATTTGTGCTTTATACGCAACACCGTTATTACTACTATAGATACTTAGTTAGTGTAATAAGATGTTTTACCCTCTAAAGTAAATTTAAATGACACAAACTATCATTATAAATAGGAAATTTGAAAAAATAAACGTGCTACAGACCCTTTGATGTATCCCTGTCACTTTATCTGGATCCAAATCCAGTTTACAGATGATAACAACTTTGTTCCCAAGTGAGAGTTTATGTTATCGCAAAAGACGATAAAATAAATGCCTGATGATATATTGTCTCTGCTGATATGTTAGAAAGTAGAAGTATTTAAAAGTGCATCCATTGAATTGAATTTTTGGGGGTCACATATGCCAAACTTTATTAATGGTGTTATTTTATCGAGTTGGCGAAAATAACCATTTTGATGATAGTCGGCTCAATATAGTTACGATATAAAGGTAAAAGTAGGGATTCTGATCGAAAACCAGGGAGTGTACCGCGATTGACGCCCGTCAAAATGTCAAACGTAATTTTGGAAACTAATTTACAACAGACATAAAGACAAACTTGGGTTGATAAAGTTTACTAGGTCATCAACTACTGTGCATGTATATGGGACGTGTTGTTTCGGTTTCTGCATGAATAATGATGTTGCTCGACTTAATTGGAAACTAGTAATTATGATATTTTTGGGATGGATATGCAAGTTGAGTGAAATTATGTAAAGTGAAATCACCACATTTGTTATGTTAGCACGTATGAAAGTCAAAACAAATATTATGAAACATAACTAATGTACCTTTAAAGGGGCAGTAGCACGTTTTTTCGGTGAAATAAGTTGATGAAATGTATTTGAAAAATAGTGTCACCAATAGTAAAACACCATTAATTCTTCGAAAAATCAAGTTACAAAATGAGTGTATATGGTTCCGTAAAGCCATGGGTATAGTTTTTGTCATTCGATATAATAAATATAATAAAATGTGTTCACAATAAAATGGCCGCCATGTATTTTTTGCATTATACGAAACACCATTTTTACCACAGTGGAACATTGGTTTGTGTAATAAGATGTTTTACCCTCTAAAGTAAATATAAATGACATAAACTGTCATTATAAATGAGAAATTTGAAAAAATAAATTTGCAAAAAACGTGCTACAGCGCCTTTAATGTCCGTGTTATTGTTCACGAGACTTGGAAGAGCTTCATATCTTATCACATCATATTCAACAGCCCCGATAATACGAATATTAAGTTGAATATTATCTAACAACATCTTCTTAAATATTTGGAATCGTATCACGTCCTTAATTAAAAAACTGAAAATGTCATGGTTGGATGAGGTTGTCAATGCAAATTTCGAATTTCGATAATAATGGGATAAGTTCATATCAAATATGACATATACACCGTTACAACAATTTTAAATATTGCGTTTCAAAGCTGGAATTTAATCTCTTTGCAATTTGATGATATTTCAACAAAAATAACGATAATCCTATGGTTCCTTTTGTACATTTCTTGTTCTCGTTCTCAACTTTCATATAACCCTAGTCGTGTTATTTCCCTCCCTTGTCCTTATGCGTGTTTCATGTGCCAAACTAATAACATACATCCGATTTGAGCTGCGATCTAAAAGGTTCACTGCGTTCTTACATTTTCCACTTCTAGTCCCCATATATAATGAACGAATCCAAAAAGCCTCCCAACCTCTCTCATAATTACGGGTAATGGAAACATGATTGTGTTCGAGTGCTTTTCTTCATTTGAATGGTATAAACTCAAGAATTACCACCAACAAAAACAATAGTGTACATTTTGACGGAAAGGTTTCATTGTAAAAACCTTTTAGACGAATCCCCGAAACATTTAGTTTTTTAAAAGTGTATTTTATTTTCACACATTCTACTTTATGTATGTTGCTGTGTAATTGTATCTATAAGATAGGAGAAGGGAACCTGTTAACAAACAGATAATAAATATCGTTTCAATACATGTAAAGTCAAAATTAGTTCAAATTATGTTTACTTATTTGTTCCTTTTGAGACTATAATTTTTTACCTGCTTTTATTTTCCACAATGCATACTTTCCCTACATCATAACACAAACCTTGTTTTGTTCAAACTTCTTGTGTTTTATTTCAGTTTATAATATGTTTATTTTAGTTGATTATTCACAGGACAAAAAAGTGATGGAATCTGCCCTGCCGGATCCCCGCGGTTCCTTCTGGGTCCCCCTAATTTGCGGCGGATCCGGAAGAATCCCGTGAACGGATTCCACTCTTTTTTGTCCTGTGATTTAGGAATTATTTTGTCTTTCAAAGTCAAATTCCTGTACAGTATTCTCTTCTTTTCAAAACATTTAAATTTTAATTGTTCATATTTTAACACTTAAATAGTCCAAATTTCGTATTTTCCATCACAGTTTACAAAAAGATTGATTAATTTGATTAAGACATTATATATATACATGTATTTAGTCTCACATAATCATATTCATTTACAGTACTTCTTTTAATGCCTATTAACATTCCTTTAAGATTGGGTGTATGAAAAATGAAAACAATGTACAACACTTAATATCTGTATACCCTTATCTATGTATAATACTGGTAATTCATTGTTTTGGACGAAAAGATAAATCTTCACAGTGGTGTTGTGGTTAGCATGCTGGCCTCTCACGCCAGAGACCCGGGTTCGAATCCTGGTGAAGATACTAAATATTTGTGACCTGGGTCTCACACTGTGTTGTGTTCTTGGGCAAGGCATTTCATCCACAATGCACTCAGTCCACCCTGGATACCAGAAAGTACAGAGCTGAGCGGAGCGCTTAGTAGCAGCCTGAAAGTACAATTGCTTCAGGTTTATAATATTGTAGCGCTTAGAGCATGCTCAGCATGAATTCAATGAGCATTTTATGAGTTGTATTTCAAAATCATTTCACTCCAAAAAAGAAACATTTTAAAATTAGAAATGAGTATGCAAAGTGTGATTCGATATTTTAAAATCTAAGATATAAGTCACTGGCAGGCACTGAATACCCGCTGCAACAGATTACAAGGTATATCCCAGGACAAAAAGTGGTGGAATCCATTTCCCGACCCTTCCGGATTCTCCCAAATGTTGTCGAATCGTGTGTATCAAGCAACACTATCACAGCATTACAAATGACATCACATGCAAGACATATTACACATAAAAGCAATAGTGTTTGGACTAAAAATGTTATTTGCATAATACGTATACATTTTCTTAGCAATGCATCATATCAAATATCAAATGCTACCAAAATACAGAAAATTACATATTTGCATTTGTAAATGATATGTGTTTCAACGTTCTTATAACCGTAGTTACATGTTATTTCTCACTATCTCTCATTGATAAATTCACTCCAATTGCGTGTTTAATGTTCCACTAATAACTTCAAACTTTCAGATGCTATCCATCACAAAGTCTTCAACTTTCTTCATTTTTCCACTTTTAGTTCAAAACTTTACTGAAAGAAACCAAAACCCTCCAAATCTTCCTATCATTAAAGGAAATGGAAACATGATTTTATTCGGTGTTTTTCTTCATTTAGGCCTTCTAAAATTTAGAATTAAGAAGTACAAGAAATCACAGGACGAAAAGAGGTGGAATCTGCCTCGGGGGATGCAACCATTGTTTGAGTAATCATCCAAGTACCGTTGACTTCTGTAAACTTCAAGAAAGAGATTGATATAAAAACATCGATACACAACATTGACCCAAGAGCTACAATGTCATGCATCTTTGTTATGTTAAATACCGTCTCATCACGTCTCAGCAATTCAATCACTTGTATCTTTGAATAGGTGTATTGTGTTCCTTGTCGACAATCATATTTTTTTCTATTTTATTAATTTCCTAAGAAAGCAAACGACCGTGGAACTATAACAGTACTTTAAGCCAATAATTTCGTTCTGAATTGATCCTTCATAACATTCTGTCAATACAAGATTACAACAATACAACACTCTCATTTCGTAATTATGATGCACTGGATTACACATTAACGCAGTGCAGCTTAATTGTGATTTGATTTTAATGAGATTCCTTTTTTTGCAATGTTTAACAAATAAAAATTACTGTAACTCAACAACAAATGAAATGATGTTGCCTCCTTATATTATTCTTAAGGCAGTGATGCAGTTTTAGGAAAACCACATATCTTGTACCCTATATACTAAATTTACTACAACAGTTAGGAAGTATCCAGGCTTAGTAATACAAGCATTTGAATCTGATTTAATTTGAATTTTTTAGGAATTTGGTAAACCATAACCTAGCTGTTACGCAGTTGCATTGAAGATTGGAATGAAATTATGTCAGTAACTGACGTCATGGTGAAGGATATCACACACCCATGACGTCAGAGCAGTCCAGCCGCCGATCCTTGCATGTTGCATCGCCTAGCAAATTTATTACTGTAAATATGACGTCTGAAACATTGATTGATCATAATTTTCTATAAAGATTATATAATATATACATGTGACTTACTTCCATCAACCAATCAATATGCAAGTTATATTTATAAAAACCGTAATTCTCTAAATCATTTTGAAAACTTTAATACCCGGCATATCATTGCCCACTTTTGATAGCAGTGCAGATAATCTGTGTTTGCCTCATAAAGAAAACAAATGATCTGAGTGATTAAACATACATGTCATATCCTTTATATTATCGACGTTATGGTATAGATATTGTTCATAAATGATCGGTGTTTTATATGTCTGTTGCATTTTGCAATTGATTTGATGAGTCTGTAATGGAAAATGATATCACGACTTAAAACTAAAGATCACATGAAATTTCACATGATCTCTAATCAAGAAAAATGACTTTTAAATGTAAATCAGATTATGAAATTTAAAATATTGCTCTTTTTAAAATCCTGTACATAAATTTTGATATTGTAAAACGAATTTAAAATGATTGGATTAAATTTAATTATTTAAATTATTTTAATTTGAGCTTTCTTTTTATCTGAATATCACATATTAGCAACGTTTGTCAACTTGTATAGTCCCACAATTGGTAAGATTAACTTTGTGTACAATCAATAACCTGATTAAGGACTGCTTCAACATTCAATCGAACTTTGTTATCTGAAATTTGATTGTTTCTGACATGTTGAAACACTGATTTATTTCGCCTTGATATTGAATAAATTCTCCATTGTAAAAATAAGTGTGCATTTACTAATGTATAAAGCAAATGTACCTAGTGAAAAAAATCAACTTAAAAATTAGAGCCAAGAACCTTGAAACCATCAAAAATCTTAAGAGTAGCATATGGTACAATTTGTATTATACAGTCTAAAATATTCAATATCGACCCACCAGTTTCAATTTTTACACATGACAATAATGGTGGGTAAGAAATTAAATAACCAACTCTGAACTCGGAATTACGATTTAGGAATAATATACATATACTAACCTGATGCCTTTTGCATCTTCTTATTATTACGATGTTTCATGTTTGGTTGAAGCTGTCAAACTCATATATCATACTTATTTCACTTTACATAATGCATTAGATTCATACCATTTTGAAAGTTTCAATTTGTCTGTTCTATAAATTTAAACAGAAATTAACATTTCGAAAACGATTCACTTCGGTGTTTTTGAATAAAATCTTCCAAATTTTGAGTCTCAAGAACGTCATTGAACATTTGACAGGGGATAATTCAACATTAGATATTTCATTGTTTTAAGTTGTTAATTTATTCAAATTGACATAAGGTTAAACAAGCACTTGCACATTTATATTTCCCATTTTTTTCTATTCCTCAACGTCCACAATGTGAAACAGAGACTTTCAATTCTCATATTGACGGCTGGTTTTACTTGCTCGTTCATTATGAAATCAAGTGGTAATTTTATTGAAAATAATTCAATTTGTCATATATCGTTGGAAAATTATTGAAAATTGTAATAGATGTTACGTTGCTAAACTATTCACAAAAGAAACTTGATCAATCAAATCAATTTCAGACTGACAATCTTCTCGATAGAATTACAACTGATACCAGGAATGAATCTAAAATTGTAAATTATTATAACGTGAGTTCCCAAGACGAAACCCAAAAGATCCCCTCAAGCCATATAAACCTACAGTGGCAAATGCATAATTCTAAGAATTATTTTATCTGGTAAATGTTACATTTAAGATCATAAAAAATACTTTCATAAATGTCTAACACACGTCAAACGTGTATATTGGTATGTTGATGATCACAACATAAATTCAAAATATGTTTCCGCAATATAAGGTAGATAACATCCATTACCCTGCACTATAGTTTGTATTATGCTTGAAAGAGCTATTCATAGAGTTGGATCTAATTTGTGGGAACGGCGAAAATTCATTTACCTACCCTTATTCAGTTCTTTTGGAGGAATGATGAATATCACGTAATTCTAAACGATCTTATCAACAAGAACAGAATGTAATCCAATAATAACCGGTAGCTCGCTAGGCATGACTAAAATTATAAAGAATCCAGATGCTATGCAGTAACTGACACATGATTTGTTCAGATATGAAGAATTTCATGGTTTAACCATTGTATCCGCCATGTAACTTTGCACAAGTTTAATATTCACACTCTTTATAATGGAAAGTTGAATTACAAATTGATCAATATGTTTTGCTGCAGGATGTGGCGAGAACAAAAAGACTTTAATTGTATTAACTTTCATTTGTATAACAAGGAGTTAATGCGGGAAATGCCTATATGCGTAAGAGGAATATTTGACTGATTTTTGTAAGTAACAACACAGCACAGTTGATAGCAAAATTTGGGGATTGAACTGTAGAAATACAGTTCGATATACAAATTACACAAGTACATTTCCATGTTCCTGTTCTTTAACATCCACGATATGAAACAGCAACGTCAATTATAATATTGGCGTGTGTTTTTACTCGCTCATTCATTATATTAAGATCAAGTGGTATTTATAAAAATAATTGAATTTCTCATATGTCTTTGGAAAATTATTGCAAATTGTAATACATGTTACGTTGCTAAGCTAATCACAAAAGAAACTTGATCAATTATGTTTGCAGATTGACATTCTTCTCGATAGAATTACACTTCTAGACAGTACTGCAGAAAATGAAAATAAAATTGCAAATTTCTATGAAATTTATTCCAAAGACGATAACCCATCCTGTATAAAATTAGTTCTTGAAAATATTGAATTTGAAATATCAAATGACGTTGTCAGTGATTAATATTAATATATTAATATTTTTTTATATGTTAATGATCACAACTTGGTTTACATCCATCAAACATGTACTATGATTTGCATTCACTGGAAAGAGCTATTCAGAGACTTTGAGTTCAAATGAATTTGTTGGAACGGCAGGAAATTCGTTCACTTTTCCTTATCCAGTTCTTCCAGCCCAATGGCAACTTCCCAATACAAGGCATAACTGATTTGGCCTTGCAGTATTGCCTTAAGATATCTGTTCTTTGAAATCCAGGCCTACCAAGCATTTCTGGTGCAGCGATTCACTATCTTGGCACAACAAAGAGAGGGAAATACTGCAAAGCTTAAATCAGCCAGTAATGGAGACTGGCAAGAGTTATGCCTTGCGTTTGGAAAGTTGTCCCAATGGATGCATTGTAGTTTCCTTAAAGTAATCTAAACGATCTTCTCACAGGCAACAACGGACAGCAGCATTTATTCAAATAACAACTGGTAACTCGCTAGTCGCTAGACTTGTAACATTAAAACTAAGTCTGATAATGATGCAAATGGTGATCGTCAAATGACCAGGGCACAAGTGAATAATATGAAAGTTTAACTGGTGCATCCGCCATATCGTAATGATTAACCATCACATTACTGTTATATTCACAGGCTTATAAAACGGACAATAATAACTAATTTATCAATACTTAGTGATGTGATGATCAATATGTTTAGGGTTTGGCGTGAAAAAATAACCATTTAATAAACTATAGTTAGATATATTTTGATATTCTAAGCTTGAAACTTGTCTTTTCTTTGAATTTGTTTGAATTTGTAAATCCGAAAAGCGGTTGTTTAAATGCTTGTTACTCTTGAAAATTAGGATTGGTCACGCCACATGTACATGTAAAGCAATAATTTTAAAACAGAAATGTCATCTTGACAATCAACATTCATTCAGACAGCCATTATAGTTTTATATTTTTGTATTCAGTATTTGAAATTGTTTCAACTAAAAAGTAGTTAATCATTTTGTTTTTGTTTTAATTTGTTTTTGTAAGAAAGGGATTTAAAGTCCTAATTTTATTTATACTGAATTAGCAATGTAAACCATGTTTAAATTGAAGACAAAGATGCATTACTGATCAAAGGGATTTTAAACTGTTACAGCAAAAACAATTACGTGTAACGTGCTCAAAACAAAATTAAATGGATCTCAAGCCAAAGCTTTCAAATTGATCCTTTACAACAGCAAGTTATTACACTTAATCTATTTTGTACACGTAACATGAATGTTTTGCAATAAAAACAATATTTAGTTTGAGTTTGCTGTTATGTCTTTGTTGTTTTAAGAAATAAACCACTAAACTGTGATATTGGTAAGGAATTTTCAAAATAGTTAAGGACATGGAATATCTCACATGCATAAAACATATTTGACAATCAGTACCAGGTGTGAACATTGAAACTTGTATAGGAAAAAGGCATTACTTGTACATGTAATTGAGTGCATTTCATCCTTACATATGTGCCCTTTTCGGTGAAGAAGTGCCCTTTTCTCACTGTAATTGCCCTGTCCCTTTTTTAAAATGGGGGAAACACTATGTGTGCCGATTTAAGTTCTAATCGACTTGCCTATTCAACCCTAAATGCCAAATTTAAGACAATTCATGCATATTGAACACCATCTTTGATATGCGCAGCAATTACACATCCCATTTACTAGTGAATTGACATAGATAATCAAAGAAAACCTGTCATCTATCTGCAATAGACACGTTTCCAAAATAGCCTTTGACTTATAGGCACCCTCCAATGTCAGGCCCTTAATAAAACTGCTTTACCACTTTACATTGTCACTTTACTGAATCAATAAACATTTTTGGAAAAAGTCACTACCATTTAGAAAATAACACTATGGGTGATGTTTCATGTATGTGACTTAACAACATTCATATATTCTACGAACTATAGCATCTCAAGTGGCATATGGATACGATGGAAAGTTGTTATCTATGAAAGACGAAGGTAATGTCAGTTGCAAATGTTATCAACGCTTGAATCAGTTGATGACTTATTTAACATATAAGACTGGGAAATATTTAAATTGTCTAAGAAAATGAAAAGCTCTGTTTTGTTTTACTGAGATTTATGACATTTGCATTTGGCTATCTTATAGTACATGAAATGACATACATGACGTACAAAGGCAAGTACACACCTCAGTTGGTTTTATCATTTCTCTGATTTTCAATTACAAATATCTTAAGTTTTCCACGTCGTACTTTGGTTGGATGAGGTTGTCAATGCAAATTTCGAATTTCGATAATAATGGGATATGTTCATATCAAATATGACATATACACCGTTACAACAATTTTAAATATTGCGTTTCGAAGCTGGAATTTAATCTCTTTGCAATTTGATGATATTTCAACAAAAATAACGATAATCCCATTGTTCCTTTTGTACATTTCTTGTTCTCGTTCTCAACGTTCATATAACCCTAGTTACATGTTATTTCCCTCCCTTGTCAGTATGCGTGTTTCATGTGCCAAACTAATAACATACATCCGATTTGAGCTGCGATCTAAAAGGCTCACAGCGTTCTTACCACTTTTCCACTTCTAGTCCCCATCTACAATGAACGAATCCAAAAAGCCTCCCAACCTCTCTCATAATTACAGGTAATGGAAACATGATTGTGTTCGAGTGCTTTTCTTCATTTAAACCGTATAAACTCAAGAATTAACAACTACAAAAAAAATAGTGTACATTTTGACGGAAAGGTTTCATTGTAAAAACCTTTTAGACGAATCCCCGAAACATTTAGTTTTTTAAAAGTGTATTTTATTTTCACACATTCTACTTTATGTATGTTGCTGTGTAATTGTATCTATAAGATAGGAGAAGGGAACCTGTTACCAAACAGATAATAA
This sequence comes from Gibbula magus, assembly GCA_936450465.1. Lineage (NCBI taxonomy): Eukaryota > Metazoa > Mollusca > Gastropoda > Trochida > Trochidae > Gibbula > Gibbula magus. Next base: position 39,333,984 of record OW388304.1, on the reverse strand, counting down.
ATATCGTTTCATTACATGTAAAGTCAAAATTAGTTCAAATTATGTTTACTTATTTGTTCCTTTGAGACTATAATTTTTTACCTGCTTTTATTTTCCACAATGCATACTTTCCCTACATCATAACGTAAACCTTGTTTTGTTCAAACTTCTTGTTTTTTTATTTCAGTTTATAATATGTTTATTTTAGTTGATTATTCACAGGACAAAAAAGTGATGGAATCTGCCCTGCCGGATCCCCACGGTTCCTTCTGGGTCCGCCTAATTTGCGGCGGATCCGGAAGAATCCCATGAACGGATTCCACCCTTTTTTGTCCTGTGATTTAGTAATTATTCTGTCTTTCAAAGTCAAATTTCTGCACAGTATTCTCTTCTTTTCAAAACATTTTAATTTTAATTGTTCATATTTTAACACTTAAATATTCCAAATTTCGTATTTTCCATCACAGTTTACAAAAAGATTGATTAATTTGATTAAGACATTATATATATACATGTATTTAGTCTCACACAATCATATTCATTTACAGTACTTCTTTTAATGCCTATTAACATTCCTTTAAGATTGGGTGTATGAAAAATGAAAACAATGTACAACACTTAATATCTGTATACCTTTATCTATGTATAATACTGTTAATTCATTGTTTTGCACGAAAAGATAAATCTTCACATTGGTGTTGTGGTTAGCATGCTGGCCTCTCACGCCAGAGACCCGGGATCGAATCCTGGTGAAGATACTAAAGATTTGTGACCTGGGTCACACACTGTGTTGTGTTCTTGGGCAAGGCACTTCATCCACAATGCACTCAGTTCATCCTGGGTACCTGAAAGTACAGAGCGGAGCGGAGCGCTTAGTAGCAGCCTGAAAGTACAATTGCTTCAGGTTAATAATATTGTAGCGCTTAGAGCATTTAATGAGTTGTACTTCAAAGTCATTTCACTCCAAAAAAAAAACATTTTAAAATTTGAAATGAGAATGCAAAGTGTGATTGGATACAAGGAATATCACACATAAAAACATAAGTATTTGGACTGCAAATGTTATTTACATAATACGTATACATTTTCTTAGCCATGCATCATATCAAATATCAAATGCTTCCAAAATACAGAAAATAACATATTTGCATTTGTACATGTATATGTTTTCTTGTTTCAACGTTCTTATAACCGTAGTAACATGTTATTTTTCACTATCTCTCATTGATAAATTCACTCCAATTGCGTGTTTAATGTTCCACTAATAACTTCAAACTTTCAGATGCTATCCATCAAAAAGTCTTACAACTTTCTTCATTTTTCCACTTTTAGTTCCAAACTTTACTAAAAGAAACCAAAACCCTCCAAATCTTCCTATCATTAAAGGAAATGGAAACATGATTTTATTCGGTGTTTTTCTTCATTTAGGCCTTCTAAAATTTAGAATTAAGAAGTACAAGAAATCACAGGACGAAAAGCGGTGGAATCCGCCTCGGGGGATGCAACTATTGTTTAAGTAATCATCCAAGTACCGTTGACTTCTGTAAACTTCCAGAAAGAGATTGATATAAAAACATCGATACACAACATTGACCCAAGAGCTACAATGTCATGCATCTTTGTTATGTTAAATACCGTCTCATCACGTCTCAGCAGTTCAATCACTTGTATCTTTGAATAGGTGTATTGTGTTCCTTGTCGACAATCATATTTTTTCTATTTTATTAATTTCCTAAGAAAGCAAACGACCGTGGAACTATAACAGTACTTTAAGCCAATAATTTCGTTCTGAATTGATCCTTCATAACATTCTGTCAATTCAAGATTACAACAATACAACAATCTCGTTTCGTAATTATGATGCACTGGATTACACATTAACGCAGTGCAGCTTAATTGTGATTTGATTTTAATGAGATTTCTTTTTTTGCAATGTTTATCCAATAAAAATTACTGTAACTCAACAACAAACGAAATGATGTTGCCTCCTTATATTATTCTTAAGGCAGTGATGCAGTTTTAGGAAAACCACATATCTGGTACCCTATATACTAAATTTACTACAACAGTTAGGAGGTATCCAGGCTTAGTAATACAAGCATTTTCGGAATCTGATTTAATTTGATTTTGTTAGGAATTTGGTAAACCATAACCTAGCTGTTACGCAGTTGCATTGAAGATTGGAATGAAATTATGTCAGTAACTGACGTCATGGTGAAGGATATCACACACCCATGACGTCAGAGCAGTCCAGCCGCCGATCCTTGCATGTTGCATCGCCTAGCAAATTTATTACTGTAAATATGACGTCTGAAACATTGATTGATCATAATTTTCTATAAAGATTATATAATATATACATGTGACTTACTTCCATCAACCAATCAATATGCAAGTTATATTTATAAAAACCGTAATTCTCTAAATCATTTTGAAAACTTCAATACCCGGCATATCATTGCCCACTTTTAATAGCAGTGCAGATAATCTGTGTTTGCCTCATAAAGAAAAGAAATGATCTGAGTGATTAAACATACATGTCAAGTCCTTTATATTATCGACGTTATGGTATACATGTAGATATTGTTCATAAATGATCGGTGTTTTATATGTTTGTTGCATTTTGCAATTGATTTGATGAGTCTGTAATGGGAAATGATATCACGACTTAAAACTAAAGATCACATGAAATTTCACATGATCTCTAATCAAGGAAAATGACTTTTAAATGTAAATCAGATTATGAAATTTAAAATATTGCTCTTTTTAAAATCCTGTACATAAATTTTGATATTGTAAAACGAATTTAAAATGATTGGATTAAATTTAATTATTTAAATTATTTTAATTTGAGCTTTCTTTTTATCTGAATATAGCATATTAGCAACGTTTGTCAATTTGTATAGTCCCACAATTGGTAAGATTAACTTTGTGTACAATCAATAACCTGATTAAGGACTGCTTCAACATTCAATCGAACTTTGTTATCTGAAATTTGATTGTTTCTGACATGTTGAAACACTGATTTATTTCGCCTTGATATTGAATAAATTCTCCATTGTAAAAATTGGTGTGCATTTACTAATGTATAAAGCAAATGTACCTAGTGAAAAAATCAACTTAAAAATTAGAGCCAAGAACCTTGAAACCATAAAAAATCTTAAGAGTAGCATATGGTACAATTTGTATTATACAGTCTAAAATATTCAATATCGACCCACCAGTTTCAATTTTTACACATGACAATAATCGTGGGTAAGAAATTAAATAACCAACTCTGAACTCGGAATTACGATTTAGGAATAATATACATATACTAACCTGATGCCTTTTGCATCTTCTTATTATTACGATGTTTAACAGTTGGTTGAAGTTGTCAAATTCATACATCATGCTTATTTCACTTTACATAATGCATTAGATTCATACCATTTTGAGAGTTTCAATTTGTCTGTTCTATAAATTTAAACAGAAATGAACATTTCGAAAACGATTCACTTCGGTGTTTTTGAATAAAATCTTCCAAATTTTGAGTCTCAAGAACGTCATTGAACATTTGACAGGGGATAATTCAACATTAGATATTTTATTGTTTTAAGTTGTTAATTTATTCAAATTGACATAAGGTTAAACAAGCACTTGCACATTTATATTTCCCATTTTTTTCTATTCCTCAACGTCCACAATGTGAAACAGAGACTTTCAATTCTCATATTGACGGCTGGTTTTACTTGCTCGTTCATTATGAAATCAAGTGGTATTTTTATTGAAAATAATTCAATTTGTCATATATCGTTGGAAAATTATTGAAAATTGTAATAGATGTTACGTTGCTAAACTATTCACAAAAGAAACTTGATCAATCAAATCAATTTCAGACTGACAATCTTCTCGATAGAATTACAACTGATACCAGGAATGAATCTAAAATTGTAAATTATTATAACGTGGGTTCCCAAGACGAAACCCAAAAGATCCCCTCAAGCCATATAAACCTACAGTGGCAAATGCATAATTCTAAGAATTATTTTATCTGGTAAATGTTACATTTAAGATCATAAAAAATACTTTCATAAATGTCTAACACACGTCAAACGTGTATATTGGTATGTTGATGATCACAACATAAATTCAAAATATGTTTCCGCGATATAAGGTAGATAACATCCATTACCCTGCACTATATTTTGTATTATGCTTGAAAGAGCTATTCATAGAGTTGGATCTAATTTGTGGGAACGGCGAAAATTCATTTACTTACCCTTATTCAGTTCTTATGGAGGAATGATGAATATCACGTAATTCTAAACGATCTTATTAACAAGAACAGAATGTAATCCAATAATAACCGGTAGCTCGCTAGGCATGACTAAAATTATAAAGAATCCAGATGCTATGCAGTAACTGACACATGATTTGTTCAGATATGAAGAATTTCATGGTTTAACCATTGTATCCGCCATGTAACTTTTCACAAGTTTAATATTCACACTCTTTATAATGGAAAGTAATTACAAATTGATCAATATGTTTTGCTGCAGGATGTGGCGAGAACAAAAAGACTTTAATTGTATTAACTTTCATTTGTATAACAAGGAGTTAATGCGGGAAATGCCTATATGCGTAAGAGGAATATTTTAACTGATTTTTGTAAGTAACAGCACAGCACAGTTGATAGCAACATTTGGGGGATTGAACTGTAGAAATACAGTTCGATATACAAATTACACAAGTACATTTTCATTTTCCTGTTCTTTAACATCCACGATATGAAACAGCAACGTCAATTATAATATTGGCGTGTGTTTTTACTCGCTCATTCATTATATTAAGATCAAGTGGTATTTATAAAAATAATTGAATTTCTCATATGTCTTTGGAAAATTATTGCAAATTGTAATACATGTTATGTTGCTAAGCTTATCGCAAAAGAAACTTGATCAATTATGTTTGCAGATTGGCATTCTTCTCGATAGAATTACACTTCTAGACAGTACTGCAGAAAATGAAAATAAAATTGCAAATTTCTATGAAATGTATTCCAAAGACGATAACCCATCCTGTATAAAATTAGTTCTTGAAAATATTGAATTTGAAATATCAAATGACGTTGTCAGTGATTAATATTAATATAAATATATTTTTTTATATGTTAATGATCACAACTTGGTTTACATCCATCAAACAGGTACTATGATTTGCATTCACTGGAAAGAGCTATTCAGAGACTTTGAGTTCAAATGAATTTGTTGGAACGGCAGGAAATTCGTTCACTTTTCCTTATCCAGTTCTTCCAGCCCAATGGCAACTTCCCAATACAAGGCATAACTGATTTGGCCTTGCAGTATTTCCTTAAGATATCTGTTCTTTGAAATCCAGGCCTACCAAGCATTTCTGGTGCAGCGATTCACTATCTTGGCACAACAAAGAGAGGGAAATACTGCAAAGCTTAAATCAGCCAGTAATGGAGACTGGCAAGAGTTATGCCTTGCGTTTGGAAAGTTGTCCCAAAGGATGCATTGTAGTTTCCTTAAAGTAATCTAAACGATCTTCTCACAGGCAACAACGGACAGCAGCATTTATTCAAATAACAACCGGTAACTCGCTAGGCACGACTTGTAACATTAAAACTAAGTCTGATAATGATGCAAATGGTGATCGTCAAATGACCAGGGCACAAGTGAATAATATGAAAGTTTAACTGGTGCAATATCGTAACGATTAACCATCACATTCCTGTAATATTAACAGGCTTGTAAAACGGATAATAATAACTAATTTATCAATACTCAGTGATGTGATTATCAATATGTTTAGGGTTTGGCGTGAAAAAATAACCATTTAATAAACTATAGTTAGATATATTTTGATATTCTAAGCTTGAAACTTGTCTTTTCTTTGTTAATTTCATGTTTGAATGTGTTTGAATTTGTAAATCCGAAAAGCGGTTGTTTAAATGCTTGTTACTCTTGAAAATTAGGATTGGTCACGTCACATGTACATGTATAGCAATAATTTCATATCAGAAACATCATCTTGACAATCAACATTCATTCAGACAGCCATTATAGTTTTATATTTTTGTATTCATTATTTGAAATTGTTTCAACTAAAAAGTAGTTAATCATTTTGGTTTTTTTATTATTTGTTTTTGTAAGAAAGGGATTTAAAGGGGCATTAGCACGTTTTTTCGCTCCAATAAGTTGATGAAATGTATTTGAAAAATAATTTCACCAATAGTAAAACATCCTTCTCTCTTCGGAAAATAAAGTTTAAAAATGAGTGTACATGTTTCGGTAAAGCCATGGGAATCGTTTTTGTAATACAAAATAATAAATTGTGTTCACAATAAAATGGCCGCCATGCAATTTTTGCTTTATACGCAACATAGTTTTTACCACTACAGATACTAGGTTTGTGTAATGAGATGTTTTACTCTCTAAAGGTAATTTAAATGACATAAACTATCATTATAAATGGGAAATTTGAAAAAATAAATTTTGCAAAAAACGTGCTACTGCCCCTTTAAAGTCCTAATTTTATTTTATACTGAATTAGCAATGTAAACCATGTTTAAATTGAAGACAAAGATGCATTACTGATCAAAGATATTTTAAACTGTTACAGCAAAAACAATTACGTGAAACGTGCTTAAAACAAAATAAAATGGATCTCAAGCCAAAGCTTTCAAATTGATCCTTTACAACAGCAAGTTATTACACTTAATGTATTTTTTACACTTAACATTAAAATGAATGTTTTGCAATAAAAACAATATTGAGTTAGCTAATCCAGCTCTGGGTTTGCTGTTATTTCTTTATTGTAAGAAATAAACCACTAAACTGTGATATTGGATTTATTATTAGGTAAGTTATTCAAAATAGTTATTCAAGAACATTGACTATCTCACATTGATAAAACATATTTGACAATAATTCACAGCATTTGTGCAGGGTCTGAAAATTTAAAGTTGTATAGTAAAAAGGCATTACTTGTACATGTTATTGAGTGCATTTCATCCTTACATATGTGCCCTTTTCGGTGAAGAAGTGCCCTTATCTCACTGTAATTGCCCTGTCCCTTTTTTAAAATGGGGGAAACACTATGTGTGCTGATTTAAGTTCTAATCGACTTGCCTATTCAACCCTAAATGCCACATTTAAGACAATTCATGCATCTCGAACAACATCTTTTACAGCAATTACACGTCCAATTTACTAGTTAATTGACATAGATAGTCAAAGAAAACCTGTCATCTATCTGCAATAGACACGTTTCCAAAATAGCCTTTGACTTATTGGCACCCTCAAATGTCAGGCCCTTGATAAAACTGCTTTACCACTTACAGTGTCACTTTACTGAATCAATAAACATTTTTGGGAAAAGTCACTAACTCAAATAACCCTATGGATGATGTTTCATGTATGTGACTTAACAACATACATATATTCTACGAACTATAGCATCTCAAGTGGCATATGGATACGATGGTAAACTGTTATCTATGACAGACGAAGGGTAATGTCAGTTGCAAATGTCATCAACACTTGAATCAGTTGATTACTTATTTAACATATAAGACTGGGAAATATTTAAATTTTCTAAGAAAATGAAAAGCTCTGTTTTGTTTTACTCAGATGTATGACATTTGCATTGGGGTTGTCTTTTAGTACATGTAATTACATCAAAGGAATCTGAAATAAACTGAAGTATAAAGGCAAGTACACAACTCAGATGTTTTTATCATATCTATGATTTTCAATTACAAATATCTTAAGTTTTCCACGTCGTACTTTGAAACTGAAAAGAGCCGGCATTTAGTCATCAGTCAAAGAATACTTTTATATGGTTTTTAGTTTATTCATTTTATAAATATTGAATTTGTCCGAAATTAATTTGGATAAAAGACATTTTCATCGACATAAAATACATCTTCTATGTGGAAATAAACATATGTGTCTCATTCCTCACAACTTTACACTATTTTAAACACGGGAGGGGTCATTTTGGTGTAAACACCATTTCTTACCCCTGTCTTAATAAAACAAAAATATTTTAAGTACAAAATAACCAGTCGGCAATTACTTCCTTCCGACATACAACTATACCTATTTCTGTGTACTAGTATTAGTACTTGTATTAGTACAAGAGAAGTAAAGTACTTTAGATGGCATAAAGTCAACATGGCACAACTGTTTCATCTGACAAAAGCACCAAAGATGAAGTGGTTCAACGTGGCATTGAAATAGCCAATTCTACTAAATAACAGCCATTGTGGAGCAGAACACTCTTCATTGTATCTTACACTCGATTTAACAACCCTCTCACTGGTATGAAGATTAAATATTATTTTTTTATTTCTTTTTGCAGGCACCACGAGCATATAAAGTACATTTTCATATTTGGTACAAATTGTCAAATTGACAAGACATATGCAGTTATAGATATACATTTCAGTTTCAATATGACAAAAGCAGGAATAAAAAGGACCTTATGTGAAAAAGCTGTGGCATGAAGACCAGAAGGATGTGAATTTTTCATATCTACAATCAGTAGAGAGAAGCTGTTTACTGACATTTTAGGTGTCTTGAATACCTGATTTCAGACTATGTATGTGCGTTTTTTTTATTCTGGCATTTACAGGTATATATATTTTATTTAGAAGCTATAAAAAATAAAATTCAGTACATCATTTCTCTTTTCCTTGTAACCAAATATACTATTTTCCTTGTAACCAAATATAATATTTTGTCCATGTAACCAAATGTAATATAGGATTAACTAGGATGTAATATATTGATTTGCTGTCGTTCCTGTAATAATAAACACATTTTCTCTTTCTATTCACTGCATGACAATGTCAAAGCTAAATAAGATAGAATGGGTTGTCTTATTTCAAGTGTATATTTAATATATTATTACATTTCAGGGACAGTTATCATATTTTATGATATAATTTGATAATGTTAAAACAAATATAAGGAAGCTTACATGGTTACATTTGTATAGATTTTAACACGCCCTTTTCTTTTTAACTTTTTTAAAAATCGTATTTACATGCTATTCCCACTCCCTGTCGTGTTGATGCCACCACTCAAAGCGTGTGTTTCACACCAAAGGTAATAACATACATCCGATTGGAGCTATGCTTTAACAGGTTCACTACTTTCTTTTGCACTCACAGGTTTTGTTGCACTTCTAGTCCCTATCTTTGCAGAAAGAACCCAGATAGCCTTTAAATCTCTCTCAAAATTAAAGGAAATGGAATCATGATTGTGTGCGGGTGTTTTTCTTTATTTAAACCTTCTAAAGTTGAGACCTTAGGACTACAAAATCGTAATTGTAAGAACCTTTCAGAGGGCTCCTAGAACTTTTGGCTTTTCATATGTTGTATTCGGGTTTGCATTTTTTGCTGTTATATCTTCTTTGAGAGGTGACAACGGTGTTAGGAAACAAATTCCTAGATTGTGATCATTCTTAGATTGTTCAGGTCTCACAATCTGCAGATTGTTTAAACGATCTAGGTATGGTGAAACAATCTGCAGATGAAGCGTCGCTAACATTACAATAAAGAATTTGACTATCCATATATCTTTTTGTTTCGTAATGTTGTTGTGGTGAAAACAGAGTATTGGTTTTACTTCAAAAGAATAAAAAAAATAAGTAGATTATTTGATGATTAAATCAGAACGAATTTAACACTTGTTTCTTTCTGCGTTTCGAGTACTGCTCTTTTTGTAAGTTTTTCTTCGGTGATTTATTTGAGTTTGATCAAGGATGTAGACTTATTAAAAAACATACGTTAACATGTATATTTGTTTATTGATTTTCGTTTAAATCGATTTAATAATTATTCAGAGTTATTGTTATATATGAACTAGACTACAGCATTACGAAGTCCTGAATCCATAAACAACATCAATTATCCACCTTCTTGGTATATTTAGGCTGTCAGAAGCAGCTATTTTACAACGCCAACTTTGTTAATAGACAAAGTCGTGTACTTGTTGAACTTATTGTATCCAAACTACAGATATCCTCCAGAAAGTACTCCAATTCCACAATGGTTTGATTCAAGTGACAGTGACAATCAGTTTCACTGGACGAGTTTAATTACTAAAAGGTTTATATGTGGTCGAGGAGACACTCAATACATGACCAAAACTTGAAACTTGCGTGATATGTCAGACTATATTCTACGTGTTAGTACATGAAGGTTTCCAATTAGAAATCTATATTTTACAATGAAATTGGTTATTAGTATCAAGACAATTGTTAGATCATACTGAATTGAAAAAAATTACTGTATGATCAATTACCTTTTAATGTATCCATAAAGTCTTATGATATTCAAGACATCTATAATGTACGTTACATGGTATTTCAATGTTATTTTCAGTTTTCATATACGTTTTTAAAATGTATATATGTTAATAACCACCATGTGATTGCTTATAGGAACGTGTACAAAAATAAAATTAAAAAATTACCTGGTGCTTAATGTATTGTATAATTACATTTTAGGTTGCAAAACTTTCATTCATAATTAAGGGATAAACCATTACAGCTGTTTAAGAAAAGAAATATTTCGCTTCAATTATTTCTTTAATAATTATGTTTTCATGTTTCACCTTTGTATTTGTCAATCATCATGTAATTATCACAGTTCCGTTGTGAAGGAGAATCAAGCCTGTCACGTTATTCCAAAGCTTAAAGGCACTGTAGCACGATTTCCTTCCCGCAATAATGTGTTCTCACAAAAATCAAAATAAGTGTTACCAAAGCTTATGTTATTTATATGAATATGCCACTACCAATTGTATGAATAATCTTCATAAGTAGTTGATTTCTCTGTACTTAAGAAAGGGATTAATAAGCATGCTTCGTTTATTTATGAGGAAGTAATGTCTAACGGATCATGCACCTCTCTATCAATACATCCCTTAATTCAAGTGTTGACAAAGAAAATGCTAATTTTCGCTATAAATAAATAGTCCTTGTGTCTTAGCAGTTCATTTTGAATAGATATATCTCAGATACACAGCTAGTACGCGTGTCCCTTTTGATTTCATGCATTTCAACTGTCCAAACGGACTTTAAGTTCTCCAGAAACGTTTATGTAATTAAAAGATATCTAACAATCTGTAGATATATCTCGAGGCCTTGGCGAGAGACAAAATAAACTTACTTCATTACAGAGACTTAATTGATATGAAAGGGAAACGGGGTATCTATCCTATATTTTACCAACTTGTATTTCATACAATTTATTCACTTTTTTAATAAGTTTTTTTTCCGTAAGTAATACCAACACTGTCACAGAACCTGATAAATAATTTAGCGAACTTTTAAAATCAAACCCTTCTTTATTTGGTGATGTTCGGTATGATGAATCCAGTTGCACCAAACATTCTGAATAAAGCATACACAAAATAAAACATCTCTGCTCGAGGAGAGGAGATGAGAGTTATCTCTCCTTAGTAATATCATCTTACCCGTTATGGCCACTACATGTATATGCATGTTTTCCTACGTCAAGACATATAAACATACTAAACACCATCTAAAGGTAAGGGCTTAGATAAATATTACAGTTGAAATGATCCCATTTTCTTCAAAACACTTTTTTTCATCAAGCAACTCAGAATCGAGTTTTCAAAACACTGAGAGTGAGAACAACTATTAGCCCTGTTCTTTGATATGTTGTCTATTATTCAGTAAAATCAATCATTATGGATTGGAGGATTTCATTAAGAAACATAAGAATGGGGGTACATTAGGTCTAAGTATAAAGTGTTGGTCAGTTATGAATAAACATAGAATAGTCCAGTCAATGTCAAATGTCATCATTAGCGAATAAACTTACTTGAAGGTGTTATGACACTCCTAACGAAGTGCAACATCGATAATAATAATTATTCTCTGTCTTGAATAAATCATTATTTTCTAAGCAAAATTGTGATCTTCTTATTTCGTTTTCCATTTTCACTTTTGCCTTGTGTATCAAATAACAATACTGTTTTCTTCCAGTTTTCAAAGAACAGGAAGTGACGTAGTGGTATTATGCCGCAATGATGAAGTAGAACGGATACAGTGCTCTATCCAACCAGAAACCCAGTATCCATTTAGCTATGTATCATGGTTAATATCACTGCAAAATTTAGGAATTATACAGGCTTAATAATAACAGTATTTATATAAGATTGAGTATGAGTTTTCATAGATGTCAATCCAACGACAAGTTAGCAGTAAGTTTATTTATAAGAACTAGAATGTATGCTATTACAATCAGTTTGTGATTACTGAAATTCAATAAAGTGATTAAAAGGCAATGTCGGATATTTTGTTTTACCTTAGTTCTGCAAGATATGAATTGAGTACACCTCGCTCACTGGAAAATCGCTTAATATCATCAGATTTCACGTGATAACGTTTGCCTATCTGTTTCATCCCAAAGGCAATAAATGAATTCTTATTTACGTTACCTCAAACAGAGGTTTTTCTCCGATAGAGTCTTTAACCTCTGAACTGCATTTCAACATTTCAGTAAAACCGACTAGCTAGTGCGGGTGTTATCAATCAGGTATTTACCCGCTCCCATGTTTTATTGTATATCCTCATTACAGTGCCCATTCATGAATTGTTAATCCTCATTCTAAAACCTACTCATGTATTCTAAAGTTTTCTACAATTGTAATGTTCTGTATAAGTGTATCCTACTTTGGTATACCTTTACATTCCATTTGATGAAGCCGTGAGAATATTCCAAAACGTCGTGTATCTCTACAATAAAGAAGTTGTAAGCAGAAAATAATTGTTTTATTTTTTTTTCAATTTAATGAAATGTTGCAAGACTTATATTAGCCAGTACTGGAGACTGGGAAGAGTTATGACTTTCGGGGGAAGTTGTGAATGTTTGTATTTCCCGAGCGAGTTTCGTGAATGTCATATGATACACTTTCGAGTGTAATGATTTCTTTATTTCCCATTTGATTCACGTAAACTTGATCATGAAACGGTCCACTTCTCTTGCGAAGGTAAGCTACAGTGACGTCACGAACAATCGTTTTATTACGTCACAGACGACGAAATACGGGAAGTCGAGGTGAAACAATTGTTGCTAGACAAACGTGAACATGTGTTCATATCAAAAATATAACCTCGGTTATTTTCAACCATATGGGTAATAAATACATGAATGTACTAGTAAAGATGCACCGTTACTATTGATCCCCCATGTTCTATTCTCTTCTATACATGTGGTTTAGACGTTATATTAATAAGTATCATTATAAATTATATCAATATATTAATGTCAACATTTAATCATAGTTTATGCTTAACAAAACAGTTTTGGGGAAAACGTGCGTCTGCTTCCATTTTGGTTCATCTTCGTTATCTTTTCAGATTAACATGCTGTGAAACGTAATAACTATATCATATTAAAACATTGATTTAATTTTCGAATTTCCGAAATATAGATTTCGAAGGTTTTCTTTGAGTAAACATGTTTACATTTGAAGGCCTCTGTTTGAAAATAGGTGGTTGGACGATATCACTTCTAATCAGAGAGACAAAACAACAAGTAATCGAAGAAATACTTTATCAATGAAATAAAATTAATAACAATTCCTAACTCTTATTGTCATATCATAACTCGAAAGCGTCAGTTAACTACTGTTTTACAGGATCCAAATAACTGGCTATGTGAACATAAAGAAGTTGACCATCCATTAGATGATTGCCTTCTCTATGACTCTCTATCAAAACAGGAAAACATTTCCTTATATAAGCACATCTATTTTCGGGATGGCTAATTTCCTGTTTCAGTGGATGAAACTTAAATGCTGATCTTACAAGATGCACTTGTCAAACTTTTGGAGAGTAAAGCATGCTCAGTTTCCGTCCAAATGCATCGAAGATTAAGTCCATATTTATCATCCGTTTGCCAAACAACGCCTAGTCACGCACACGTGAGACTTCAGCATCACTTTTCATAATGATGAAAGTACAGCCTAATATTGATAGAAAACATAAAGCAATACTCAACGGTGAAACCTGTTATTTTTCGTTCTCCATTCAGTTACGATCGATGACTTTCTAGAATTCTTATTTATCTTGGATCAAAACCGAGGCTCTTTGCAAACGAAATCGAGGCTCAAATTTCACGATTGCTAGAGACGCAAATCAAGCTGTTTACAAACAGAAGGCATTATCTACGTGATGGATTTATTTAGTGAGGACTTATTTGATTGAAATACATTTTCGTCAGACAGACTGTCTGTTGGCATCAACCATAATAGTATACTCCGGGAAGGGCGGGATCTTAACAAACAGATTTGTTGCAATCTCGCCACCCACATTTATAGAAAATTGGATGAACTTGTCAAATGAATGATGAAAAATTCATCAATGAAGTATCTGCATTTTCTTTTTTAAAAAGATATCGTATAACTAAAACTGTTCATTCTATAAATACTTTGGTAGATAGGTTGATAATTGTTGGTGCAACATTGTCTCTCATTTATTGAATTTGTAAAAACAGTTTGTACAAACAAATATTGAACAGTCTTACTTTTCGTACTTTGGCCTAAAGCTCTGTTATTCCCAATAAATGTATAATTTTCGAAAGTAGTCGTTTTAAAAAAAATCAAATGAAAATCAGGAGGCATATTAAGATAAATGAAAAATGCATGTTTATTAAATGATAATTTTCAAAATAATTTACCAAAATACAATGTTATAGATAAAGCATAAGGTTCAAACTACAAAGGCCAAGATGCATATAGTGCCATATCGGATCTGAAGAGGTACATGGTTCGTATCCTGTCAGCTTTTTCTACTCCAAAGACAGTTGTAAATGCTGTAAAGTGAAATATTACAATTAAAGTAGCACATATTGTTCACATCATAAGCTCAATTGGTAGAGTGTTTTGGAACTGTGTGTCATCCGAGCCTCCTATTAAAGTTGAAAAAGCTGAAAATCGAAGACACTTTATGTTGACTAATAGAAAATGCCTACACAGATATGACAAGTAGTGTCATGATCAATCTTGTGAAGTCAAAGTGGTTCCCCTTTACGGTGTACACCATGGTTGCTTACTTGATTGCGTACCATGCCGTTTTAAGCGATTAACAGCACTAGAGGAATAAAGTCACCTGTCTGCTGTATACAGACTGCCATCTCAATACTGTAGTCTGGAGACTGTCAAGAGCTTTACTCCCAGTCGTGTGAAGAGCAGTATTCAGACAAGCCAAAGCACGTAATGTTAATCGTTAAACACCACATTGTCATAAAGTCTGATTCCAACAGTCGATTATCTAATAAACTTCTACTCTCAAAGGGAACGTCTTATAGTTTATTATAGAAAATGGGTTATTGATTAAAGCTGTAAATCTAGCCATATCAAGACTGACTTAGATTTACAACATTTTAACATCTCTCTTTCTATAAAACTGTCCAGGAACTACGTTGTGAGCATTTTGATAGTCTCGCCATCTGGATGGGGGAGGGTCGGTAAGGGGACTCGTTCAATGTGGTTTGTTTTATAGAGAGTCCAGTGTTTTAAGCTAACGTTTCTGTTTATGAAATGTTAATTCATTGTATTATGCCGGGTCCATATTCTAATTTGAAAAGGAAGATATTTCTAAAACAATAATGTAATGTAAACAATAACTGAGAGCCGTGCCTTCTTTTTTGTGATCACATTAACATCTGGAAGCTGAATGTGACCGAGTGTACACATTTTGAAGTCATGTTAGTGTGCAGACCCTTTAACTAATCTCTCAACTGCTAGTGTAGTATAATAATGTAGTAAGATTCATATGTACGAATGAATGGTTTTTCAAGTTATTCCAGAAATACTCACAACTTTTCACCAAAATCAATTAATTGATATTGATCGTTTTAATATTATTTCCGATTTTTTGGTCGTAATGATAATAAGTTCACGATCAAATGATACGAACAATTTATGCATCAGCCAGTTTAGAATTACATGGTTTAAGGAGATTTCTTAGTCAGGTCGTTTATTGTCATGGGAATGCTTGTTATAATATTTCGCAATTTGCAATCGACTTTTGGCATTACTGTCTGAAATAAATAGTAATTCTATCGAGGTTCAGTCGCTCTACTGTACACATTATTGCTCAAGTTTGTTTTTGATTATGCCAGCAAAATAACATAAAAAAGAAACATGAGAAATACAATTATCTCCAATGAACGGCACAAACTACCACACACAAATATGAGAATTGACGTTTCTGTTTCGTGAAATACAATTTCTTTTGTGCATCAATTTACATGTATAAACAATTTAAAGCAACAGCACTTTACAGATGCCACCCAATACAAGACTCTGTGATGATTTCAGCAAGCTGAATTACCCCTTGTCAAATGAGAGCTTCATGTTCCTGACACTCATATGCTAAAAGTCAAAGTTTGGTAGGTTTTATTAAAACAACATAACAATTTGCATTAAGTTTGTCTTATCAGAGCGGTCAACTTTCAAGTTGTTATAAATATAATATATTTTGTCAAATTACATATTTGCATCTAACCATAGGATGAAGCAGTCTTATAGATCTCCTTACTTATGAAAAGTACGATACTATTTCAGATTTACATCAATTAAGTCATAAACAGAGTCGAATTGACTACAATTTCTCGGACTTAGAAATAAAACCTTTTAGTAGCTAGTGAGGGAAAGATTATTGTTTTAAAATTAATCTCGTAAAGTATACAACTGTCATGAGTAAGTTATGATTATGTCGTCGAATAAATGTTATCAAAGTTTGTGGCAAAGTTGAAAGCGAAATAAATGAGTGGTCTTTCATGTATTTGTTGAATTTTTATTTGGGTAATCTAAATTGGAAACTGACATTACGAACTTAAACACAAACTTTAACCCAAAACATGCATGAGATTTAACATGATCATATTCTAACTAAAATGGATTTTAAATACAAATTAGATTAGTTAGCTTCACATGTTGATCTTTTCAATATGAAAAGTTAAATAATCTAAGATGAACATCAACTTATTCGATTAAACCGTATTACACAAATCGATCTATATTTGCATATTTTGTAAATTGCCTATCGTCACTAAATTGATGAAGATGATATATACGTTATATTTGAACATGATTATGCATAATAGGCACACAAACATATTAAGTCTTTTAAAGTCATAGTCTACATTATACTGCTCAGAAGCTAAAACTGAGCTTGTGAAACATTTGAACATACTATATGTGAATGTATGATATACAAACAAACATAAAATGTCTTATAAAGTGCTAACTTGCAAACGATGCTGATAAGGAGCGAAAGCTGACTTTGTAGATAATATCTACAATATACATACCTGACACTCAAATTGACATTTATATACTTCATATTCGATTTGACGGTTGACAGTTCTTTCTCTGACCAGATGTTCACATGTAACAGTTCCACATCGAGTGGTTTGGAAATAGGCTGGTCTTAAACCTTATTTAAAACACAAAATTCCGTGACAATTGTTCAGACAAAACCTGCATTCAATTAAAGTGTCCATGGCTCCAGATACATTGAGATTTAACAATTTAAAACATGAATTCTGTTTTCTTGAAGCTCACATTGTCAAAGCAATTTCAGTTCCATTTATGCATTTGTGAAAGTCATTTCAAAGTGTGAATGAAAACGTGCTTATTCTTTCTGAAAATATTATAAAGGCGTCTTTAGTATGTACCGGACACAGTTAACAACAAAATGTTATAAATACGTTATATTGTTAAGTCGGTAGAAACTCTGGATAGTTAAACTCTGTTATGGCTTAATTGCTATAAATCAGAAAGAATATTTGTCGAATATTATTTTAATTCTAACACCCTTGAGTTCAAAATAACAATTTTTAATTTGACAAAATGCAATAAAATTAAAGGTAAATTTAAATACACGTTTCACATTATTCCAAGGTGCTTACAGCTTTAGCTTTTTTTGCTATGTCTTTGTCCAAATTGTTATTTGAAATAATTTCTTTGGATCGACGAAATTGTTGCAATTGAATTTATGATGGAAAACATGTGATTAATAAAAGATATCAAATTGAATTGAAGGTTTCTCTATCTTGATAAAACAGAAATGGAAAGATGATTGACTTCGATTTTTTTAATAAAATCTTCCAACTTATGACTTTCAAGACCATGAATATGTTATATGACATGCTGCTATTCAGCATGCTTAAAACATCATATAACCATGTGTTTCATGACATTTGCAAAGTTGTTTATTTATTGAGATTAATGCAAGGTTCAAAAAGTGCATACACATTTGCATTACCCATATGGTTGGAAACAACCGAGTTAATATTATTGATATGAGCACATGTGCACATATCACGTTTGCCTAGCAACCATTGTTTCACCGCGACTTCCCGTATTGTGTCGTCTGTGACGTCATCAAACTATTGTTCGTGACGTCACTGTAGGTTGTCGTCGCAAGTGAAGTGGGCCACTTCCTGCTTATTTTTTGGCGAATGAAACGGAACAGAATAGGAAATAAAGAAATTATTACACTCGAACGTGTGTCATATGACTTTTTAACGAAACTAGTGCAAATTTGTGTTTAGCCCATGCTCTCGCTCGGGCAATACAAAAATTCACACTCGTTTCGTAAAAGTGATATGACACTCCTCCTCGGGTAATAATCGCCATGTATTTCAAACTTCCAACAAAATTAAACAGATATGTTCACTACATGGTGATGTGTATAGTTCTACTTCAAAGACAACTCTAACAATGCAAACTAGGTTTAATTGGTATTCAGTTCAAGATTGATGAGATCTTGACCTTCTAGCAACCTTGTGGAAAGGACAGGCAACTCTTGATACATCTTCCTCTAGTTCAGTACCTCGAGGACAATAGATTCATAGTTTCCTTTCAAGTAATTCTAAACGATCAAGATCAAGACAACAGCATTTATTTCAACTACAACAGGTAACACGCTGGACATGACCGACAAACTTATAACAAATTCTAACAAGTAGTTGTCACTAAGGTGACATGATCCCCCGCCGCAAATTAATACTTCAAAATTTAAAAATATTGTCAAGATCAACAAAATCGACTGTCAAACATGTTGAAAAAGTCAAAGATCCATTGTGACCTTGATAAAAATGTCAAGGTCACCAAAATCTCATCAGCCCTTTGTCTTTCCTAGGAGGCGCATTATGTAAGATATGATGGAATTCCGGTGAATGGTTCTTGAGATATCCCGCTGACAAGCTTTACATGTACATTAACATGTCGAAAAATTCAAAGTTCCGCTGTGACCTTGAAAATAATATCAAGGTCATCAAAATCTAATCAGCCGGTTGTCTTCCGTAGAAGGTGCTTTGTGTAAGATATGATGGAATTCAGGTGAATGGTTATTGAGATATCACGCTGACAACTTTACATGTACATTAATATGTCGAAAAATTCAAAGTTCCGCTGTGACCTGGAACATAATGTCAAGGTCACCAAAATCTAATCAGCCCGTCGTCTTCCCTTGGAGAAGCTATGTGTAAAATCCAGCAAATGGTTATTGAGATATCCCGCTGACAAGGGTAAAATGACAAAGTCTCGTTGTGACCTTGAAATGAAGGTCAAGGTCACAAACCTCTGTAGGAACATTACTCTTCCTATGATGAACCCATATGCAAAATATGAAAAGAATCCAGTGAATAGTATTTGAGTTATTCCATTTCGTATGGACGTACGGACGAACGGACGGACGGACGGACGCAGCCGAATACTATATCCCCCGCTTCGCGCTAAACGATGTAATGAAGTGATTAACAATGGATACGTTTCTTATTGAAGAAAGTCCCTTTGTCAACCGTTGCATCTACAATGTAACCTTGCATTGATTTAACCATAAGTTTCACAAGCAAAGAGACATTAATACCAAAAACTAATTTTGACCACCTATATGTATTGTTACAAGTTGTGGTTAGAACAGAGATATAGAGATTGAAGTCTCCAAACTCTAAACTTGGAAGGCAGATAGTTGTACAGCTCACTCAATTTCTAGATGCATGTGATTGCATATCAAGACTTTCATGTGATGTATTTTGATATTCCCAGTTTGGATTATCTGTACGAATATTTCAACATCATTGTTCCAATGTCATTTGTGAAAACTGGGAGCAAAACAAGACTTGACTCCCCATTGTGTACTATTTGGTTAATGCAGAAGAACCTGTTAGCTTGGGAGGTAGATATTTTCTATGTTACAGCACGGAATGTTTGATAACGTTTTTCGTCTGAATATGATTAGAGTGAGTATATATTTGATATATTCTCATACTGTTAGTTATAAAATGACGTGTCAGATTATTCAAGACATTATTTCTTTAATGTCATAATTCAGCATTGAGGTAATATTAAAATTGTTTTATTCTTTATGTTTGTTTCGTTCATTCAAAAGTCTCAGTCAAATTCATCAATGAGAAATGATTCACCTGTTATTATTTCAGCTGTGAGATAGAATATAATTTCTTTTCGAGTGTCAAGAAATAAGGAGAGATCACTGCGACGTATGGCCACTATCTATTCATTGGCCACACCATGGTGTCACGTTCAGTCACCTGATGCATCTAGTCCGATCCTTAATATTTCCATAGACATCACATTTGTATACTGATGCATTGGTCAACGAAATAAAGTTTTCAGAAAATAGTAGTTCTTATAACACTATAATGAGAAATACCAAAGATGCTCTTTTACGTACTCAAAACCTGAAATGAAAGGATATAATATTGGATCCAAATTATACGTTACCATTGATATTCTGACATTGAATGTTTCATATTCCCCCAATATGATTATTTAAACGCGATGGTCGACTGATCTCTCATTTAAGTTACGGAACATCACTTTAAATCACATAAAAAGTTATCTTGATGGATATACAAAGGAAAAACCAAAGCCTATAAATGCCAACAAGAAGTTATACTTCTAATGTAGTGAAGCATATAAATTATGGGTGGATGCCTCAGTAAATATGATTTTTGTATAAAAGTTCTGAAAGCATTTGAGCTAAATCTTGATGAAAATATGAAGAAACAGCACAAGGCTAACATTTGTTTTACATTAGTTAAATCATTCAACAAAAGATTTTGTTTGTAGGGGAAAATTTATCTTAGGAAACCTACTCACTATACTGAAGATTTCGACACCATTTCCTCACATAAGTGTCACGACTGTGCCTCGTAATTTCCAGAATCAGAAAATTAAATTTAGGACTTAATACTGACAAGATTACATGTGAGGTAATTTCTTCATGATGAAACTACAAATAAGTGAATGTATACTATGTTGTTTACTAACAATGCAATACGTATTTCCTCAATAACCTAACCTTAGTTGTATATTAATTAGATATCATGTCCATGGTTTTATTATTGGTGGAACATTTAGCTCATATGACATCACTAAAGTCTTATCTTCAATTCAATTGAATTGTCGAAAATGTACTCAAAGTAAGTGATACGCTTAAACCATTTATTGCTTTTAAGAGGTAATCTTCACAGTATACCTTATTAACTTACCATTATCTTGCCCTTTTGAAAATAGTTATGGTTGACATGTTGCTACAAGTCGTAAATAAAATGATGTAATACGTTGTTTCATTGATATCAAATTATGAAGTATACCCTGTCCATGAAAACTAAATTCATTTTGAATCTAGATTTTAAGCATTGAAGCAACATTTTCAGGAGTCATCAAAATTGCTACATATATACGATTTGAAATGATGAATTGAAAAGATTATATAATATTTGACTTTTTTTTTGTTCTATTCACAAAATAATTCGCATTGGTTTAAAGGAAACTTAGTAAAGTAAAATGCAGTCGCCTTTCGTAATCAAAGACATTTGTAACTGTCATGGTAAAACCGTGCTTCAAGTTGAGAAGAACAGTAACTAGATTAAGTGGATCTATAACTGAAGCTTTAAATTTGAACATTTGTTTAATACTTTAATTACAGAACTTAATTTGGTAACCATACAATTAATGTTTTTCAAAATCCAATTTATTTCTTCCGATACACAAGCTCTTATTTGTCTATCTCTGCTGTCTCTTTTTGTTATAACAAATACTTAATAAATGCTGACATTGGATTTCTTATTTCGAGAATTGTATTCACAGAACTGGAACATTTGATACATGGGTCTTTCATTTAAGGTTCTATGTAGACACTTTAATCACATGCCACACATGATACATCAACACAGTTTGCGATGCTCTTTCAACTGCCGAAGCGAATCGAACCTGGACCCTCCGGAGTCTAAGGCATTTGACTTGCATAAAGTCATACTGCTTGAAATACTGACGTCATCAAACAGATCATCGTGACGTAACTGAAGCTGGCTTATGCTTGAGAAGATGTGTTAGTATGTTTAGTATTAGTTTACATGGAATGAATAACGTATACAATACACTGGAAGGTTTTTGCAAACCTTTTACAAAACTCTAGCAATTAAAAGTACAACCTCGATCTTGCAAGGGTATTACAACAATTTCTGCTATTTTCATCAAAATCACATGTCATACTTGCTCAATTAATAATCTCTAAAACAGTCTTGCCTTTTGTATCAAATAAAAAATACTGTTTTCTTCCAGTTTTCAAAGAACAGGAAGTGACGTAGTGGGATTATGCCGCAATGATGAAGTAGAATGGATACAGTGCTCTAGCTAACTGGAAATTCAGGATACATTTAGCTATGTATCATGGTTAATATCACTGAAAAAATTAGGAATTTTGCAGGCTTAATAATAACAGTATTTATATATAAAGCTAGAGTTTATATAAGATTGAGTATGAGTTTTCATAGAGGTCAATCAAATGACAAGTTATCAGTAAGTTTATTTATACGAATGTTTGCTATTACAATAAGTTTGTGATTACTGATATTCAATAAAGTGATTAACAGACAATGTCGGATATTTTGTTTTACCTTTGTTCTGCAAGATATGTATAAAGCACACCTCGCTCACTGGAAAGTCGCTTAACATCATCAGATTGCACGTGGTAATGTTTGCCCAGCATCTGTTTCAACCAAAAGGCAACACATGAGTTGTTAATTACGTTACCTCAAACAGAGGTTTTTCTCTTCAGACTCTGAACTGCATTTCACCAATTCAGTTAAATCTACTGTCTAGTGCGGGTTTTATTTATCCACTCCAATGTTTTATTGTATATCCTCATTACAGAGCCCACTCATGAATTGTTAATCCTCAGTCTAAAACCTACTCATTTATTCTAAAGTTTTCGTCAACTGTAATATTCTGTATAAGTGTATCCTACTTTGGTATATCCTTACATTCCATTTGATGAAGACGTGAGCATATTCCAAAACGTCGTGTATCTACACAATAAAGAAGTTGTATGTAGACAATAATTGTTTTTTTTGTTTTTTAATTTAATGAAGTGTTGCAAGACTTATATTAGCCAGTGCTGGAGACTGTGGAGAGTTATGACTTTAGGGGGAAGTTGTGAATGTTTGTATTTCCCGAGCGAGTTTCGTGAATGTCATATGATTCACTTTCGAGTGTAATGATTTCTTTATTTCCCATTTGATTCACATAAACTTAATCATGAAACGGTCCACTTCTCTTGCGAAGGCAAACTACAGTGACGTCACGAACAATCGTTTTATTACGTCACAGATATGGGTAATAAATACATGAATGTACTAGTAAAGATGCACCGTTACTATTGATCACCCAACTTCTATTCTATTCTATACATGTGGTTCAGACGTTATATTAATAATTATCATTATAAGTTATATTAATATATTAATAAGATGTCAACATTTAATCATAGTTTATACTTAACAACAACGTTTTGGGGAAAACGATTCAGAGTATTTGCTTATGTAAAGCTTTATCCATCAGGAATTTCTCACACTTTCCTGATCCTTCGTCTTATAGCAAGTCATTTAGATTCTCTCAAATAACCCCTCATGTGGTATGTATAAAATTGGACCGACCATAGCATTCACTCCTACTGTAGTAAAATAACATCACATTTGGCCTTTGTCACTAAAGTAAAAATATTAACATCAATTGTTCGTAATAACAATAATAATAATAATACATTCATCTATATGACGCAGAACTTTTTGCGTAATGTGTTGGTTGCACAGATAAATCAAATCAATATAGGTTTCGCTGCTGAGAATAGTATTCATATCCTTATCCTTATACATAATTATGTAAAAAACATAAGTATTAACTGATGTATTTCATCATGTATTTGTTTTTAGCAAGAAAAAATATGTTGACATGCAAATGCACCATATGTTAGTAGCACAACTCATTGTTGAAGACCTACTCCTGAATATGTAAGTATATACCGTATATATATGTGTATCGAGTGTATCAGATGTTCTCACTGGTGAAGGAATATAGATAATTGTTTTGCAAATTTCCCTCATACTGAAGTTTTCAATGTACCAGAAAGACACTGAACAATAAGTTTTCTTTCAAAGGCATTGTTGAAGTTTGGATGCGTCACAATAAAGTCAATAGTCTTTATGGATTTCGCCATGACAAGAAGTTAAACATCCATAAAGCGACGTGTAATTATAATTAAATGTAGCAACAATAGTATAAACCCCATAAGATTCTTCCTCGAACGTTGTACCATATAATTACGTCTGTCTTAATTACTATTAGTTACAATCCTCAAAAATATAATCCATTCTTTACGATCCCCCGTCTTACAGATTCTGCCTCAAGAAATCGTAGAGGCAGTTACATAATTAGGATATTGAAATAGATCTACTTTCATCATCAACCATGTGATAATATGTTCGCTACATTGTCTTGTTACTCTTCCTATTCATCACAACTATTGGACATCTTGAAAGCTTGGTCATCTTGAGCAACGATCTTGACGATCTTCTCTGGAGCCAAGACATTAATCAAACCTGTCATTGACCAATTCTTAGTTTGCTTGACCAGCTTGACCAACAAGGCTAGTCGTCAGATGACCCTTGAACGTGGCGATATCTATATAAAATGCATATTTTGCCTGTGTTTAATTAAAGATGGGCACGTGGAAAATGTGTACATTGTGTATTGTGAGCCTGTTCATGTATGAATTCTGTATTTGTGATCCTGGTTCGTTTGTGGGTGTCTCTAGTTTAGATATGTGTGTTATGTGTACGAGTGTTTTGTATGTCCGTGAGTGTGAAAGTTTATATGCACATTCTTGCTTATACATTGTGTGTTTGTGTTAGAAAAACAACACTTGCATTCATACTTTTTCAAACGAAGTTATTTATAATAGCATGTTATGGGTAAACATAAGGAGTAAATAATTTTAATACAATAAAATAGGGTATCATACCACTTCCTCATCTTGAACAGTGGACAACGATTCGACTTCACATATTTCATAGACATTCGTGAAAAAAGTTCTCAATGACTGGTCTCCTGCCTCTGTTTGAAAGTAGGTGATATAACTTCTAAATATAACCAGAGAGACAAACAACAAGTAATGGAAGAAATACTTTATCAATGAAATCAAATTAATAACAAATCCTAACTCTTATTATCATATCATAACTCGAAAGCATGAGTTAACTATTGTTTTAAGAAGAATAAACAATTATATGGATTTACTATTGTTTTACAGGATCCAAATAACTGGCTTTGTGAAAATAAAGAAGTTGAGCATCCATTA
Source organism: Gibbula magus (assembly GCA_936450465.1). NCBI lineage: Eukaryota > Metazoa > Mollusca > Gastropoda > Trochida > Trochidae > Gibbula > Gibbula magus. The sequence continues at coordinate 39,308,280 of OW388304.1, read as the reverse complement.
GATGATTGCCTTCTCTATGACTCTCTATCAAACAGGAAAACATTTCTTTATATAAGCACATCTATTTTCGGGATGGCTAATTTCCTGTTTCAGTGGATGAAACTTAAATGATGATCTTACAAGATGCACTTGTCAAACTTTTGGAGAGTAAAGCATGCTCAGTTTCCGTCCAAATGCATTGAAGATTAAGCCCATATTTATCATCCGTTTGTCAAACAACGCCTAGTCACGCACACGTGAGACTTCAGCATCACTTTTCATAATGATGAAAATACAGCCTAATATTTATAGAAAACATAAAGCAATACTCAACGGTGAAACCTGTTATTTTTCGTTCTCCATTCAGTTACGATCGATGACTTTCTAGGAATCGTATTTATCTTGGATCTAAACCGAGGCTATTTGCAAACGAAATCGAGGCTCAAATTGCACGATTGCTAGAGACGCAAATCAAGCTGTTTACAAACAGAATGCATTATCTACGTGATGGATTTATTTTGTGAGGACTTATTTGATTGAAATACATTTTCGTCAGACAGACTGTCTGTTGGCATCAACCATAGAGTATACTCCGGGAAGGGCAGGATCTTCACAAACAGATTTGTTGCAATCTCGCCCCCACATTTATAGAAAAGTGGATGAACTTGTCAAATGAATGATGAAAATATCATCAATGAAGTATCTGCATTTTCTTTTTTAAAAAGATATCGTATAAATACAAATTTTCATTCTATAAATACTTTAGTAGATAGGTTGATAATTGTTGATGCAACATTGTCTCTTATTTATTGAATTTGTAAAAAGAGTTTGTACAAACAAATATTTAAGAACAGTCTTGCTTTTGGTATTTTAGTCTAAAGCTCTGTTATTCCCAATAATTTTATTTTTGAAAGTAGTCGTTTAAAAAAATCAAATTGAGGAGGAATATTAAAATAAATATAAGATTCATATTTATTAAATGATAATGTTCAAAATAATTTACAAAATACAATGTAATAGATAAAGCATAATGCTCAAACTACAAAGGCCAAGATGCATATAGTGCCATATCGGATCTGAAGAGGTACATGGTTCGTATTCTGTCAGCTTTTCTACTCCAAAGACAGTTGTAAATGCTGTAAAGTGAAATATTACAATAAAAGTACCATATATTGTTCACTTCATAAGCTCAATTGATAGAGCATTTTGAAATTGTGTACCATCCAGGCCTCCTATCAAAGTTGAAAAAGCTGAAAATCGAAGAGGCTTTATGCAGACTTGTAGATAATGCCTACACAGATATGACAAGTAGTGTCATGGTCAATATTGTTAAGTCAAAGTGGTTCCCCTTTACGGTGTACACCATGGCTGCTTACTTGATTGTGTACCATGCCGTTTTAAGCGGTTAACAACACTAGAGGAATAAAGTCACCTGTCTGCTGTATAGAGACTGCCCATCTCAATACTGCAGTCTGGAGACTGACAAGAGCTTTACTCCCAGTCGTGTGAAGAGCAGTATTAACACAAGCCAAAGCACGTAATATCAATCGTTCAACACCACATTGTCATAAAGTCTGATTCCAACAGTCGATTATCTAATAAACTTCTACTCTCAAAGGGAACTTCTTATGGTTTATTATAGAAAATGGGTTATTGATTAAAGCTGTAAATCTAGCCATATCAAGAATGACTTAGATTTACAACATTTTAACATCTCTCTTTCTATAAAACTGTCCAGGAACTATGTTGTGAGCGTTTTGATATGCTCGCCATCTGGACGGGGGAGTGTTGATAAGGGGATTCGTTTAGTGTCTTTTTTAGAGAGTCCAGTGTTTTAAGCCATCGTTTCTGTTAATGAAATGTTAATATGTTATATTATGCCGGGTCCATATTCGAATTTGAAAATGAAAGATATTTCTAAAACAATAATGTAATGTAAATCAGAACTGAGAGCCGTGTGGGGGAAGGTGCCTTAGGCACCAGGCAGACATCAACTTGGTCCAGACTCCATTTCCGGAAGCTCGAATGTGGCCTAAGTGTATTTTATTTTATCAACATGAAAATAGGATTGGAGAACAAGACAAAAAGGGCTTATTTCATTGCCACTCCGGTACATATATATAATAAAAAAACTGGTTACAAAATGGGACAGAAAATGAAAAATAACATATGTATAACATCAAACAAGAATATTGTCATGTTGTTAGGTATGCCTAATAATGAAGTTCAAAATTCAATCATATTAACTACAAGATACTTTTTAAAGGAATCGGTTGCTTTAACTAATAAACTGATGTAATGATTTCAATATAGTATTGTTAGTTGAGTCATTCAAGGAGCTATTACCATATAATACTGTCGTTATGTCATAACCTTGATTATAAAAATACATGTTTGATCTTAAATAGTGATAGTTTCGACAAATAAACAGATAGTGAACTACGTCTTCATGTTTGTGACCACATGAACATCTTGAAGCTGAATGTGACCGAGTGTACACATTTTGAAGTCATGTTAATTAGTGTGCAGACCTTTTAACTAATCTCTCAATATACTACACAATTCTACACAGGAAAGGTCCCTTGGTATATGACCGGATAATAGTCACATGGATATGGTCAGACTTGTCTGATGAGTACATTAAAGTGTAGTTATTTGGATTATATCCCTTTAAACCTAGTTGTGAATCCATATCGTGAAGATATGTACTGTAATATGTATGTATGTTTATTCGTATTATGTTGATATGCAATATGTATGTATTGCCTATGCATTATTACACGTCTGATAAATGTATGTATGTGTCATAAACACTGTTTAAAGATTAGAGAATATTAACTTGCCAAAGCAAATCATCAACCAATTAAACACTTATTTATACACATCGAACACACACACTAACGAGCATCATATTAGTTCATCATGTCAACATGGTAAAAATAACGAAACACAATACTGGTATGTTTATATTGTATTTTTATTTAATACAATTGCTAATGGATTTTCTTAATTATGGTTAACCAACCTTTTTTTCGTTTATTTCTTGCCAGTTTCTCGAACATTCACACTTCAACAGTTAAAGAGTACAGACATTTACAAATATTTATCTCCAAATATTTGACTCCACTAATTGTCCTCCAATAGACCTATTACACAATTGTTTGAAAGATCATAAATTAAGATGAAATGTCTTATTGCAGGCAATATTCAAGGTGACTATTTTATATGTTTGGCTCATTAATGTAGTAAGATCCATATGCACGAATGACTTTTTTGGTCAAATTATTCCAGAAATATAATCAACTTTTCACCAAAATCAATTGATTGATATTGATCGTTTTAACATTATTTCCGATTTTTTGGTCGTAATGATAATAAGTTCACGATCAAATGATACGAACAATTTATGCATAATCCAGTATAGAGTTACATGGCTTGAGGGGTTTCTTTGTCAGGACGTTAATTGTCATGGGAATGCTTGTTCTAATATTTCGCAATTTGCAATCGACTTTTGGCATTACTGTCTGAAATAAATTGTAATTCTATCGAGGTTCAGTCGCTCTATTGTACACATAATTGCTCAAGTTTGTTTTTGATTTTGCCAGCAAAATAACATAAAAAAGAAACATGAGAAATACACTTATTTCCAATGAACACGGCACAAACAACCACACACAAATAAGAGAATTGCCGTTTCTGTTTCATGATGTTGACTTTGAAATACAAATGTGCATCAATGTACATGAATAAACAATTTAAAACAACAACACTTTATAGATGTCACTAAATACAAGACTCCGTGATGAGTTCAGCAAGCTGAATTACCCCTTGTCAAATGAGAACTTCATGTTCCTGACACTCATATGCTAAAAGTCAAAGTTTGGTAAATTTATGAAAAACAACATAACAATTTGCATTTAGTTTGTCTTATCAGAAGAGTCAACTTTCAAGTTGTTATTAATATAATATATTTTGTCAAATTACATGTTTTCATCTAAACATAGGATGAAGCAATCTCATAGATCTCCTTATGTATGAACAGTACGATACTCTTTCAGATCTACATCAATTAAGCCATAAACAGAGTCGAATTGACTACGATTACTACAGACTTAGACATATAACCTGTTGATAGCTAGTGAGGGAAACATTATTGTTTTAAAATTGATCTCGTAAAGTATATAACTGTCAAGAGTAAGTTATGATTATGTCGTGGAATAAACACGTATGTTATCAAAGTTTGTCGGAAAGTTGAAAGCGAAATAAATGAGTGGTCTTTCATGCATTTGTTGAATTTTGATTTGGTTAATCTAAATTGGAAACTGACATCACGAACTGAAACACAGACTTTAACCCAAAACACGCATGAAATTTAACATGATCATATTCTAACTAAAATGGATTTGAATTTAGATAGGGTTAGTTAGCTTCACATGTTGATCTCAATCAATCATTGATTCCGTATAAATGGCCATGAGGCAACAGTACAACATGTGTAAAATATAACAAGAACGTTGCTGCGCCACTGACAATATACGTTTAAGTTTAAGACAATGCATTCATTTTGGTTCTTAGTTTAAAGACCTTATCTAAGAAAATACAAAGTTTGAATAGGTTATCATAATCAATCATAGTTAAGAGGTAAATCAGTTTGTAAATACATGGATGATGATGGCAATATGATGGAAGATATTTAATTCGCAAATTTGTATATGCTGGACATACAAGGATGACATTAGTTCATCTTCAAACTGTGCTTTACAGTATGGACAAGAAGTATCTGATTTTTTATAAAATCTGTAAGCATTCATTCCTGAATCCATGTATATTACAGCGTAATTTTTTTTATTGATCTTTTCAATATGAAAGTTAATTAATCTAAGATGAACTTCAACTTATTCGATTAAACCGTATCACACAAATGGATCTATATTTGCATATTTTGTAAATTGTCTCTTGTCACCAAATTGATGATCGTGATATGTGCTTTATATTTGAACATGATTATGCATAATAGACACACACACAGACATATTAAGTCTTTCAAAGTGATAGTCTAAATTATACTGCTGAGAAGCTTAAACTGAGCTTGTGAAACATTTGAACATGTTATATGTGTATGCATGATATACATACAAAAACAACTAACATATAATGTCTTATAAAGTGCCAACTTCGAAACAATGCTGATAAGAAGCGAAAGCTGACTTTGTAGATAATATCTACAATATGTATACCTGACACTCAAATTGACATTTCTATATTTCATAATCGATTTGACGGTTGACAGTTCTTTCTCTGACCAGATGTTCACATGTAACAGTTCCAAACGTATGGTCAAGATGTTACACAGTGGTGTGGATATAGGCTGGTCTTAAACCTTATTTAAAACACAAAATACAATGACAGTTATTCAGACAAAACCTGAATTCAATTAAAGTGTCCATGGCTCCAGATACATTGAGATTTAACAATTTAAAACATGAATTCTGTTTTCTTGAAGCTCACATTGTCAAAGCAATTTCAGTTCCATTTATGCATTTGAGAAAGTCATTTCAATGTGTGAATAAAAACGCACTTTTTCTTTCTGGAAATATTATAAAGGCGTTGTTGGTGTGTACTGGACACAGTTAACAACATGTTATAAATACGTTATATTGCTAAGTCGGTAGAAACTCTGGATAGTTAAACTCTGTTATGGCTTAATTGCTATAAATCAGGACGAATTTTTGTCGAATATTATTTTTCTTGACAATGGGAATCTATGACATTGCTGACATTGCTAGATCTATATCTAACACCCTTGAGTTCAAAATGACAATTTTTAATTTGACAAACTGCAATAAATTGAAAGGTAAAATTAAAATCACGTTTCACATAATTCAAAGGTGCTTAAAGCTTTAGTCAGTTTTACTATGTCTTTGTCCAAATTGTTGTATGAAATATTATCTTTGGATCGAAGAAATTGTTGCAATTGAATTTTGATGGAAAACATGTGATAAATAACAGAGATATCAAATTGAATTGAAGGTTTCTCCCTCTTGATAAAAGAGAAATGGAAAAGATGATTGACTTCGATTTGTTTTAATAAAATCTTCCAGCTTATTACTTTCAAGAACATGAATATATCATATGACAAGGTGTAATTCAGCTTGCTTAAAACATCATATAACCATGTGCTTCATGACATTTGCAAAGTTACGTTGTTAAGATGTATATTTATTGAGATCAATGGAAGGTTAAAAAAAGTGCATACACATTTGTTTTTCCAACTTCCAACAATATTAAACAGAGACGACCACAACATTGAGATGTCTACTTCAAAGACAACTCTAACAATGCAAAATAGGTTTAATTGGTATTCAGTTCAGGATTGATGACAGTTTGACCTTCTTACAACCTTGTGGAAAGGACAGGCAACTCTTGATACATCTTCCTCTAGTTCAGTACCTCCAGGACAATAGATATATTGAAGTTTCCTTCCAAGTAATTCTAAACGATCGCATCACCAACTTCAAAAGACAACAACATATTTATTCCAACTACAACAGGTAACACGCTGCGCACGATAGGCAAACTTATAACTAATTCTAATATCGATGTAATGAAGCGATAAACAATGGATACGTTCCTAATTGAAGAAATTCCCTTTGTCAACCGTTACATCTACAATGTAACCTTGCATTGATTTACCCATAAGTTACATATTTACAAGCAAAGAGACATTAATACCAAAAACTAATTTTGACCACCTATATGTATTGTTACAAGTTGTGGTTAGAACAGAGATATAGAGATTGAAGTCTCCAAACTCTAAACTTGGAGCCAGATAGTTGTACAGCTCACTCCATTTTTAGATGCATGTCATGTGATTGCATATCAAGACTTTCATGTGATGTATTTTGATATTCCCAGTTTGGATTATCTGTACGAATATTTCAACATAATTGTTCCAATGTCATTTTCAGAAAACTGGGAGCAAAACAAGACTTGACTCCTCATTGTGTACTATTTTATTTTATTTCTATGTTACAGCACGGAATATTTGATAACGTTTTTCGTGTGAATATGATTAGAGTGAGTATATATTTGATATATTCTCATATTGTTAGTTAAAAAATGACGTGTTAGATTATTCAAGACATTATTTCTTTAATGTCATGATTCAGCATTGAGGTAATATTAAAATTGTTTTATTTTTTATGTTTGTTTCGTTCATTCAAAAGTCTAAGTCAAATTCATCAATGAGAAATGATTCACCTGTTGGTATTTCAGCTGTGAGATAGAATATAATTTCTTTTCGAGTGTCAAGAAATAAAGATAGATCACTGCGACGTATGGCCACTATCTATGCATTGGCCACACCATGATGTCACGTTTAGTCATCTGATGCATCTAGTCCGATCCTTAACATTTCCATAGACATCACATTTGTATACTGATGCATTGGTCAACAAAAAAAAGTTTAGAGAAAATAGTAGTTCTTATAACACTATAATGAGAAATACCAAAGATGCTCTTTTACGTACTCAAAACCTGAAATTAAAGGATATACTATTGGATCCAAATTATACGTTACCATTGATATTCTGACATTGAATGTTTCATTTTCCCCCAATATGATTATTTAAACGCGATGGTCGACTGATCTCTCATTTAAGTTACGGAACATCACTTTAAATCACATAAGCAGTTATCTTGATGGATATACAAAGGAACAACCAAAGCCTATAAATGCCAACAAGAAGTTATACTTCTAATGTAGTGAAGCATATAAATTATGGGTGGATGCTTCAGTAAATAAGATTTTTGTATAAAAGTTCTGAAAGCATTTGAGCTAAATCTTGATGAAAATATGAAGAAACAGCACAAAGCTAACATTTGTTTTACATTAGTTAAATCATTCAACAAAAGATTTTGTTTGTAGGGGGAACTTTTATCTAAGGAAACCTACTCACTATACTGAAGATTTCGACACCATTTCCTCACATAAGTGTCACGACTGTGCCTCGTAATTTCCAGAATCAGAACATTAAATTTAGGACCTAATACTGACAAGATTACATGTGAGGTAATTTCTTCATGATGAAACTACAAATAAGTGAATGTATACTATGTTGTTTACTAACAATGCAATACGTATTTCCTCAATAACCTAACCTAAGATGTATATTAATTAGATATCATGTCCATGGTTTTATTATTGGTGGAACATTTAGGTCATATGACATCACTAAAGTCTTATCTTCAATTCAATTGAATTGTCGAAAATGTACTCAAAGTAAGTGATACGCTTAAACCATTTATTGCTTTTAAGAGGTAATCTTCACAGTATAATATATTAACTTACCATTATCTTGCCCTTTTGAAAATAGTTATGGTGGACATGTTGCTACAAGTCGTAAATAAAATGATGTAATACGTTGTTTCATTGATATCAAATTATGAAGTATACCCTGTCCATGAAAACTAAATTCATTTTGAATCTAGATATTAAGCATTGAAGCAACATTTTCAGGAGTCATCAAAATTGCTACATATATACGATTTGAAATGATGAATTGAAAAGATTATATAATATTTGAAATTTTTTTTTTTCTATTCACAAAATAATTCGCATTGGTTTAAAGGAAACTTAGTAAAGTAAAATGCAGTCGCCTTTCGTAATCAAAGACATTTGTAACTGTCATGGTAAAACCGTGCTTCAAGTTGAGAAGAACAGTAACTAGATTAAGTGGATCTATAACTGAAGCTTTAAATTTGAACATTTGTTTAATACTTTAATTACAGAACTTAATTTGGTAACCATACAATTAATGTTTTTCAAAGTCCAATTTATTTCTTCCGATACACAAGCTCTTATTTGTCTATCTCTGCTGTCTCTTTTTGTTAAAACAAATAATTAATAAATGCTGACATTGGATTTCTTATTTCGAGAATTGTATTCACAGAACTGGAACATTTGATACATGGGTCTTTCATTTAAGGTTCTATGTAGACACTTTAATCACATGCCACACGTGATACATCAACACAGTTTGCGATGCTCTTTCAACTGCCGAAGCTCCACTATAAGTTTACCCTTCCATGCTACATGATGTACAATACAAGGAATCGAACCTGGACCCTCCGGAGTCTTAGGCATTTGACTTGCATAAAGTCATACTGCTTGAAATACTGACGTCATCAAACAGTTCATCATGACGTAACTGAAGTTGACTTATGCTTGAGAAGATGTGTTAGTATTTTTAGTATTAGTTTACATGGAATGAATAACGTATCCAATACACTGGAAGGTTTTTGCAATCCTTTTACAAAACTCTAGCAATTAAAAGTACAACCTCGATCTTGCAAGGGTATTACAACAATTTCTGCTATTTTCATCAAAATCACATGACATACTTGCTCAATTAATAATCTCTAAAACAGTCTTGCCTTTTGTATCAAATAAAACATACTGTTTTCTTCCAGTTTTCAAAGAACAGGAAGTGACGTAGTGGTATTATGCCGCAATGATGAAGTAGAATGGATACAGTGCTCTAGCTAACTGGAAATTCAGGATCCATTTAGCTATGTATCATGGTTAATATCACTGAAAAAATTATGAATTTTGCAGGCTTAATAATAACAGTATTTATATATAAAGCTAGAGTTTATAAAAGATTGAGTATGAGTTTTCATAGAGGTCAATCGAATGACAAGTTATCAGTCAGTTTATTTATACGAATGTATGCTATTACAATCAGTTTGTGATTACTGATATTCAATAAAGTGATTAACAGACAATGTCGGATATTTTGTTTTACCTTAGTTCTGCAAGATATGTATAGCGCACACCTCGCTCACTGGAAAGTCGCTTAACATCATCAGATTGCACGTGATAATGTTTGCCCGGCATCTGTTTCAACCAAAAGGCAACACATGAGTTGTTAATTACGTTACCTCAAACAGAGGTTTTTCTCTTTAGCCTCTGAACTGCATTTCACCAATTCAGTTAAATCTACTGTCTAGTGCGGGTTTTATTTATCAGGTATTTACCCACTCCAATGTTTTATTGTATATCCTCATTACAGAGCCCACTCATGAATTGTTAATCCTCAGTCTAAAACCTACTCATGTATTCTAAAGTTTTCGTCAATTGTAATATTCTGTATAAATGTATCCCACTTTGGTATACCCTTACATTCCATTTGATGAAGGCGTGAGCATATTCCAAAACGTCGTGTATCTCTACAATAAAGAAGTTGTAAGCAGAAAATAATTGTTTTATTTTTTTTCAATTTAATGAAATGTTGCAAGACTTATATTAGCCAGTGCTGGAGACTGGGGAGAGTTATGACTTTCGGGGGAAGTTGTGAATGTTTGTATTTCCCGAGCGAGTTTCGTGAAAGTCATATGATACACTTTCGAGTGTAATAATTTCTTTATTTCCCATTTGATTCACGTAAACTGAGTCATGAAACGTCCACTTCTCTTGCGAAGGCAAGCTACAGTGACGTCACGAATTATCGTTTTATTACGTCACAGACGACGAAATACGGGAAGTCAAGGTGAAACAATGGTTGCTAGACAAACGTGATATGTGCACATGTGTTCATATAAAAAATATTAACTCGGTTATTTTCAACCATATGGGTAATAAATACATGTTACTATTGATCACCCAACTTCTATTCTATTCTATACAAGTGGTTCAGACGTTATATTAATAATTATCATTATATGTTATATTAATATATTAATAAGATGTCAACATTTAATCATAGTTTATGCTTAACAACAAAGTTTTGGGGAAAACGTATGCTTCCATTTTGGTTAATCTTCGTTATCTCTTCAGATTAACATGCTGTGAAACGTAATAACTATGTCATATTAAAACATTGATTTAATTTTCGAATATCCGTAATATAGATTGCGAAGGTATGTTTTCTTGAAATCATTATTTTTGTTCCTGGAATAAATAAATAACTTGAGAAAATTTTTGATGCAATTAAGGACATAGTGTCTAGAACAAAATTTATTCCCTGAAAATAGATCTTGGTAAAGAGTAAAGAAAACAAAATATTCAAGCTGAAATCATATAACGTCATTTTAGTTGAGAAAACATGTTTACATTTTAAGGCAACAAAGATAAGAAATAAAATGTTACTGAGGGACATGTAAACGGAATAAGGACTAGAAAATCGTTAACCTTTTATTCATTTTAAAAACAAATTGTTCTTTTGAATACAATGCTGATGTCAAAGTATGATTTTCTTAACAAGATATATTTACTGACAAGTACTTTCTTGTTTGTTTCATTACTCATTTACAAAGAGATGTAAAATATGTTATTTTAAAATGTAGTTATTTTTTCTGGAGAACGGAAACATTTTCTCGATAACAACTTCTTCAATGAGTATTTGCTTATGTAAAGTTTTATCCATCAGGAATTGCCCACACTTTCCTGATCCTTCGTCTTATAGCTAGTCATTTAGATTCTTTCAAATAACCGCTAATGTGGTATGTATAAAATTGGACCGACCAAAGTATTTACTCCTACTGTAGTCAAATAACATCAAATTTGGCCTTTGTCACTAAAGTAAAAATATTAACGTCAATTGTTCATAATAATAATAATAATAATAATAATAATACATTCATATATATGTCGCAGAATTCCACACAAGGTGCTCTTTGCGTTATGTGTTTGTTACACTAGTAAATCAAATCAATATAAGTTTCGCTGCTGAGAATAGTATTCGTATACTTATACATATAAATATGTACCAAATCAAGCATTAACTGATGTATTTGATCATGTATGTTGTTTTAGCAAGAGAAGAAATATTGACATACGAATGCGCCATATGTTAGTTGCACAACCAATAGATGAAGACCTACTCCTGAATATGTAAGTATATACCATATATAGATGTGTATCGAGTGTATCAGATGTTCTCACTGATGAAGAACTATAGACGATTGTTTTGCAACTTTCTCTCAAACTGTAGTATTAAATGTACCAGAAAGACACTATGACGTTTTCTTTCAAAGGCATTTTGGAAGTTTAAATGTATCACAATAAAGTCAATACTCTTCATGGATTCCGCCATGAAAAGAAGTTAAACATCCATAAAGCGACGTGTAATTAAATGTAGCAACAATAGTATATACCACATAAGATTCTTCCTCGAACGTTGTACAATATAATTATGTCTGTCTTACTGTCTTGCTTGCTCACCGTTTAATTACAATTAATTACAATCCTCAAAAATATAATCCATGCTTTACTGATCCCCCGTCTTACAGATTCTGCCTCAAGAAATCGTAGAGACAGTTACATAATTAGGATATTGAAATGGATCTACTTTCATCATCAACCATGTGATAATATGTTCGCTACATTATCTTGTTACTCTTCCTATCCATCACAACTATTGGACATCTTGAAAGCTTGGTCATCTTGACCAACGATCTTGACCATTTCTCTGGAGCCAAGACATTAATCAAACCTGTCATTGACCAATTCTTAGTTTGCTTGACCAGCTTGATCAACAAGGCTAGTCGTCAGATGACCCTTGAACGTGGCGATCAATGGATTTCAAAGCTTGGATATTTATATAAAGTGCATATTTTGCCTGTGTTTATTTCAAGATGGGCACGTGGATATTGTGTACATTGTGTATTGTGTGCCTGTTCATGTATGAATTCTGTATTTGTGATCCTGGTTCGTTTGTGGTTGTCTCTAGTTTAGATATGTGTGTTATGTGTACGAGTGTTTTGTATGTCCATGAGTGTGAACGTTTATATGCACATTCTTGCTTATACATTGTGTGTTTGTGTTAGAAAAACAACACTGGCATTCATACTTTTTCAAACGAAGTTATTTATAATAGCATGTTAAGGGTAAACATAAGGATTAAATAATTTTAACACAATAAAATAGGGTACCATATCCTTTCCTCATCTTGAACAATGGACAACGATTCGACCTCACATATTTCATAGACATTCGTGAAAAACGTTCTCAATGACTGGTCTCCTGCCTCTGTTTGAAAGTAGGTGATATTACTTCTTAATATAACCAGAGAGACAAACAACAAGTAATGGAAGAAATACTTTATCAATGAAATAAAATTAATAACAAATCCTAACTCTTATTATCATATCATAACTCGAAAGCATCAGTTAACTATTGTTTTAAGAAGAATAAACAATTATATGGATTTACTATTGTTTTACAGGATCCAAATAACTGGCTTTGTGAAAATAAAGAAGTTGAGCATCCATTAGATGATTGCCTTCTCTATGACTCTTTATCAAAACAGGAAAACATTTCTTTATATAAGCACATCTATTTTCAGGATGTCTTATTTCCTGTTTCAGTGGATGAAACTTAAATGCTGATCTTACAAGATGCACTTGTCAAACTTTTGGAGAGTAAAGCATGCTCAGTTTCTGTCCCAATGCATTGAAGATTAAGTCCATATTTATCATCCGTTTGCCAAACAACGCCTAGTCACACACACAGAGGCTTGAGAATTACTTTTCATAATGATGAAAGTACAGCCTAATATTTATAGAAAACATAAAGCAATACTCAACGGTGAAACCAGTTATTTTTCGTTCTCCATTCAGTTACGATCGATGACTTTCTAGAATTCTTATTTATCTTGGATCAAAACCGAGGCCCTTTGCAAACGAAATCGAGGCTCAAATTGCACGATTGCTAGAGACGCAAATCAAGCTGTTTACAAACAGAAGGCATTATCTACGTGATGGATTTATTTAGTGAGGACTTATTTGATTGAAATACATTTCGTCAGACAGACTGTCTGTTGGCATCAACCATAGAGTATACTCCAGGAAGGGCAGGATCTTCACAAACAGATTTGTTTCAATCTCGCCACCCACATTTATGCAAAATTGGATGAACTTGTCAAATGAATGATGAAAAAATCATCAATGAAGTATCTACATTTTCTTTTTTTAAAAAGATATCGTATAAATACAAATTTTCATTCTATAAATACTTTAGTAGATAGGTTGATAATTGTTGATGCAACATTGTCTCTTATTTATTGAATTTGTAAAAACAGTTTGTACAAACAAATATTTTAGAACAGTCTTACTTTTGGTACTTTCGCCTATAGCTCTGTTATTCCAAATAATTGTATAATTTTCGAAACTAGTCGTTTTAAAAAAAAATCAAATTGAGGAGGAATATCAAGATAAATGAAAAATTCATGTTTATTAAATGATAATTTTCAAAATAATTTACCAAAATACAATGTAATTGATAGATCATAAGGTTTCATCTACAAAGGCCAAGATGCATATAGTGCCATATCGGATCTGAAGAGGTACATGGTTCGTATCCTGTCAGATTTGTCTTCAAAGACAGTTGTAAATGCTGTAAAGTGAAATATAACAATTAAAGTATGCATATTGTTGAATTTATAAGCTCAATTGGTAGAGCGTTTAAAAAGTGTGTGCCATCCGGGCCTCCTATTAAAGTTGAAAAAGCTGAAAATCGAAGATGCTTTATGCAGACTAATAGATAATGCCTACACAGATATGACAAGTAGTGTCATGATCAATATTGTTAAGTCAAAGTGGTTCCCCTTTACGGTGTACACCATGGTTGCTTACTTGATTGTATACTATGCCGTTTTAAGTGGTTAACATCACTAGAGGAATAAAGTCACCAGTCTGCTGTATACAGACTGCCATCTCAATACTGTAGTCTGGAGACTGTCAAGTGCTTTACTCCAAGTCGTGTAAAGAGCAGTATTAAGACAAGCCAAAGCACGTAATGTCAATCGTTCAACACCACATTGTCATAAAGTCTGATTCCAACAGTCGATTATCTAATAAAATTCTACTCTCAAAGGGAACGTCTTATAGTTTATTATAGAAAATGGGTTATTGATTAAAGCTGTAAATCTAGCCATATCAAGACTGACTTAGATTTACAACATTTTAACATCTCTCTTTCTATAAAACTGTCCAGCAACTTCGTTGTGAGCATTTTGATAGTCTCGCCATCTGGATGGGGGAGGGTCGGTAAGGGGACTCGTTCAATGTGGTTTGTTTTATAGAGAGTCCAGTGTTTTAAGCTAACGTTTCTGTTGATGAAATGTTAATTCATTGTATTATGCCGGGTCCATATTCTAATTTGAAAAGGAAGATATTTCTAAAACAATAACGTAATGTAAACAATAACTGAGAGCCGTGCCTTCTTTTTTGTGATCACATTAACATCTGGAAGCTGAATGTGACCGAGTGTACACATTTTGAAGTCATGTTAGTGTGCAGACCCTTTAACTAATCTCTCAACTGCTAGTGTAGTATAATAATGTAGTAAGATTCATATGTACGAATGAATGGTTTTTCAAGTTATTCTAGAAATACTCACAACTTTTCACCAAAATCAATTGATTGATATTGATCGTTTTAATATTATTTCCGATTTTTTGGTCGTAATGATAATAAGTTCACGATCAAATGATACGAACAATTTATGCATCAGCCAGTTTAGAATTACATGGTTTGAGGAGATTTCTTTGTCAGGTCGTTTATTGTCATGGGATTGCTTGTTATAATATTTCGCAATTTGCAATCGACTTTTGGCATTACTGTCTGAAATAAATAGTAATTCTATCGAGGTTCAGTCGCTCTACTGTACACATAATTGCTCAAGTTTGTTTTTGATTATGCCAGCAAAATAACATAAAAAAGAAACATGAGAAATACAATTATCTCCAATGAACGGCACAAACTACCACACACAAATATGAGAATTGACGTTTCTGTTTCGTGAAATACAATTAATTTCGTGCATCAATTTACATGAATAAACAATTTAAAGCAACAGCACTTTACAGATGCCACCCAATACAAGACTCTGTGATGATTTCAGCAAGCTGAATTACCCCTTGTCAAATGAGAGCTTCATGTTCCTGACACTCATATGCTAAAAGTCAAAGTTTGGTAGGTTTTATTAAAAACAACATAACAATTTGCATAAAGTTTGTCTTATCAGAGCGGTCAACTTTCAAGTTGTTATAAATATAATATATTTTGTCAAATTACATATTTGCATCTAACCATAGGATGAAGCAGTCTCATAGATCTCCTTAGTTATATACTATTTCAGATCTACATCAATTAAGTCATAAACAGAGTCGAATTGACTACAATTTCTCGGACTTAGAAATAAAACCTTTTGGTAGCTAGTGAGAGAAAGATTATTGTTTTAAAATTGATCTCGTAAAGTATATAACTGTCTTGAGTAAGTTATGATTATGTCGTGGAATATGCATGTATGTAATCAAAGTTTGTGGGAAAGTTGAAAGTGAAATAAATGAGTGATCTTTCATGTATTTGTTGAATTTTGATTTGGGTAATCTAAATTGGAAACTGACATTACGAACTTAAACACAAACTTTAACCCAAAACACGCATGAGATTTAACATGATCATATTCTAACTAAAATGGATTTTAAATACAAATTAGCTTAGTTAGCTTCACATGTTGATCTTTTCAATATGACAAGTTAAATAATCTAAGATGAACATCAACTTATTCGATTAAACTGTATTACACAAATCGATCTATATTTGCATATTTTGTAAATTGCCTATCGTCACTAAATTGATGAAGATGATATATACGTTATATTTGAACATGATTATGCATAATAGGCACACAAACATATTAAGTCTTTCAAAGTCATAGTCTACATTATACTGCTCAGAAGCTAAAACTGAGCTTGTGAAACATTTGAACATACTATATGTGAATGTATGATATACAAACAAACATATTATAAGACAAACAAACATAAAATGTCTTATAAAGTGCTAACTTGCAAACGATGCTGATAAGAAGCGAAAGCTGACTTTGTAGATAATATCTACAATATTACATACCTGACACTCAAATTTACATTTGTATACTTCATATGTTGGTTGACAGTTCTTTCTCTGACCAGATGTTCGCATGTAACAGTTCCACACGTATGGTCAAGATGTTACACAGTGGTGTGGATATGGGCTGGTCTTAAACCTTATTTAAACACAACATTCTATGACAACTGTTCAGACAGAACCTGAATTCAATTAAAGTGTTCATGGCTCCAGATACATTGAGATTAAAACAATTTAAAACATGAATTCTGTTTTCTTGAAGCTCACATTGTCAAAGCAATTTCAGTTCCATTTATGCATTTGTGAAAGTCATTTCAATGTGTGAATAAAAACGTACTTTTTCTTTCTGGAAATATTATAAAGGCGTCTTTAGTATGTACTGGACACAGTTAACAACATGTTATAAATACGCTATATTGCTAAGTCGGTAGAAACTCTGGATAGTTTAACTTTGTTATGACTTAATTGCTATAAATCAGAAAGAATATTTGTCGAATATTATTTTAATTGAAAATGGGAATCTATGACACCCTTGAGTTCAAAATGACAATTTTTAATTTGACAAAACGCAGTAAAATGAAAGGTAAATTTAAATACACGTTTCACATAATTCCAAGGTGCTTACAGCTTTAGTCAGTTTTACTATGTCTTTGTCCAAATTGTTATATGAAATAATATCTTTGGATCGAATAAATTGATTGAAATGTTGATGGAAAACATGTGATTAATAAAAAGATATCAAATTGAATTGATAACACAGAAATGGAAAAGATGATTATCTTCGATTTTTTTTAAATAAAATCTTCCAGCTTATTACTTTCAAGAACATGAATATATAATATGACATGGTGTAATTCAGCTTGCTTAAAACATCATATAACCATGTGCTTCATGACATTTGCAAAGTTACGTTGTTAAGATGTCTATTTATTGAGATCAATGGAAGGTTCAAAAAGTGCATACACATTTGTATTTCCAACTTCCAACAATATTAAACAGATACGACCACTACTACAACAAAGACAACTCTAACAATGCAAAATAGGTTTAATTGGTATTCAGTTCAGGATTGGTGAGATTCTGACCTTCTAGCAACCTTGTGGAAAGGACAGGCAACTATTGATACATCTTCCTCTAGTTCTGTACCTCCAGGACAATAGATTCATTGAAGTTTCCTTTCAAGTAATTCTAAACGATCGCATCACCAACTTCAAAAGACAACAACATTTATTCCAACTACAACAGGTAACACGCTGCGCACGATAGGCAAACTTATAACTTATTCTAATAACGATGTAATGAAGTGATTAACAATGGATACGTTCCTAATTGAAGAAATTCCCTTTGTCAACCGTTGCATCTACAATGTAACCTTGCATTGATTTACCCATAAGTTACATATTTACAAGCAAAGAGACATTAATACCAAACACTAATTTTTACCACCTATATGTATTGTTACAAGTTGTGGTTAGAACAGAGATATAGAGATTGAAGTCTCCAAACTCTAAACTTGGAAGGCAGATAGTTGTACAGCTCACTCCATTTATAGATGCATGTCATGTGATTGCATATCAAGACTTTCATGTGATGTATTTTGATATTTCCAGTTATCTTCGTTATGGATTATCTGTACGAATATTTCAACATCATTTTGTCAATGTCATTTGTGAAAACTGGGAGCAAAAGAAGACTTGACTCCTCATTGTGTACTATTGGGTAAATGTAAAAGAACCTGTTAGCTTGGTGGATATTTTCAATGTTACAGCACGGAGTATTTGATTACGTTTTTCGTGTGAATATGATTAGAGTGAGTATATATTTGATATATTCTCAGATAGTTAGTTTTAAAAATGACGTATTGGAGTATTCAAAACATTATCTCTTTAATGTGATGATTCAGTATTGAGGTAATATCAAAATTGTTTTAATTTTGATGTTTGTTTCATTCAAAAGTCCAAGTCAAATCCAGCAATGAGAAATGAATCACCTGTTGGTATTTCAGCTGTGAGATAGAATGTTATTTCTTTTCGAGTGTCAAGAAATAAGGAGAGATCACTGAGAG
This sequence comes from Gibbula magus, assembly GCA_936450465.1. NCBI lineage: Eukaryota > Metazoa > Mollusca > Gastropoda > Trochida > Trochidae > Gibbula > Gibbula magus. The sequence continues at coordinate 39,289,322 of OW388304.1, read as the reverse complement.
GTATGACCACGATCTGTTCATTTGTCACACCATGTTTTCACGTTCAGTCACCTGATTCATCTAGCCCAATCCTTAATCTTTCCATGGAATTCAAATCTGTATACTAATGGATTGGTCAACGAAATAAAGTGTTAAGAAAATAGTAGTCCGTATAACACTATAATGAGATAAACTATAGATGCAACATTATGTACTCAAAAAACTGAAATGAAAGGATATAATATTGGATCCAAATTATACGTTACCATTGATGTTCCGGCACTGAATGTTTCATATTCCCCCAATATGATTCTTTAAACGTGATGATCTCTCATTTAAGTTACGAAACATCACTTTAAATCACATATGAATTTATCTTGATGGATATACAAATGAACAACTAAAGCCTATAAATGCCTACAAGTAGTTATACTTCTAATGTAGTGAAGCATATAAATTATGGGCGGATGCTTCAGTAAATAAGCTTTTTGTATACAAGTTCCGAAAGCATTTGAGCTAAATCTTGACGAAAATATGAAGAAACAGCACAAATTTAACATTTGTTTTACATTAATTAAATCATTCAACAACGATTGTGTTTGTAGTGGGAACCTTTTTCTTAAAAACATACTCACTATATTGAACACTTAGACACCATTTCCTCACATAAGTGTCACGACTGTGCCTCGTAACTTTCAGAATCAGTATATTAAATTTGTAGGACCTAATACAGCTGCGTACCGAAAGTTCGTTCACCTGGTGGTGTATTTTAGTGCACATATCATATAACATAATTTGGCATATCTTTGTAACATCGTATCACACGACTTCTTGACCGATCATTTTGCATTTTTGCATTTAAACAAGACAGTTGAGTGTTCTATAACATAGTCTGATTTGATATCTCATATTAAACAGTTACAGTTTTAACAGCTCTTTGAAGTGACCAGGGGGTCAATCTTTTAAAATTTACAGTTTTTATTTTCGTATGTAAAATACTCAGTAAGTGATCTACTGGGACTAACATATTACATATACTTCCTCTTATATCCATTCAATATATGTGTGATGAAGTTGTTCTCTTTTAGTCAATCTGATTACTTTTATTTGAGAATTAATTAAAATTGAATTTACAAAATTTGACCCCTTCTGTCTGTTCCATTATGCCACATTTCTTAAACATATACCACTGCCGTGGTGATCATAGTATGCGTTTTATTCATGGATGTATGATGATTCATAGTCAATGTATGTGATGTAATATTTGGACTTTACAATTAATGTAGGGGGCGGGATAGCGCAGTGGTTAGCGCGTTCGGTAGAGAACTGTTCTACACGCAGTAAGGTTCGGGTGCAATGCTACACTGAGTTTCAGCGTAGTACCACCCATGGTTCGCTAGTTCCATCCAATGGTCGCAGATTTCACCGCAAACCATAGCTACATGGCGTTGCGGGCTTTTTCCTTGCCGTAATACTAGCAGCAGTGAAATAAGTGAAATACTCTTGAAAGCGGCGTTAAACCCCAACTCACCTCACCTCACAGTGAATGTCAATTTACATAATATTTGCACTAAGATTCACAGGTAGGTGAACAAACCAGTTATTGCTTTAACGATTACAGGTAATCTTCACAGTATAATATATTAAATTACCATTATCTTGCAGTTTTGAAAAAAAGGACATGTTTCTACAAGTCGTAATTAAAATGATGTAATAATTAGCTTCATTGATATCAGATTATGAAGTATACTCTGTTCATTAACACAAAATTAATTTTGAATCTAGATATTAAGCATTGAAGCAACATTGTTCAAGAGTCATCAAAATTGCTAAATACATGTATCGAAGTGAAATGATAAATTGAAATGATTATATAAATATTTGAATTTGGTTTGAATATTTGATTTCGAAGTTCAAGTTTTGTTTCTATTCACAAAATAATTTGCATTGGTTTAAAGGAAACTTTCCAAAGAACAGTGAAATGCAGTCACCTTTCGTAATCAAAGACATTTGTAACTGTCAGAGTAAAACCGTGCTCTAAGTTGAGAAGAACCGTAACTAGATTAAGTGGATCTAAAACTTTAAATTTGAACATTTGTTTAATACTTTAATTACATAACTTAATTTGGTAACCATACAATCAATGTTTTTCAAAATCCAATTTATTTATTCCGATACACAAGCTCTTATTTGTCTTTCTCTGCTGTCTCTTTTTGTTAAAACAAATAATTAATAAATGCTGACATTGGATTTCTTATTTTGAGAATTGTATTCACAGAACTGGAACATTTGATAGATGGGTCTTTCATTTAAGGTTCTATGTAGACACTTTAATCACATGCCACACATGATACATCCACACAGGTTGATGCTCTTTCAACTGCCGACGTTCCATTATAATTTTATCCTTCCATGCTACATGATGTACAATACAAGGAATCGAACCTGGACCCTACGGAGTCTGACGTTCTTCAAACTTAGGCATTGGAGATCATTTTAATCGATTACCGTAGAACCACCGGTGCCTCATATACATAATATCTGTTTTATACGAGAAATCAGGAGTGATTATTTTAGTTGCGCATCCGACTGGATAAGCAACCTGAAGCACAGTTTCGTATCACTTGACTGTGCATATTTTACTACTGATATTGCCACGTAATGTTACCCAGTTCTTCTTACTCCGGTAAAAGAAATACTCCCTCCTATTTGTACAAAGTTATGAGACACACATTGTAATGGCATATTGCTTTATCATAATTCATACGTCCGTAACCCAACACACTTTGATCAGGGTTGAGCAAATCGTTCAATGCTAGTCATGGAAATTGAGGGAAATACACATTTTACTCACTTCGGCTACAGCTCACTGTAAAAATAAGGCTTCATACTGTTACCTTAATTGTTTACACATGTAGGTGAACAAACATTTTGGGATTCTTATGTTGAAGAAAATGTAGTATATCGCTGTACTAGCATAGCATACAATATAATGCAACTGTAAACGGATAACTTCTCATGTTCGATATCATGATGGTAAAACTGTTTCACCTGACAAAAAATAAGACAAGACAAGAAATACAATTTTACTGAGGGACATGTAAACGGAATAAGGACTTAAAATCTGTAACCTTTTATTCATTTTTAATACAAATTGGTTTTTTTAATACAATGCTGATGTCAAAGTATGATTTTCTTAAGATAGATTTACTGACAAGTACTTTCTTGGGTTTTTTCATGACTCATTTATAAAGAGATGTAAACTACTCTTTAAAATGTAGTTTTTTTGTCCGGAAACAAGTTCTCGATAACAACTTCTACAATGTGTATAAACACGACGATTCGGAGTATTTGCTTATGTAAAGTTTTATCCATCAGGAATTGCCAACACTTTCCTGATCCTTCGTCTTATAGCTAGTTATTTAGATTCTCTCAAATAACCGCTAATGTGGTATGTATAAAATTGGACCGACCACAGCATTTACTCATACTGTAGTCAAATAACATAAAATTTGGCACTAAAGTCACTAAAGTAAAAATATTAACGTCAATTGTTCATAATAATGATAATAATACATTCATCTATATGACACAGAACTTCACAAAAGGTGCTCTTTGCGTAATGTGTTGGTTGCACTAGTAAATCAAATCAATATAAGTTTCGCTGCTGAGAATAGTATTCATACCCTTATCCTTATAAATATGTACCAAAACAAGTATTAACTGATGTATCCCATAATGTATATGTTTTAGCAAGAAAAGATATGTTGAAATGCAAATGCGCAATATGTTAGTAGCACAACTAATTGATGAAGATCTACTCATTCATATTTAAGTATATATCATATATAGATGTGTATTGGGTGCCAAGTCATTGTTGAGACAGTTAAATACTTAGGACATTGAAAGAGATCTACTTTCATCATCAGCCATATGATAATATGTTTGCTACATTAGCTTGTGAAACTCTTCCTATCCATCACTTCAGATGGACATCTTGAAAGTGTCATCTTGACCAACGATCTTGACCAATTCACTGGAGCCAAGACATCAATCAAACCCGTCATTGACCAATAGTTAGTGCACTTGACCAGTTTGATCGACAAGGCTAGTCATCGTCATTGGATTTCAAAGCTTTGATATCTATACAAAGTGCATATTTTGCCTGTGTTTATTTCAAGATGGTCACGTGGATATTGTGTACATATGTGTGTATCCATTGATGGTGTGTGCCTGTTCATGTATGGATTCTGTATTTGTGATCCTGGTTTGTTTTTGTGTGTCTCTAGTTTAGGTATGTGTGTTATGCGTACGAGTGTTTTGTATGTTCGCGAGTGTGAAAGTTTATATCCACATTCTTACTTATACATTGTGTGTTTGTGCTAGAAAAACAACACTGGCATTCATACTTTTTCAAACGAAGTTATCTATAATAGCATGTTAAGGGTAAACATAAGTAGAAAATAATTTTAATACAATAAAATAGGGTAACTCTTATTATCATATCATACCTCGAAAGCGTCAGTTAACTATTGTTTTACAAGATCCAAATAACTGGCTTTGTGAAAATAAAGAAGTTGACCATCCATTAGATGATTGCCTTCTCTATGACTCTCTATCAAAACAGGAAAACGTTTCTTTATATAAGCACATCTATTTTCAGTGGATGAAACTTAAATGCTGATCTTACAAGATGCACTTGTCAAACTTTTGGAGAGGAAAGCATGCTCAGTTTCTGTCCAAAAGCATTGAAGAGTAAGTCCATATTTATCATCCGTTTGCCAAACAACGCCTAGTCACGCACACGTGAGACTTCAGCATCACTTTTCATAATGATGAAAGTATAGTATAATATTTATAGAAAACATAAAGCAATACTCAACGGTGAAACCTGTTATTTTTCGTTCTCCATTCATTAACGATCGATGACTTTCTAGAATTCTTATTTATCTTGGATCAAAACCGAGGCTCTTTGCAAACGAAATCGAGGCTCAAAGGCTGGAGACGCAAATCAAGCTGTTTACAAACAGAAGGCATTATCTACGTGATGGATTTATTTAGTGAGGACTTATTTGATTGAAATACATTTTCGTCAGACAGACTGTCTGTTGGCATCAACCATAGAGTATACTCCGGGAAGGGCAGGATCTTCACAAACAGATTTGTTGCAATCTCGCCCCCACATTTATAGAAAAGTGGATGAACTTGTCAAATGAATGATGAAAAAATCATCAATGAAGTATCTGCATTTTCTTTTTTAAAAAGATATCGTATAAATACAAATTTTCATTCTATAAATACTTTAGTAGATAGGTTGATAATTGTTGATGCAACATTGTCTCTTATTTTATTGAATTTGTAAAAACAGTTTGTACAAACAAATATTTAAGAACAGTCTTACTTTTGGTATTTTAGTCTAAAGCTCTGTTATTCCCAATAATTGTATTTTTGAAAGTAGTCATTTAAAAAAATCAAATTGAGGAGGAATATCAAAATAAAAGATTCATATTTATTAAATGATAATTTTCAAAATAATTTACCAAAATACAATGTAATAGATAAAGCATAATGCTCAAACTACAAAGGCAAATATGCATATAGTGCCATATCGGATCTGAAGAGGTACATGGTTCGTATCCTGTCAGCTTTTTCTACTCCAAAGACAGTTGTAAATGCTGTAAAGTGAAATATTACAATTAAAGTAGCACATATTGTTCACATCATAAGCTCAATTGGTAGAGCATTTTGGAACTGTGTGTCATCCGGGCCTCCTATTAACGTTGAAAAAGCTGAAAATCGAAGACGCTTTATGTTGACTAATAGATAATGCCTACACAGATATGACAAGTAGTGTCATGATCAATCACGTGAAGTCAAAGTGGTTCCCTTTTACGATGTACACCATGGTTGCTTGATTGTATACTATGCCGTTTTAAGCGGTTAACAGCACTAGAGGAATAAAGTCACCAGTCTGCTGTATACAGACTGCCATCTCAATACTGTAGTCTGGAGACTGTCAAGAGCTTTACTACCAGTCGTGGGAAGAGCAGTATTAACACAAGGCAAAGCACGTAATATCAATCGTTAAACACCACATTGTCATAAAGTCTGATTCCAACAGTCGATTATCTAATAAACTTCTACTCTCAAAGGGAACCTCTTATGGTTTATTGTAGAAAATGGGTTATCGATTAAAGCTGTAAATCTAGCCATATCAAGACTGACTTAGATTTACAACATTTTAACATCTCTCTTTCTATAAAACTGTCCAGGAAATGCGTTGTGAGCGTTTTGATAGGCTCGCCATCTGGACGGGGGAGTGTTGATAAGGGGACTCGTTTAGTGTCTTTTTTAGAGAGTCCAGTGTTTTAAGCCATCGTTTCTGTTAATGAAATGTTAATATATTATATTATGCCGGGTCCATATTCTAATTTGAAAATGAAAGATATTTCTAAAACAATAATGTAATGTAAACCAGAACTGAGAGCCGTGTGGGGGAAGGTGCCTTTGGCACCAGGCAGACATCAACATGGTCCAGACTCCATTTTCGGAAGCTCTAATGTGGCTTAAGGGTATAGTCTAGGCATCAAAAGTCCGTCTGCGCATGTCTAAAAAGACGTCAACCAACATGAAAAGAACTTTACGTCAACATCATACGAGGGGCGTTCAATAAGTGTTGCAAATTCAATATAAAACCAACTCGCGTAGTCAATTTTTTAATATAGTTACCCTTCACCTCAATACACTTATTCCATTTCTCTTTAAGACTTTTGATGCCTCTTTTGTAGAAGTCTTCCGTTTGCCCCCCTAACCACGCCTCTGTGGCAGCTTTGACGTCTTCGTCATCCCGGAAGTGCCTTCCACGTAGGGCGGATTTCAGGTTTCTGAACAGGAAGTAGTCACTGGGGGCTAGGTCTGGGCTGTAGGGTGGGTGGTTAAGCTGTTCGAATCCACAATCACGTATAGCGGCCTGTGCAACTCTTGACTTGTGGACTGGAGCGTTGTCATGCAAAATCAGAACACCACGTGTCAACATTCCACGGCGTTTCTGTCGAATTGTCTTTCGCAATTCTTGCATTAGGTTGGCATAATATTGACCATTCATTGTAGTTTTGGTTGGCAAGTAATCAATTAATAATATGCCTTTTGCATCCCAAAAGATTGTCGCCATAACCTTGCCAGCTGATGGTTGAGTGCGAAACTTCAGGGGAGGCGGTGAACTCGGGTGCTTCCATTGCTTGGATTCCAGTTTAGTATCTGGGTCCCAGTGGTGGATCCAGGTTTCGTCACCTGTCACCAGACGAGACAAAAACCTGGCTTCATCCGCATTAAACCGATCCAGGAGCTCCATGCAACTTTCGGTTCTTTTCTGCCGATCTTGTGCTGTGAGGTTTCTGGGTACCCATCTTGCATATACCTTGGACAAACCAAGATGGTCATGAATTATTTGTTCAACACTTCCAACTGATATCTGGAATTCCAAAGACAGTTCAGAAACTTTAACACGGCGGTCAGCTAAAATTCGTCTTTCGATAGCGGCAATAACTTCCGGTCGGGTGACTTCAGATGGCCTGCCTTACCGTGGGTTATCGTCTAAGGACTCCCTGCCCCGCTTGAACTGAAGAGACCACCGACAAACTGTTGAAAAGTTAGGAGCATCCTTACCCATCACATTACACATACGATTATGTATTTCTGTAGCTTTGCATCCCTCTTTAGTAAGGAACTTGATCACAGCGCATTGTTCATGTTTGAGAGAATCCATGATTATGGAGACCCCTAGGTCAGCGCAGCTATTATATCTAAATAATTGTTATGTCTAGAAATTGTTTTGACATGTGTCAATGTTATGTTTTGACTATAGTAACACCTGCTATAAGCTGACACTGTTTATGTAAACACCAATGCCCCGCTTGCAACACTTATTGAATGCCCCTCGTATAACTCGATTAGAATACATGAATTGTCAGTAATAATTGCTTTCTTGTTGTTTAGAAGTGAAGGTACGACCTGTAACAATAAAACCATCTACTATACTCCAAAATAAATCATTTAAGGACAATCGAACGACTTACGGCATTTGTTTACGAACGCCGATCAGCTGATCGCGATGAACTGGCATTCAGCGCGTTCCAAGTCAGGGAAATTTTCCTCAAATGCAGGATTACGTCGAAAGTTACTAATTAACAACAGGCTGAAGAGTAAGAAGGATTCTTCATCACATAACGGTGATCATTCATACCTGGTTTCGGTAGGCGAACCGAACCAGGAAGTGCCAGGTAACCAACAAGACTTCGAGGATATTGGGGCCGAAGAGACTGTTCGTTTGCATAACTGGAGAGAGGGGAGAAGAGTGGTTGATTTGTTTTTTCTCGCTAAGCAGCTCGACAACTGTGTTCAGTGCAGTTTGCCACTAAGGTAAGTTAATCAAAGGAACACCATTCACAAATCACTATAGATATATTTATATCTCCGAGCAGGATCACTTCCAGTTTCACTACGGCATGGTTTTTAAGTAGATTTACAAACTTAAATCGCCTGACGATTTCAAGCTATTAAAACACAAATGAAAAACTTATGAAATTATGAAAACAATATTTCAATATTACTAATGATAATTTGCTTATAATTAAACGTCTTTGCTTACAACCATTTATTATTGTCAGATAGGAAATCTATGTATAAAAATGTATTGACAATAATATCAATGACAATTCTCTTCCGGTTATCAGACTGTATTGGTGAAACTAGGATGGGGTTGGGCGGTTGGCTCCATATCCCATGCAGTAATGGAGCGTGTGGCAAAGTAAACAGGATTCCCCTTGGAAATCGCCATGGAGAAAATAACAAGATATGAGACGTCAACACCAAGTTAGCTACAGGTAACAATCAACTTCACCATCCAGTTTCAAGTTATGTTTTGGAAATCAAGATCAACTTTTTTTAATATTCTGAATTTCTGAGAATTCTCAATGTCAAAAGACACTTATTAAATTTGTATTGCTGTATTTACATAAATTGTGATATAATTTTCATATGTGAACAAGTGTACTTTCTCAAAATCCAAGCAATGGTCCTTCAGCGCTAGTTCCTGTATTTCGTAGTCATAATGTGATGTCATGAAGAATTGTTCTTGACATCAATGTAGCAAAACTAGTATGCAATTCAAATGGACAGAAATGATAGAAAAGTAATAAGAAATTATTACACATGAATTTTTTACATGACTTTTAAAACATAGAACCATTGGCTCTTTCGCTTATCAGTTTTTTCATAATAAACTAAAACTTATTTATTTTGTTGTTTGTGGTTCGAATGTTCATTTGATACTGTTGATCTCATTTAGAGCCAGAAGCGTCACATATATTAGGCTGATAGTATCGGTATTATTATTGCTGGGAGAAAGCTCGCAACACTTTTGTTGCTATACATTTAGGTGAAACCTGCGAGCAATGGCTGGAATGGGCAACCCACCATTGCGTTATCCTGCCGACATAATTAGGTAGATAGAATACACAAATTGTTTGTAACATACATTAATTATTTTGTGTTTTTAAAAAATCAAAGCTTATTTTTCATGTTTATCACTATTTTATAATTGGCAGGTATGATTCACAGCGGACTTGGTGAAACCCAGGTGAACAACCTCCTAAATTCAATGAACATCCCACCTGTCTCCAAACGACCCTGAAGGAGAGGGAGCTGGAGTCTGGCCTGGCTATAGAGCAGGTAGCTGGGATGGCTATTGAGGAGGCCATTGAAGAAGAAAAACAGGCTACTGCGAACAGGTACCAGCATTATGAAACTACATTCAGTATGATGATAATTTATTTAAAAAGAATCATACTAGTTCATAACATTATATTTTTAATTATTGGATACATTTGACATTTAAATTGACTTATTATTACTTATGCAATCATATTTTGAAGTGTTTAATGTAGGTATTATTAATTAAATCTTTGCTTCTCTCAATATTTGATCAAAGGAAACAACCATTTTCCCTTGTAAAAACTGTTGCAGATTGAACAGGGATATCAGCGAGGTGGAGTCAACTGCCGATTTTATAAAGGGACATGATGTAGCAAAAGTAAATAAGAAATCTGTAACTTTTCAAGTTCACATTGCTTATACTTTATATAATATTTTGAATAGATTTCTGTATATTTTGGTCATAATTTTCATACATTTTTAGCTCACCTGGCCTGAAAGGCCTGATAGACTTATGAATCCGGCCGTCCGTAAACTTTTTGCATTTTCTCCAAAATAAGCGATTCATGAGAGCTGAAATTTTATGTAAAAACTCCTTGGCCAATAGGGATTCTAAAATGTTGTGTAGCTTTTAAAGCCTGGCACCAGGCATGTTGACTTCAAGCTTTGTACTGAGAGACAGCAGAGACTATTATATTATGTTATTTAACAGTGGTTCATGATATTGAAAACAATCTATTTCAGTCTTCAACATCAAACCATATAAACTTGATGAGCTACAGATCCCATGGCTCTATTTTTAATAGTATTCTGTTATATATTTGTCATAATTTAAATATTTTTTATTAGTAATAATATTCATAAACTTTGTGGCTTTGATATGCATCATAGTACATAAGCTTTATGTTTGTCCACAGGTCATGTTTCTATGATTGGAGTAGAAACCGGGAAAGTTATAGGGTATCATGTGCGTTCGAAGAGTTGTTCTCAGTGTCAAATTAACCCGCATAAATACCAGAGTGTAGGCATAATTGGAATGGAAGTTCTAAAGCAATGGAGGCTGACATGGTAGTTGACATTTTAAAATCATCTTTAGTGAAAGACATCAAAGTCACAAAACTTGTAGGTGATGAAGACTCATCAACAATATTTAGAGTTAGAAAGAAGTAAGCACTGATATTCATAAACTTTCTGACAGTAACCACATAAAGAAAAACCTTTCTAACTCTCTGTATGCACTTAAACAGTTTCATAAGCAGCTGTCATTAAGTATTTGTTGCGGAATTTTTCTTATATGTGTAAAATAAGAGTAAACCAGAGAATATAAAATGAGGTCTGAACGCTCTATCTTGCCACCCATTTGGAGACCATGTCAGCTGTAGTTCTAGCTGGTGCCTCCAGAACCCGGATGGCTACACATTCAAGTCTCTTCCCCACAAGCGTCCACTGACAGACCAAGCACTCAAGCAGAGTCTAGGCAAACTGTTTGCTGGTTATCAACCACATGTTGACAAACTGGCAGACATGTCGAGCTCACAACCTAACGAAAGTCTTAACAGCCCTATTGCCAGTAAGGCACCAAAAGACAAGTGCTACAGCAAGAGTGCCAGTCTCAACTTTAGAGTTGGGGCTGGCGTTCAAAAGAACATGGGATATTCATACATAACTGCAGTGAGTTAAACAAAGATTTTAAGCATTATACAGTTTCATTTACAGAGTGTTCATTGTTTATATAATAATGCTAATTGTAAGATACATTTTCAGAAAAATACAAGCAGTATTGAAATTCATAGATGTAAACAGTATCTTTAATAACAGACTCATAAGTCACCAAACTTCTAAGAGATTAAGAGTCATCAACAATATGTAAAGTCAGGAGAGAATAAATCAATTTTCCTGAATTAATTTGGTTATTTTATTGCAGGTAAACAGGAGACTGTTGTTATCTCCAGGAAAGATGAGCTCATCCCGGGGAACTCTCATTGACAGACAAACAAGGAGACTTCGCGCCATGAGACGGAGTCTAAAGGGAAAGCGGCGACGTCTGCAATTACAAGCCAGGAATATAGTATCCAATGCCAGTTCAGAGATACGAGAAGGTGTCACATACGAGTCAAACTTGAACCTAGCAGCTGGTAAGACATTTAAGTATTATAGAGGTCACTCTGTCCCCCTGTTCATCTGCCCCACCTTATATATCATTGTTTTAATCACTGGATCAAAACCAAAGCTTAAAAAGCCACACTTTGTGTAGAGTTCTTTACAAATGAAACATATTTTCAGGGGATCACACTATCTGCAATATTACAAATATGTCTACGTTTACATTTGAGACCATTCTTTTGCACAATTCAAACCCACATTCTCAGAATCAGGCATCTATCGACAGCTTATCCATTCAGCCAACGAGACCTACATAATGTGTCAATTTTCTGATAAGTAATTATGTATCATGTGGTTATTGTTGCTCTCAAAGATACTCAGCTAGCCGATAAATTAATCATTTCACAGCCATCAGACACAGAAAATATCCCTTCAAATACATCCCAACCTGTGCCAACAGAAGTGGAGGATATTGACAACACTCGCAATATCTTCTTCGACTTAGAAACAACTGGTTTTGGTAAGAATTTATGAATTTTATAAAATTGTGAAATTATCTTAACTTGACTTCTTTAAGAGGTATTTAGAAGCTGGTGATTATATGAAGAATTAACAAATATGTGGATTTACAACTTTTTCATTGCAAAGATATGCAACATTTTGGTGTAGATACTTTAGTATATACACCGAAATGTCGCATATCTTTGCAATAAAGTAGTTGTAAATCCATATATGTGTTTATTCTTTATCTTACCTTTGTCATAACAAATGTGGACAGTGGTAATAAATCAGAATGTTTCATATTCTGTGAAATCAACAATTTTACAATTATTAATTTATAATTGTACAAAGTTAGTTTTCTTGACATTTTGTGCTTGAATTTGAAAAAGGATTGTATTATTTCTCAAATGAACACCTTCTTTTACAGGAAATGATGCTAACATCACCCAGATTGCAGCAACTGATGGGAAAAACAACTTCAGGTGTTATGTCTTCCCTAAAAAAAACCATAACAAAGCAGGCTGAACAAGTCACTGGTTTGTCCTGTAATGGCCAGATATTGTACAAGGACAAAATATGTGTTCAGGCAGTGTCCATCAAAGTTGCTTTGCAGTCTTTCATGATTTTTTGTTCTGATGGCGGGCCATGTGTATTAATTGCTCATAATTCAAAAGTGTTTGATTCACGTGTGCTGGTAACGTGTATTACTAACTGTAATATGTATGATAAATTTAGTACCTGTGTTTTGGGATTTGTTGACACACTGCCACTGACTAAAGAAGCAATTCCTGGCAAAAGCTCATACAAACAGCAGGATCTTTATAATGATGTTGTAGGTAAGACCTATAATGCACATGATGATGTAGCTGATGTTTTTGCTTTGCAGGAATTGTTTCACTCCATTCTTTCAGTACAGCAGTTTGTCAAAAAATACAGATTTTCTCTTGTGTATGTGTACAACACAATAACATTTCTTTGTAGAAGGAAGACTAACTTTGTAACTCTACAATGTTTAAAGGGAGTGGTAAGCATTACAATGCTAGAAAAGATTGCTGGCAGTGGATTGTGTTTAAATCATGTAAAACTTGCTGTCGAAAGAGGTGGGTATGAAGGCTTGGAGGCACTTTTTGGGGGAAATTGTGATGGGAAACCTAGAATAACAAAATCAAAGTCGATTGTTACAAAAATATTTGATTTCATCTCCAGCCGAACTTAAATGTTGTATGTTTTTCAACTTCACTAAACACAAGAAATATAACATAAGTGACAATAAAGAGATTTCAGACTATTGCAAGGGGTGATATGTAGAGATTATTACCTAAAAATGTGTGTCATATTGAAACTGTGAACTCGGTTATTTTTAACCATATTAATGAGTAAAGAATTTGTATTATAATAGTTATTTTCACAACACATATTTTTCAATTGAGGGGTTTTAGAAGACAAGTATGGATTTTGCTTGCACTTAAAAAAATAAAAATATGAAATTATGCTTGACAAGAAATTTAGTGGGCCTATTACCTTTGGAACTGATATAACTGATTTGAAAGATTTGCTTGAGACTCTGATTTTATAACAATTGTTTATCTGGAATGGTTTATCGACCTATCTGTGAATGTGATTTCAGGATATATTGTTTACATAAATTAGGAACATATAGAATACAAAACGATGTCTCGTTTGATAACATGTTTATTAAAGGAGTGAATGGTTTGGTATTTTAACGAGCGAAAGCTATTGCAGTCGCGCGGCTAACATTGTGACGTCAACCAAAATCGATTATGATGTCACGCTCCCATTATGACATTACAGCAGCAATCGGTGGTATCACACAAGTGTGTAACTAACTTATTGTTATCTAATGAGTGATCTCACCACGGTTGAGTAATAAAGTATTTCATACAATGAAAAACTAAATAATTCATAACTAAATATGTATAAGTATTTCTGACTGAAAACATATGAGTGTATCATTGGCTGATCATGAAATTTCAAAATGTCTTTGGTAGTATTATATCATTTTACAAGTAGATCATGTGGTAGCAATGCTAAATTTATCAGAGTGTTTGTTTGAATCATGACATATAGTTTGTTTCTTTTGTCTCTATTGATTTTGAAATAAAACCTGTCACTTGAAATGCTATGAGTTTATTTTGCTTTTGATGAACTTCAACACTAGTTCCACTACTGAATATCATATTATCACTAAAGAGGTTTGAAGACAAATTAGGTCACATATTTAAAACTGGTGTCTCAATATCATATCTCGGTGTTCAAAACATTAGATCTACTGACAGTACTGTAATTGTAAAGCTTTACACGACGACAATGAACGTAAGTCTCACTAAATTATTTGATATTCCGATATATAAAAGATAAACGATACAGGCAATTTGGGGGACATATCTAAGCTATCGCTGCAACTTACAATTTCGATGAAAGGCTTTATTTTTGCTCAACAACGTATCCAAAACTATCCGGAAGTGATCCAAGGTGAGTGAAGTCATGCGTGAAAATAGCCTCCGCACCATATCATGTTGTCATTATATATGAGGCCTACTGTACTTATAGATGCTTAGTTCAGGTGAAATTTATAATTTGTATCATCATTATTAAACTATTATTAACTGGAAAAAATATTTTTACACGTCTTCGAGGGTACAGAGTTACTCGAAACGGACGCACAACATGTCAACATACCGGCCGACGTGGGCCAATATCGGCACAATTTTCACGCTACATGTCTTTTTTCAAAAAAATGTGCGGATGAATTAATTCGGTGACCCCAATATATTTTTTGATATATCAGAATGAAAGGATGCATGCATTGATATTCCAAATTTTCATAAAATCGTTGAATTTGAAAAGTTTGTTGTGACAATCAACTGTTTGCAACTCTATTGTAAACGGTAAACAAGTTTAAAATCCACCACTGGCACGACACGCTCTCAGTCGTGTGGATTGTAATTTTTCTACAATAATTTGCCGATAGTAGTTAAGACATCTTTCTGACTACATTCCATAACTGGAGATTAAATCTTTGCATGGGAAAAAATGTTTGTGTGGTGGTCCCTTCAAGATTTCACGAACGGTACTCAACACGGAAGTGCATGTCGTAAGTTAGGCCGGTCTAATCGTACGGAAATCAAGTATATTGTACCTAACATGGGTTTACACAAAGTTATATTTTTGATAATTATATAACGTTCACCTAGTTATAATTAACTTCCTCTAGAAAGTTTATATATTTATTTCAAAGGGGGCTTTTACTCACATCGAAATGTACATGCTGCTTGCCGTCATGCTAGAAACAGCTGTGCCGTGGTCCGAAATCTGAATAACAGAAATTCCGACACACGGTTTTGGAATACAATGTTTTGAGGCATATTTATAACTTAAGCGTTTCTTTTACGATCATTCATGTTATTTAAAATAGAATAGTGTTATACATTTATGCATACTTTAAGCAATGCGAGGATCACATCACTGCAGATACAAAGGGCCGCCTCGGATTTCCCGGTAAGGCCCGCGACATGGATGATAGAGGAAAATCAGGTCAAATAATTTGCCGTGATCAATTTTCAAAACGTTATGGCGGATTAATTCATTCGGTGACCCCAACATATTTTTATTTAATTATGATTCATATAATGAAAAGTTTCATTTCCGTGATTTTTATAAAATCGTTGAATTTATAAGTTGTTTTATTCAGCATAATATGAAAAAAAAGTGACATAAAAATCGACAATTGAAATTGAATCCCCCAAAATATAATTAATTTTATGTTTTTTAAACATATTTTTGCAATAAATACAAAGGCTATCATTAATATATTAGACAAAAACAACAATAGTTGAAATCCGGTGCCAAATAATAAAAATATGATTAAAACAAGTGTTATATGTATTTTCCCGATTTTTTCACTGGGGCCATATTTTTAATTGCTTATAACTCTTTAATTAGTTCCGTGACCCCCAAATATTATTTCAAATTTGAATTCAGCACATTGAAAAGTACTTATAAACGAAAAATCAGAAAAATCTTGAAACTTTTGTTTCTGGGTAGACTATACCCTTATGTATTTTATTTTATAAACATGAAAATAGGATTGGAGAACAAGCCAAAAGGGGCTTATTTCATTGCCACTCCGGTACATATATATAAAACAAAAACTGGTTACAAAATGGGACAGAAATGAAAAATAACATCTGCACAATATCAAAATGAATATTGTTATGTTGTTAGGTATGCCTAATAATGAAGGTCAAAATGTAATCATATTAACTACGATATATTTTTTAAAGAAATCGATTGCTTTTACTAATAAACTGATGTAATGAGCTCAATATATTATTGTACACAGGTACGGTTCATATGACCGGATAGTAGTCACATGAATATGTTCAGACTTGTCTGATGAGTACATTAAAGTGTAGTTACTATATCCCTGTAAACCTAGTTGTGAATTCCATATCGTGAAGATGTGTACTGTAATATGTATGTATGTTTATTTGTATTATGTTTATATGCAATATGTATGCAGTGCGCATGCATTGTTACACGTCTGATTAGTTTATGTATGTGTCATAAACACTGTTTAAAGATTAGAGAAAATTAACTGTCTTGCCAACGCAAATCATCAACCAATTAAATACTTATTTGTACACATCGAACACACACACTAACGAGCATCAAACAGTTCATCATTAGTTCAACATTGTGATAATAACGAAACACCATACTGGTATATTGGCTAAACGTGCAATGTATTTTTAATTAAAACAATTGTTAATGGATTTTCTTACTTTGCTTATTATGGTTAGCCAACCAGCGTCTGGTGTATGTACGAATGATTTTTTTTGGTAAAATTATTCCAGAAATATAATCAACTTTTCACCAAAATCAATTGATTGATATTGATCGTTTTAACATTATTTCCGATTTTTTTGTCGTAATGATAATAAGTTCACGATCAAATGATACGAACAATTTATGCATAATCCAGTGTAGAGTTACATGGCTTGAGGGGTTTCTTTGTCAGTACGTTTATTGTCATGGGAATGCTTGTTCTAATATTTCGCAATTTGCAATCGACTTTTGGCATTACTGTCTGAAATAAATTGTAATTTTATCGAGGTTCAGTCGCTCTATTGTACACATAATTGCTCAAATTTGTTTGCGATTATGCCAGCAAAGTAACATAAAAAAAGAAACATGAGAAGTACAATTATTTCCAATGAACACGGCACAAACAATCACACATAAATAAGAGAATTGACGTTTCTGTTTGTTTATGTGGACATTGAAATACAAATTTGCATTAATTTACATGAATAAACAATTTAAAACAACAGCACTTTACAGATGACACCCAATACACGACTCTGTGGTGATTTCAGCAAGCTGAATTACCCCTTGTCAAATGATAGCTTCATGTTCCTGACACTCATATGCTAAAGTGTAGTAGATTTTATGAAAAACAACATAAAAATTGCATTAAGTTTGTCTTATCAGAAGGGCCAACTTTCAAGTAATACATATACTATATTTTGTCAAATTACATGTTTGCATCTAAACATAGCATGAAGCAATCTCATAAATCTCCTTATCGAATTGACTACAATATCTACAGACTTAGAAATAAAACCTTTTGATAGTAAGTGAGGGAAACATTATTGTTTTAAAATTATATATATAACTGCCAAGAGTAAGTTATGATTTTGTCGTGGAATATATGTTATCAAAGTTTGTGGGAAAGTTGAAAGCGAAATAAATGGGTGGTCTTTCATGCATCTGTTGAATTTTTATTTGGTTAATCTAAATTGGAAACTGACTTCACGAACTTAAACACAGACTTTAACCCAAAACACGCATGGGATTTAACATGATCATATTCTAACTAAAATGGATTTTAAATACAAATCAGAATAGTCAGCTTCACATGTTGATCTTTTCAATATGAAAAGTTAAATAATCTAAGATGAACATCAACTTATTCGATCAAACCGTATTACACAAATCGATCTATATTTGCATATTTTGTAAATTGCCTATCGTCACTAAATTTTATATTTGAAGATGATTATGCATAATAGGCGCACACAAGTCTTTTAAAGTGATAGTCTTAAGTATACTGCTTAGAAGCTAAAACAGAGCTTGTGAAACATTTGAACATGTTATATGTGTATGTATGATATACAAACAATCATATTAAGTCCAAATGATGCTGCAAAGAAACGAAAGCTGACTTTGTAGATAATATCTACAATATTACATACCTGACACTCAAATTCACATTTGAATACTTCATATGTTGGTTGACAGTTCTTTCTCTGACCATTATGTTCGCATGTAACAGTTCCACACGTATGGTCAAGATGTTACACAGTGGTGTGGATATGGGCTGGTCTTAAACCTTATTTAAAACACAAAATTCCATGACAGTTATTCAGACAAAACCTGAATTCAATTAAAGTGTCCATGGCTCCAGAAACATTGAGATTTAACAATTTAAAACATGAATTCTGTTTTCTTGAAGCTCACATTGTCAAAGCAATTTCAGTTCCATTTATGCATTTGTGAAAGTCATTTCAATGTGTGAATAAAAACGTACTTTTTCTTTCTGAAATTATTATAAAGGCGTCTTTAGTATGTATTGGACACAGTTTACAACATGTTATAAATACGTTATATTGCTAAGTCGGTAGAAACTCTGGATAGTTAAACTATGTTATGGCTTAATTGCTATAAATCAAAAAGAATATTTGTCGAATATTATTTTAATTGAAAATGGGAATCTATGACACTATCCAACATCCTTGAGTTCAAAATGACAATTTTTAATTTGACAAAATGCAATAAAATGAAAGGTAAATTTAAATACACGTTTCACATAATTCCAAGGTGCTTTTGTCAGTTTTACTATTTTTTTGTCCAAATTATTATATGAAATAATATCTTTGGATCGAAGAACTTGTTGCGATTGAATTTTGATGGAAAACATGTGATTAATAAAAGATATCAAATTGAATTGAAGGTTTCACCCTCTTGATAAAACAGAAATGGAAAAGATGATTGACTTCGATTTTTAATAAAAAGAACATGAATATATTATATGAGAAGGTGTAATTCAACTTGCTTAAAACATCATATAACCATGTGTTTCATGGCATTTGCAAAGTTACGTTGTTAAGATGTTTATTTATTGAGATCAATGCAAAGTTCAAAAATGCATACACATTTGTATATCCAACTTCCAACAATATTAAACAGAGACGACCACAACATTGAGAGTCTACTTGACAGTTTGACAACTAGTACTCTAACAATGCAAAATAGGTTTAATTGGTATTCAGTTCAAGATTGATGAGATTTTGACCTTCAAGCATCCTTGTGGAAAGGACAAGCAACTCTTGATACATCTTCCCCTAGTTCAGTACCTTCAGGACAATAGATTCATTGAAGTTTCCTTTCAAGTAATTCTAAACGATCGCATCACCAACTTCAAAAGACAACAACATTTATTCCAACTACAACTGGTAACACGCTGCGCATGACAGGCAAACTTATAACTAATTATAATAACGATGTAATGAAGTGATTCACAATGGATACGTTCCTAATTGAAGAAAGTCCCTTTGTCAACCGTTGCATCTACAATGTAACCTTGCATTGATTTACCCATAAGTTACATATTTACAAGCAAAGAGACATTAATAACAAAAACTTATTTTGACCACCTATATGTATTGTTACAAGTTGTGGTTAGAACAGAGATATAGAGATTGAAATCTCCAAACTCTGAACTTGATAGTTGTACAGCTCACTCCATTTATAGATGCATGTCATGTGATTGCATGTCAGGCCTTTCATGTAATGTATTATGGTATTCCAAATTTGGATTATCTGTATGAATATTTCAACATAATTTTTTCAATGTCATTTGTGAAAACTGGGAGCAAAACAAGACTTGACTCCCCATTGTGTACTATTGGGTTAATGCAGAAGAACCTGTCAGCTTGGGAGGTGGAAATTTTCAATGTTACAGCAAGGATTATTTGATAACGTTGTTCGTGTGAATATGATTAGAGTGAGTATATATTTGATACATTTTCATATTGTTAGTTTTAAAATGACGTGTCAAATTATTCAAAACATTATTTCTTTAATGTCATGATTCAGTATTGAGGTAATATTAAAATTGTTTTAATTTTTACGTTTGTTTCATTCATTCAAAAGTCCAAGTCAAATTCAGCAATGAGAAATGATTCAACTGTTGGTATTATAGCTGTGAGATAGAATGTTATTTCTTTTCGAATGTCAAGAAATAAGAAGAGATCACTGCGAGGTATGGCCACTATCTGTTCATTGACAACACCATGTTTTCACGTTCAGCCCAATCCTTAATCTTTCCATAGACATCACATTTTTATACTAATGCATTGGTCAACGAAATAAAGTGTTCAGAAAATAGTAGTCCGCATAACACTATAATGAGATAAACTATAGATTCACTATTATGTACTCAAAAAACTTAAATGAAAGGATATAATATTGGATCCAAAGTATACGTTACCATTGATATTCCGACACTGAATGTTTCATATTCCCTAAATATGATTATTTAAACGCAATGGTCGACTGATCTCTCATTTAAGTTACTTTAAATCACAAATTATTAAGAATGTATCTTGATGGATATACAAAGGAACAACCAAAGCCTGTAAATACCTACAAGTAGTTATACTTCTAATGTAGTGAAGCATATACATTAGGAGTGGATGCTTAAGTAAATACGATTTTTGAATACAAGATCTGAAAGCATGTGGACTAAATCTTGACGAAATTATGAAGAAACAGCACAAAGCACAAAGCTAACATTTGTTTTACATTAGTTTTAAGATCCTTTAACAACAGATTTTGTTTGTAGGGGAACCTTATCTTAGGTAACCTAAACACTATACTGAAGACACCATTTCCTCACATACGTGTCACGACTGTGCCTCGTAATTTCCAGAATCAGAAAATTAAATTTAGGGCCTAATACTGACAAGATTACATGCGAGAGAATTTCTTCATGATTAAACTATACAAATAAGTGAATGTATATTATGTTGTTTACTAATAATGAAATATGTATTTTCCTCAATAACCTAACCTAAGTTGTATATTAATTAGATATCATGTCCATGGTTTTATTATTGGTGGTACATTTAGCTCATATGATATCACTAAAGTCTTATCTTCAATTCAATTTAATTGTCGAAAATGTACTTAACGTAAGTGATACGCTTAAACCATTTATTGCTTTTAAGAGGTAATCTTCATAGTATAATATATTAACTTACCATTATCTTGCCCTTTTGAAAATAGTTATGGTGGACATATTGCTACAAGTCGTAATTAAAATGATGTAATAAGTTGTTTCATTGATATCAAATATCAAATTCCTGTCCATTAACACAAAATTCATTTTGAATCGAGATATTAAGCATTGAAGCAACATTTTCAGGAGTCATCAAAATTACTACATATATACGATTTGAAATGATGAATTGAAAAGATTATATAAATATTTGAATTTGTTTTTTTTTCTATTCACAAAATAATTCGCATTGGTTTAAAGGAAACTTTCCAAAGAAAAGTAAAATGCAGTCGCCTTTCGTAATCAAAGACATTTGTAACTGTCATGGTAAAACCGTGCTTCAAGTTGATAAGAACAGTAACTAGATTTAGTGGATCTAAAACTGAAGCTTTAAATTTGAACATTTGTTTAATACTTTAATTACAGAACTTAATTTGGTAACCATAAAATTAATGTTTTTCAAAATCCAATTTATTTCTTCCGATACACAAGCTCTTTCTTTTCTCTTTCAAGCTCTTTCTTTTCTCTTTCTCTTCTGTCTCTTTTTGTTAAAACAAATAATTAATAAATACTGACATTGGATTTCTTATTTTGAGAATTGTATTCACAGAACTGGAACATTTGGTACATGGGTCTTTCATTTAAGGTTCTATGTACACACTTTAATCACATGCCACAAAGGTGATATATCCACACAGTTTGCGATGCTCTTTCAACTGCCGAAGTTCCACTATAAGTTTACCCTTCCATGCTACATGATGTACAATACAAGGAATCGAACCTGGACCCTCCGGAGTCTGACGTTCTTCAAACTTAGGCATTGGAGATTAGTTTAGCTGGTGACCGTAGAACCACCAGTGCCTCATATATATAATATCTGTTTTATACGAGAAATCAGGATTGATTATTTTAGTTGCGTATCTGATTGGATACGAAACTTGAACCATAGTTTCGTATCACTGGGCTGTGCATATAACTACTGATTGAGTATATTGCCACGTAGTGTAACCCAGTTCTTATTACTCCGGTAAAAGAAAAACTCCCTCCTATTTGTATAAAGTCATGGGACACACATTGTAGTAGCACATTGCTTTATCATCAATTTGATTCATATTTCCGTAACACAACTCACTTTGATCAGGGTTGAACAAATCGTTCAGTGTTAGTCATGAATATTTAGGGAAATACTTTTTACTAACTTTGTCTGCAGCACACTGTAAAAGTAAGGCTTCATACCGTTACTTTAATCCTTTACAAATGTAGGTGAACAAACATTTTGGGATGCATGTGTTGAAGAATATGTAGTATATCGCTGTACTTGCATAGCATACAATATAATGCAACTGTAAACGGATAACTTCTGATCCAAAATCCAGGTATGGAAAATAACCAATTCTACTTATTACCTATGAAGGATTCCTGTCATGGAATGGCGTTGTGGAACAACACATTTACCATAGTGAACCACACAGTCGATATTACAAACCTTTCACGGCTCTAACAATGGACTATTGATTTGCTATTGATATTCAAGCATTACTAAACGTTTTTCTCATTCAAGTCATGAATTCAGACAAAATGTATTAGCATGGGTTTTCAAGAGTATTAATCCATGGTGATGACGTCACTCTATTGTGTTTACAGTGGATTATTTTTAAGAATCTACTGGTCATTGACTAATCCAGTCAGGAGGGGTGTCAGGTTTTGACATTTTCGTAATGGCTCACAATGTAATTTGATCAAGATTGATGTATTTTGTCTTAGTATATCTGATTAGAATCTTAAAATATCTGATTATTTTTGTAATGTCTGACCCGGGAATCGAACATGTAACCCTTCGACTGTTACGCAGAGCCTTAACCTATTCGGCTACCAGGCCTGCTGGTACTCATTTGATTGTTTGTCAGTAAGATCCCTGTATTCTAAACAAGACTGGTAAAGTGTGAAACGCGTGGGGATCGTGCTGAAACACATGAAATGAAGGAGTTTGGCTGTCAGTCAAATCGCTTTGCGTGGAAGATTTCCGCCATGCACGTGCGTGGAAGAATCCATTTCATAAGGGCCGAAGCTACGTGTACCATATCCGATGAATGGGCACCGAAATTTGTAAATAATATTTTTTTAAGGTTCCATAATTGAAATGAATTGTCTATAATGCTAGATAATCACATATGTATGTTTCGTGACGTCATACATGGATTAAGATGGAGAATGCATTCGGAGCCGTGGATTCGTTAAAAATAATCAACTCGCCCCTTCGGGGCTCGTTGATTATTTTAACGAATCCACGGCTCCTCATGCATTCTCCATTACATAATGTGTTCAATGCCCCCTGGAAGCAATACTACGGTTCAGAAAATTTGTCCTATAAGAAGGAACCATTTTCACAAGAATTCAAATTTGTATATTGTAAAATTCATTGACCGTTAATTTCTAAACTATGCATTTGTCTTCAAACTAAATTTCATACGACCCATCATTTGAGAATATAATAATAACATTTTGTGTAAATCACTGTTTTAAAAATTGAATAGTTGTGATTTTATCTCAAAGCTACAGCGAGTCTTTTAAAGAGACATACTTACAATGGTGTTTTTAGTGGGAAGGTGGTACTCCGTTTTGTGCAGATACATATATAAGTCCACTTGTAGAATGTTGTTTTGTATGTATTAATAACATATTTCATAAATACAAATATCAAACACCCTTTAGAACTACATGTTTGATCAATCAAAAGTATAAATTGATACACTGGATCATGAACTTTGCGAACACATGACTTAATTCTTTACATGAAGATATGAGCTGCAAGATTACCTTTTTCCCATTATCATGACAAAACGACCGGGATATTTATTTATCATCCAAAAATGGGTTCAACAGGAGATATCGCATGTATGAGATCAAGCTATATCTCATAGAAGATATCGTTTTGACAGTAGATTTTGAACAATGCCCTGTGGGCGTCATCTACATGATATCACAATGATTTTGCATCATCAAGTAATGACATCACAATGCTATGACTTCATAATCATGATGACATCACAGCAGTTGAAGCCAAAACACAGATGTGTGTTAAGATATGTTCATTTTTCATTAACAACTAATGAAGAATGATTTTGGATGATAAATAGAATCTCACCCTCGTGTCTTCTGCCTATCAAGCCTCGGATATTTGTAACTTTTATCAACTCGTGTTGATATATTTAAAATCAGAAGACACTTGGGTGAGATTCTCTGTATAGAACCTTGTCGCTCGCTTATGTTATGATATAATACTTAACATATATTACTTCCTTCAATGTAAAAGCTCTTTTTGAGTTTTCAATATTTCCAAATGTAAGGAAATGAAATCTGTCATGATGTAAGACAAATTCCCATTGAGGGTAATGCAGTTTTTTTCTTTTCTTCTTCGACACTTCATTTTTCACTGACGGCTCATTGCATGTAAAATAACATGTATTATCATTGAGTCTACTTTGAAGACTTCAAAAGTCATTCTTGAAATAAATTGTTTCTAAAATAAAGACGAAATATTGACAAATTAACTAATTCTACCTTTCCTGTAAGATTTCAAGTAATGTGGTATAGTAACTTTGTTTTATTAGTAATAAAATCGAGTGATAATACTCGATGCTGACATTAAGCATAATTCATCTTTTTTCTTGGTAATTCTAAAAGTGCCAGGTTGAACATCTTCAACACCGTTGTAATATGACATCAAAAAACATGTGGGATAGTTTTATTCACTGCTGGGTTATTAAATCTTGATACATAGCATGGAATTACAATATTACACAATTATTGTCTCCAATTTGTCATCAATTTAAAGTCCCTTCTTCAAAGAAAACAACTATCTAGTATAGAAATGTGCTTAAACTGGGTCTTTTAGAACTGTGTCTTTAAAAACACGTGAATTTGACAGATGATAGATTTATAATCACAAATTGCTTCTCAATGAATCATACAACAGTCAATAATCATCCGAAAAGATGTGTCGATTCAATATAAACGGGTATTTTTTAATGAATTGAATTATGTCATCGTGGTTGTTCCAATGTCTCTTGTTCTAAGCAGTACAAACATGTTTTTGTAAGCTTATGAAGAATCCTGAATAATTTATATAAGTACGAATATGATTACATCACAACGAAATGTAACGGTTTTCATTTCAGATGTGACATCTGTGGAAATATCACGTTTCCCCGATCATGGTTGTATAAAGTATAAACAGTCAAAAAGAGGAGAATTGTTGATTACAGCTCAAAAAGTGTATACAACACATTATTCTAATGGACAGAAAAGCGACATTTGGACCAACTAATTTCTTTCCCTTACATATTTATTCTGTTCCTGCATTTATTAAAAATGTAATTCATTTGAAATTTAATATTCAAAATGTTATTTTCATCAGCATCAACTTGCATAAAGTCATACTGCTTCAAATACTGATGTCATCAAACAGTTCATCGTGACGTTACTGAAGCTGACTTATGCTTGAGAAGAAGTGTTGTTAGTATTTTTAGTATTAGTTTGCATGGAATGAATAACGTATCCAATACACTGGTAGGTTTTTGCAAACCTTTTACAAAATTATAGCAATCAAATGTACAACCTCGATCTTGCAAGGGTATTACAACAATTTCTGCTATTTTCATCAAAATCACATGACATACTTGCTATTAATAATCTCTAAAACAGTCTTGCCTTGTGTATCAAATAAAAAATACTGTTTTCTTCCAGTTTTCAAAGAACAGGAAGTGACGTAGTGGTATTTTGCCGCAATGATGAAGTAGAACTGATACAGTGCTCTAGCTAACTCGAAACCCAGTATCCATTTAGCTATGTATCATGGTTAATATCACTGAAAAATTTAGGAATTATACAGGCTTTATAATAACAGTATTTATATAAGATTGAGTATGAGTTTTCATAGAGGTAGATCCAATGACAAGTGAGCTGTAAGTTTATTTATAAGAACTAGAATGTATGCTATTACAATCAGTTTATGATTACTGACATTCAATAAAGTGATTAAAAGGCAATGTCGGATATTTTGTTTTACCTTAGTTCTGCAGGATATGAATTGAGTACATCTCGCTCACTGGAAAATCGCATAATATCATCAAATTTCACGTGATAATGTTTGCCTATCTGCTTCATCCAAAAGGCAACAAATGGATTCTTATTTACGTTACCTCAAACAGAGGTTTTTCTTTGATAACGTCATTAGCCTCAGAACTGCTTTTCAACATTTCAGTAAAACCGACTGGCTAGTGCGGGTGTTATCAATCAGGTATTTACCCGCTCCCATGTTTTATTGTATATCCTCATTACAGAGCCCACTTATGACTTGTTAATCCTCATTCTAAAACCAACTCATGTATTCTAAAGTTTTCTACAATTGTAATGTTCTGTATAAATGTATCCCACTTTGGTATACCCTTACATTCCATTTGATGAAGGCGTTAGTATATTCCAAAACGTCGTGTATCTCAACAATAAAGAAGTTGTATGTAGACAATCATTTATTCTAATGAAGTGTTGCAAGACTTATATTAGCCAGTGCTAGAGACTGGGAGAGTTATGACTTTCGGGGGAAGTTGTGAATGGTTAATTAATAGAGGTTATCAACCGAGGAAGTGTGTCATATTACTTACGAGTGTGAATCTTTGTATTTCCGAAGTGAGTTTCGTGAATGGCATATGATACACTTTCGAGTGTAATGATTTCTTTATTTCCCATTTGATTCACGTAAACTTGATCATGAAACGGTCCACTTCTCTTGCGAAGGCAAGCTACAGTGACGTCACGAACAATCGTTTTATTACGTCACAGACGACGAAATTCGGGAAGTCGAGGTGAAACAATGGTTGCTAGACAAACGTGATATATGCACATGTGTTCATATCAAAAATATTAACTCGGTTATTTTCAACCATATGGGTAATAAATACATGAATGTACTAGTAAAGGTGCACCGTTACTATTGATCACCCAACTTCTATTCTATTCTATACATGTGGTTCAGACGTTATATTAATAATTATCATTATATGTTATATTAATATATTAATAAGATGTCAACATTTAATCATAGTTTATGCTTAACAACAAAGTTTTGGGGAAAACGTCTGCTTCCATTTTGGTTCATCTTCGTTATCTTTTCAGATTAACATGCTGTGAAACGTAATAACTATATCATATTAAAACATTAATTTAATTTTCGAATTTCCGAAATATAGATTGCGAAGGTATGTTTTCTTGAAATCATTATTTTTTTCCTGGAATAAATAAATAACTTGAGAAAAGATTTGATGCAATTAAGGAAATAGTGTTTCGAACAAAATTTATGCTCCTGAAAATAGATCTTGGTAAAGAGTAAAGAAGCCAAAATATTCAAGCTGAAATCATATAACATCATTTTAGTTGAGTAAACATGTTTACATTTTAAGGTAACAAAGATAAGAAATACAATTTTACTGAGGGACATGTAAACGGAATAAGGACTAGAAAATCGTTAACCTTTTATTCATTTTTAAAACAAATTGTTCTTTTGAATACAATGCTGATGTCAAAGTATGATTTTCTTAACAAGATAGGCCTACTGACAAGTACTTTCTTGGGTTTTTTTCATTACTCAATTACAAAGAGATGTAAAATAATCTTTAAAATGTAGTTATTTTCTCTGGAGAAAGGAAACATTTTCTCGATAACAACTTCTTCAATGTGTATACATACAACGATTCAGAGTATTTGCTTATGTAAAGCTTTATCCATCAGGAATTTCTCACACTTTCCTGATCCTTCGTCTTATGGCAAGTCATTTAGATTCTCTCAAATAACCCCTCATGTGGTATGTATAAAATTGGACCGACCATAGCATTCACTCCTACTGTAGTCAAATAACATCACATTTGGCCTTTGTCACTAAAGTAAAAATATGAACATCAATTGTTCGTAATAACAATAATAATAATAATACATTCATCTATATGACGCAGAACTTTTTGCGTAATGTGTTGGTTGCACAAATAAATCAAATCAATATAGGTTTCGCTGCTGAGAATAGTATTCATATCCTTATCCTTATACATAATTATGTAAAAAACATAAGTATTAACTGATGTATTTCATCATGTATTTGTTTTTAGCAAGAAAAAATATGTTGACATGCAAATGCACCATATGTTAGTAGCACAACTCATTGTTGAAGACCTACTCCTGAATATGTAAGTATATACCGTATATGTATGTGTATCGAGTGTATCAGATGTTCTCACTGGTGAAGGAATATAGATAATTATTTTGCAAATTTCCCTCAAACTGAAGTTTTCAATGTACCAGAAAGACACTGAACAATAAGTTTTCTTTCAAAGGCATTGTGGAAGTTTGGATGCGTCACAATAAAGTCAATAGTCTTTATGGATTTCGCCATGACAAGAAGTTAAACATCCATAAAGCGACGTGTAATTAAATGTAGCAACAATTGTATAAACCACATAAGATTCTTCCTCGAACGTTGTACCATATAATTACTTACTGTCTTGCTTGCTCACCGTTTAATTACTATTAATTACAATCCTCAAAAATATAATCCATGCTTTACTGATCCCCCGACTTACAGATTCTGCCTCAAGAAATCGTAGAGACAGTTACATATTTAGGATATTGAAATATATCTACTTTCATCATCAACCATGTGATAATATGTTCGCTGCATTATCTTGTTACTCTTCCTATCCATCACAACTATTTGACATCTTGAAAGCTTGGTCATCTTGACCAACGATCTTGACCATTTCTCTTGAGCCAAGACAAACCTGTCATTGACCAATTATTCTTAGTTTGCTTGACCAGCTTGATCAACAAGGCTAGTCGTCAGATGACCCTTGAACGTGGCGGTCAATGGATTTCAAAGCTTGGATATCTATATAAAATGCATGTTTTGCCTGTGTTTATTTCAAGATGGGCACGTGGATATTGTGTACATCGTGTATTGTGTGCCTGTTCATGTATGAATTCTGTATTTTTTATCCTGGTTCGTTTGTGGGTGTCTCTAGTTTAGATGTGTGTTATGTGTACGAGTGTTTTGTTATCCGTGAGTGTGAAAGTTTATATGCACATTCTTGCTTATACATTGTGTGTTTGTGTTAGAAAAACAACACTGGCATTCATACTTTTTCAAACGAAGTTATTTATAATATCATGTTAAGGGTAAACATAAGGATTAAATAATTTTAACACAATAAAATAGGGTACCATACCACTTCCTCATCTTGAACAATGGACAACGATTCGACTTCACATATTTCATAGACATTCGTGAAAAAAGTTCTCAATGACTGGTCTCCTGCCTTTGTGTGAAAGTAGGTGATGGGACGATAACACTTCTAAATATAATCAGAGAGCCAAAACAACAAGTAATCGAAGAAATCTTTCTTTATCAATGAAATAAAACCAATAACAAATCCTAATTCTTATTATCATATCATAACTCGAAAGCGTCAGTTAACTATTGTTTTACAGGATCCAAATAACTGGCTTTGTGAAAATAAAGAAGTTGACCATCCATTAGATGATTGCCTTCTCTATGAATCTCTATCAAAACAGGAAATCATTTCTTTATATAAGCACATCTATTTTCAGGATGTCTAATTTCCTGTTTCAGTGGATAAAACTTAAATGCTGATCTTACAAGATGCACTTGTCAAACTTTTGGAGAGTAAAGCATGCTCGGTTTCTGTCCCAATGCATTGAAGATTAAGACCATATTAATCATCCGTTTGCCAAACAACGCCTAGTCACGCACACGTGAGACTTCAGCATCACTTTTCATAATGATGAAAGTATAGTATAATATTTATAGAAAACATAAAGCAATACTCAACGCTGAAACCTGTTATTTTTCGTTCTCCATTCAGTTACGATCGATGACTTTCTAGAATTCTTATTTATCTTGGATCAAAACCGAGGCTCTTTGCAAACGAAATCGAGGCTCAAGTTGCACGATTGCTAGAGACGCAAATCAAGCTGTTTACAAACAGAAGGCATTATCTACGTGATGGATTTATTTAGTGAGGACTTATTTGATTGAAATACATTTCGTCAGACAGACTGTCTGTTGGCATCAACCATAGAGTATACTCCGGGTAGGGCAGGATCTTCACAAACAGATTTGTTGCAATCTCGCCCCCACATTTATAGAAAATTTGATGAACTGGTCAAATGAACGATGAAAAAATTATCAAGGAGGTATCTGGATTTTCTTTTTAAAAAAACAGATATCGTCAATCCAAATTTTCATTCTATAAATACTTTAGTAGATAGGTTGATAATTGTTGATGCAACATTGTCTCTTATTTATTGAATTTGTGAAAAGAGTTTGTACAAACAAATATTTAAGAACAGTCTTTCTTTTGGTATTTTAGCCTAAAGCTCTGTTTTTCTCAATAATTGTATTTTTGAAAGTAGTTGTTTAAAAAAAATCAAATTGAGGAGGAATATTAAGATAAATAAAAGAATGATAATTTTCAAAATAATTTACCAAAATACAATGTAATAGATAAAGCATAAGGTTCAAACTACAAAGGCCAAGATGCATATAGTGCCATATCGGATCTGAAGAGGTACATGGTTCGTATCCTGTCAGCTTTGTCTACCCCAAAGACAGTTGTAAATGCTGTCAAGTGAAATATTACAATTAAAGTACACATATTGTTGACTTTATAAGCTCAATTGGTAGAGCGTTTTGAAACTGTTTGTCATCCGGGCCTCCTATTAAAGGGGCAGTAGCACGTTTTTTCGCTGAAATTTGAAAAATAATTTCATCAATAGTAAAACATCCTTCTCTCTTCGGAATATAAATTAAAAAATGAGTGTACATGATTGGGTAAAGCCATGTGAATCGTATTTGTAATACAAAAAAATAAATTGTGTTCACAATAAAATGGCCGCCATGCAATTTTTGCTTTATACAAACAAAGTTTTTACCACTACAGAAAATTGGTTTGTGTAATAAGATGTTTTACCCTCTAAAGATCATTTAAATGACATAAACTATCATTATAAATGGGAAATTTGAAAAAATGAATTTTGCAAAAAACGTGCTACTGCCCCTTTAAAGTTGAAAAAGCTGAAAATCAAAGACGCTTTATGTTGACTAATAAATAACGCCTACACAGATATAACAAGTAGTGTCATGATCAATATTGTGAAGTCAAAGTGTTTTCCGCTTTACATGGTCGCTTACCATGCCGTTTTAAGCGGTTAACAGCACTAGAGAAATAAAGTCACCAGTCTGCTGTATACAGACTGGCATCTCAATACTGTAGTGTGAAGACTGTCAAGAGCTTTACTCCCAGTCGTGTGAAGAGCAGTATTAAGACAAGGCAAATCACGTAATATCAATAGTTAAACACCACATTGTCATAAAGTCTGATTCCAACAGTCGATTATCTAATAAACTTCTTCTCTCAAAGGGAACTTCTTATAGTTTATTATAGAAAATGGGCTATTGATTAAAGCTGTAAATCTAGCCATATCACGACTGACTTAGATTTACAACATTTTAACATCTCTCTTTCTATAAAACTGTCCAGGAAATGCGTTGTGCGAGTTTTGATAGGCTCGCCATCTGGACGGGGGAGTGTTGATAAGGGGACTCGTTTAGTGTCTTTTTTAGAGAGTCCAGTGTTTTAAGCCATCGTTTCTGTTAATGAAATGTTAATATATTATATTATGCCGGGTCCATATTCTAATTTGAAAATGAAAGATATTTCTAAAACAATAATGTAATGTAAACCAGAACTGAGAGCCGTGTGGGGGAAGGTGCCTTAGGCACCAGGCAGACATCAACTTGGTCCAAACTCCAGACTCCGGAAGCTCGAATATGGCTTAAATGTTTTTTTATTTTATAAACATGAAAATAGGATTGGAGAACAAGCCAAAAAGGGCTTATTTCATTGCCAATCCGGTACATATATATAAAAAAAACTGCTTTTACTAATAACCTGATGTAATGATTTCAATATATAATTGTTAGTTGAGTCATTCAAGGAGCTATTACCATATAATACTGTCGTTATGTTATGGCCTTGATTATAAAAATACATATTTGATCTTAAATAGTGATAGTTTCGGCAAATAAACAGATAGTGAACTACGTCTTCTTTTTCGTGACCACATGAACATCTGGAAGCTGAATTGGACCGAGTGTACACATTTTGAAGTCATGTTAGTGTGCAGACCCTAATCTCTCAACTGCTAGTGTTTACTATACAATCCTACGCAAGTAAGGTTCCTTTGGTATATGACCGGATAGTAGCCACATGAATATGTTCAGACTTGTCTGATGAGTACATTAAAGTGTAGTTACTTGGATTATATCCCTGTAAACCTAGTTGTGAATTCCATATCGTGAAAATGTGTGTACTGTAATATGTATGTATGTTTATTTGTATTATGTTTATATGCAATATGTATGTAGTTCCTATGCATTATTACACGTCTGATTAGCTTATGTATGTGTCACTGTTTAAATATTAGAGAAAATTAAATGCCATGCCAACGCAAATCATCAACCAATTAAACACTTATTTATTAACATCGTACACACACTAACGAGCATCAAATTAGTTCATCATGTCAACATGGTAAAAATAACGAAACATCGTACTGGTATATTGGCTAAACGTGCAATGTATTTTTAATTAAAACAATTGCTCATATATTTTCTTAATTTGCTTATTATGGTTAGCCAACCACCGTCTGATGTATTATCTTTTTTTCGTTTATTTCCTACCAATTTCTTGAACATTCACACTTCAACTAAAGAGGACAGACATTTACAAATATTTATCTGTCCTATGACTCCGCTAATTGTCCTCTCATAGACCTATTACGCAATTGTTTGAAAGGCAATATTTATATTTTATATATTTGGTTAAATAATGTAGCAAGATCCATATGAACGAATGAATGGTTTTTCAAATTATTCTAGAAATATAATCAACTTTTCACCAAAATCAATTGATTGATATTGATCGTTTTAACATTATTTCCGATTTTTTTATCGTAATGATAAAAAAGTTCACGAGCAAATGATACGAACAATGTATGCATTACCTAGTTACATGGCTTGAGGCGATTTCTTTGTCACGTCGTTTATTGTCATGGGAATGCTTGTTATAATATTTCGCAATTTGCAATCTACTTTTGGCATTACTGTCTGAAATAAATTGTAATTCTATCGAGGTTCAGTCGCTCTATTGTACACATAATTGCTCAAGTTTGTTTGTGATTATGCCAGCAAAATAACATAAAAAAGAAACATGAGAAATACAATTATTTCCCATGAACACGGCACAAACAACCACACACAAATATGAGAATTGACGTTTCTGTTTTATGATGTGGACATTGAAATACAAATTTGCATTAATTTACATGAATAAACAATTTAAAACAACAGCACTTTACAGATGCCACCCAATACAAGACTCCGTGATGATTTCACCAAGCTGAATTACCCCTTGTCAAATGATAGCTTCATGTTCCTGACACTCATATGCTCAAAGTCAAAGTTTGGTAAGTTTTATTAAAAACAACATAAAAAAATTGCATTAAGTTTGTCTTATTAGAGAGGTCAACTTTCAAGTTGTTATAAATATAATATATTTTGTCAAATACATATTTGCATCTAACCATAGGATGAAGCAGTCTCATAGATCTCCTTATTTATGAAAAGTACGATACTATTTCAGATCTACTTCAATTAAGCCATAAACAGAGTCGAATTGACTACGATTTCTACAGACTTAGACATAAAACCTTTTGATAGCTAGTGAGGGAAACATTATTGTTTTAAAATTGATCTCGTAAAGTATATAACTGTCAATAGTAAGTCATGATTATGTCGTGGAATATACACGTATGTTATCAAAGTTTGTGGGAAAGCGAAATAAATGAGTGGTATTTCATGCATTTGTTGAATTTTTATTTGGTTAATCTAAATTGGAAACTGACATCACGAACTTAAACAAAGACCATAAAAAATCCGTGACCATATTCTAACTAAAATGGATTTTAAATACAAATCAGATTAGTCAGTTTCACATGTTGATATTTTCAATATGAAAAGTTAAATAATCTGAGATGAACTTCAAGTTATTCGATTAAACTGTATTACACAAATCAATCTATATTTGCATATTTTGTAAATTGCCTATCGTCACTAAATTGATGAAGATGATATGTACTTTATATTTGAACATGATTATGCACACAAACATATTAAGTCTTTCAAGGTGATAGTCTAAATTATACTGCTCAGAAGCTAAAACTGAGCTTGTGCAACATTTGAACATATGATGTGTATGTATTATAAACAAACAGACATATTAAGTCTTATAAAGTGCTAACTTCTAAATGATGCTGCAAAGACGCGAAAGCTAACTTTGTAGATAATATCTACAATATGCATACTTTACACTCAAATTGACATTTGTATACTTCATATTCGATTTGACGGTTGACAATTCTTTCTCTGACCAGATGTTCACATGTAACAGTTCCACACGTATGGTCAAGATGTTACACAGTGGTGTGGATATTGGCTGGTCTTAAAACACAAAATTCTATGACAGTTATTCAGACAAAACCTAAAGTGTCCATGGCTCCAGATACATTGAGATTTAACAATTTAAAACATGAATTCTGTTTTCTTGAAGCTCACATTGTCAAAGCAATTTCAGTTCCATTTATGCATTTGTGAAAGTCATTTCAATGTGCGAATTAAAACGTACTTTTTCTTTCTGGAAATATTATAAAGGCGTCGATAGTATATACTGGACTCAGTTTAAAACTGATATTAATACGTTATATTGCTAAGTCGGTAGAAACTCTGGATAGTTAAACTCTGTTATGGCTTAATTGCTTTAAATCAGGACGAATATTTGTCGAATATTATTTTTCTTGACAATGGGAATCTATGACAATGCTGACATTACTATATCTAACATCCTTGAGTTCAAAATGACAATTTTTAATTTCACAAACTGCAATAAATTGAAAGGTAAATTTAAAAACACGTTTCATATAATCCTAAGGTGCTTAAAACTTTAGTCAGTTGTACTATGTCTTTGTCAAAATTGTAATATGAAATAATATCTTTGGATCGAGGAAATTGAATTTTGATGGAAAACACGTGATTAATAATAGATATCAAATTGAATTGAAGGTTTCCCCCTCTTCATAAAACAGAAATGGAAAAGATGATTGACTTCGATTCTTTTAATAAAAAGAAAATGAATATATGATATGACTTGCTTGTATTTCCAACTTCCAACAATATTTAACAGAGACGACCACAACATCGATGTGTCTACTTGACAACTTGACAACTAGTACTCTAACAATGCAAAATAGGTTTAATTGGTATTCAGTTCAAGATTGATGAGATTTTGACCTTCAAGCATCCTTGTGGAAAGGACAAGCAACTCTTGATACATCTTCATCTAGTTCAGTACCTTCAGGACAATAGTTTCATTGAAGTTTCCTTTCAAATAATTCTAAACGATCGCATCACCAACTTCAAAAGACAACAACATTTATTCCAACTACAACAGGTAACACTCTGGGCACGACCGGCAAACTTATAACTAATTCTAATAACGATGTAATGAAGTGATTAACAATGAATAAGTTCCCAATTGAAGAATGTCACTTAGTCAACCGTTGCATCCACAATGTAACCTTGCATTGATTACCCATAAGTTACATATTTACAAGCAAAGAGACATTAATACCAAACACTAATTTTGACCACCTATATGTATTGTTACAAGTTGTGGTTAGAACAGAGATACAGGGATTGAAGTCTCCAAACTCTAAACTGATACATCTACAGTTCACTCCATTGCTAACATCAAGATGCATGTCATGTGATTGCATATCAAGACTTTCATGTGATGTATTTTGATATACCTAGTTTGGATTATCTGTATGAATATTTCAACATAATTTTGTCAATGTCATTTGTGAAAACTGGGAGCAAAACAAGACTTGACTCCCCATTGTGTACTATTGGGTTAATGCAAAAGAACCTGTTAGCTTTGAAGGTTACAGCACGGACTATTTGATAACGTTTTTCGTGTGAATATGATTAGAGTGTGTATATATTTGATATATTCTCATATTGTTAGTTTTAAAATGACGTGTTAGATTATTCAAAACATAATCTCTTTAATGTCATGAT
Organism: Gibbula magus; assembly: GCA_936450465.1. Taxonomy (NCBI): domain Eukaryota; kingdom Metazoa; phylum Mollusca; class Gastropoda; order Trochida; family Trochidae; genus Gibbula; species Gibbula magus. The sequence continues at coordinate 39,252,405 of OW388304.1, read as the reverse complement.
TCAGTATTGAGGTAATATTAAAAAAAAATAATTTTGATGTTTGTTTCATTCATTCAAAAGTCAAAGCCAAATCCAGCAATGAGAAATGATTCACCTGTTGGTATTTCAGCTGTGAGATAGGATGTTTTTTCTTATCGAGTGTCAAGAAATAAGGAGAGATGACTGCGAGGTATGGCCACTATCTGTCCATTGCCCACACCATGGTGTCACGTTCAGTCACCTGATGCATCTAGCCCAATCCTTAATCCTCCATAGACATCGAATTTGTATACTAATGCATTGGTCAACGAACACAGGGAAAAGAGTGGTGGAATCCATTTGGTGGATCCTTCCCGATTCTCGGAAATAAAGTGTTCAGAAAATAGTAGTTCGTATAACCCTATAATTTGATAAACTATAGATGCACTATTATATAGTCACAAAACTGAAATTAACGGATATAATAATGGATCCAAAGTATACGTTACCATTGATATTCTGACACTGAATGTTTCATATTCCCCAAATATGATTATTTAAAAGTGATGGTCGACTGATATCACATTTAAGATACGAAACATCACTTTAAATCAGAATTTATCTTGATCGATATACAAAAGAACAACCAAAGCCTAAAAATGGCTACAAGTAGTTATACTTCTAATGTAGTGAAGCATATACATTAGGAGTGGATGATTAAGTAAATAAGAGTTTTGAATACAAGTTCTGAAAGCATTTGAGCTAAATCTTGACGAAAATATTAAGAAACAGCACAAAGCTAACATTTGTTTTACATTAATTAAATCATTCAACAACGATTGTGTTTGTAGTGGGAACATTTTTCTTATAAAATTACTCACTATATTGAACACTTAGACACCATTTCCTCACGTAAGTGTCACAACTGTGCCTTGTAACTTTCAGAATCAGTATATTAAATTTGTGGGACCTAATACAGCTGCGTACCAAAAGTTCGTTCACCTGGTGGTGTATTTTAGTGCACATATCATATAATTTGGCATGTCTTTGTAACATCGTATCAACACGACCTCTAGACCGATCATTTTGCATTTATGCATTTAAACAAGACAGTTGAGTGTTCTATAATATGATCTGATTTGATATCTCATAGTAAACAGTTACAAAAGTGACGAGGGGTCAATCTTTTAAAATTTACAGTTTTTATTTCCTTATGTAAAATACTCATACAACATATACTTCCTCTTATACCCATCAATATATGTGTGATGAAGTTGTTCTCTTTTAGTCAATCTGATTACTTTTATTCGAGAACTAATGAAAATTGACTTTACAAAATTTTACCCCTTCTGGCTGTTTCATTATGCCACATTTCTTAAACATATACCACTGCCGTGATGATCATAGTATGCGTTTTATTCATGGATGTATGATGATTCATAGTCATTGTATATGATGTAATATTATTGACTTTACAATGAATGTAGGGGGCGGGATAGCGCAGTGTTTAGCGCGTTCGGCTTCGGATCAAGAGGTCCGGGGTTCGAATCCTGCAAGGGGCATGGCAACTTAGTCTGCAGTAGAGAACTGTTCTACACGCAGTAAGGTTTGGGTGCAATGCTACACTGAGTTTCAGCGCAGTACCACCCATGGTTCGCTAGTTCCAGCCAATGCTCGCAGATTTCACCGCAAAGCATAGCCACATGGAGTTGTGGGCTTTCTCCCTGCCGTAATACTAGCAGCCGCGAAATAAGTGAAATACTCTTGAAAGCGGCGTTAAACCCCAACTCACCTCACCTCACAGTGAATGTCAATTTACATGATATTTGCACTAAGATTCATAGGTAGGTGAACAAACCAGTTACTGCTTTAACGATTACAGGTAATTTTCACAGTATAATATATTAAATTACCATTATCTTGCAGTTTTGAAAAAAAGGACATGTTTCTACAAGTCGTAATTAAAATGATGTAATAATTAGCTTCATTGATATCAGATTATGAAGTATACTCTGTTCATTAACACAAAATTAATTTTGAATCTAGATATTAAGCATTGAAGCAACATTTTTCAAGAGTCATCAAAATTGCTAAATACATGTATCGAAGTGAAATGATAAATTGAAATGATTATATAAATATTTGAATTTGGTTTGAATATTTGATTTCGAAGTTCAAGTTTTGTTTCTATTCACAAAATAATTTGCATTGGTTTAAAGGAAACTTTCCAAAGAACAGTGAAATGCAGTCGCCTTTCGTAATCTAAGACATTTGTAACTGTCACAGTAAAACCGTGCTCTAAGTTGAGAAGAACCGTAACTAGATTAAGTGGATCTAAAACTGAAGCTTTAAATTTGAACATTTGTTTAATACTTTAATTACATAACTTAATTTGGTAACCATACAATCAATGTTTTTCAAAATCCAATTTATTTCTTCCGATACACAAGCTCTTATTTGTCTTTCTCTGCTGTCTCTTTTTGTTAAAACAAATAATTAATAAATGCTGACATTGGATTTCTTATTTTGAGAATTGTATTCACAGAACTGGAACATTTGATAGATGGGTCTTTCATTTAAGGTTCTATGTAGACACTTTAATCACATGCCACACATGATACATCCACACAGGTTGATGCTCTTTCAACTGCCGAAGTTCCATTATAATTTTATCCTTCCGTGCTACATGATGTACAATACAAGGAATCGAACCTGGACCATACGGAGTCTGACGTTCTTCAAACTTAGGCATTGGAGATCATTTTAATCGATGACCGTAGAACCACCAGTGCCTCATAAACATGATATCTGTTTTATACGAGAAATCAGGCGTGATTATTTTAGTTGCGTATCCGATTGGATACGAAACTCTGGGCTGTGCATATGTTACTACTGATATTGCCACGTAATGTTACCCAGTTCTTCTTACTCCGGTAAAAGAAATACTCCCTCCTATTTGTAAAAAGTCATGAGACACACATTGTAATGGCACATTGCTTTATCATCAATTTAATTCATATTTCCGTAACCCAACACACTTTGATCAGGGTTGAGCAAATCGGTCAGCGTAAGTCATGAAAATTTAAGGAAATACACCTTTTACTCACTTCGGCTACAGCTCACTGTAAAAGTAAGGCTTCATACTGTTACCTTAATTCTTTACAAATGTAGGTGACACAAACAGTTTGGGATGCATATGTTGAAGAATATGTAGTATATCTCTGTACTAGCATAGGATGCAATATAATGCAACTGTAAACGGATAACTTCTCATGTTCGATATCATGATGGTAAAACTGTTTCACCTGACAAAAAATAAGACAAGACAAGAAATACAATTTTACTGAGGGACATGTAAACGGAATAAGGACTTAAAATCGTTAACCTTTTATTCATTTTTAATACAAATTGTTCTTTTGAATACAATGCTGATGTCAAAGTATGATTTTCTTAAGATAGATTTACTGACAAGTACTTTCTTGGGTTTTTTCAATACTCATTTATAAAGAGATGTAAACTACTCTTTGAAATGTAGTTTTTTTGTCCGGAGAACGGAAACATGTTCTCGATAACAACTTCTACAATGTGTATAAACACGACGATTCGGAGTATTTGCTTATGTAAAGTTTTATCCATCAGGAATTGCCCACACTTTCCTGATCCTTCGTCTTATAGCTAGTCATTTAGATTCTCTCAAATAACTGCTAATGTGGTATGTATAAAATTGGACCGACCACAGTATTTACTCCTACTGTAATCAAATAACATAAAATTTGGCCTAAGTCACAAAAGTAAAAATATTAACGTCAATTGTTCATAATAATGATAATAATACATTCATCTATATGACGCAGAACTTCACACAAGGTGCTTTTTGCCTAATGTGTTGGTTGCACTAGTAAATCAAATCAATATAAGTTTCGCTGCTGAGAATAGTATTCATATCCTTATCCTTATAAATATGTACCAAAACAAGTATTAACTGATGTATTTGATCATGTATATGTTTTAGCAAGAAAAGATACGTTGACATGCAAATGCGCCATATGTTAGTAGCACAGCTCATTGATGAAGATCTACTCATTAATTTTTAAGTATATATAATATATAGATGTGTATCGAGTGCCAATTAATTGTTGAGACAGTTAAATACTTAGGGCATTGAAATAGATCTATTTTCATCATCAGCCATATGATACTATGTGTGCTACATTAGCTTGTGTAACTCTTCCTATTCATCACTTCAGATGGACATCTTGAAAGTGTCATCTTGACCAACGATCTTGACCAATTCTCTGGAGCCAATACATCAATCAAACCCATCATTGACCAATAGTTAGTGCACTTGACCAGTTTGATCGACAAGGCTAGTCGTCGTCATTGGATTTCAAAGCTTTGATATCTATTCAAAGTGTATATTTTGCCTGTGTTTATTTCAAGATGGTCACGTGGATATTGTGTACATATGTGTGTATCCATTGATGTGTGTGTGCCTGTTCATGTATTTGTGATCCTGATTTGTTTTTGTGTGTCTCTAGTTTAGGTATGTGTGTTATGCCTACGAGTGTTTTGTATGTTCGCGAGTGTGAAAGTTTATATGCACATTCTTACTTATACATTGTGTGTTTGTGTTAGAAAAACAACACTGGCATTCATACTTTTTCAAACGAAGTTATTTATAATAGCATGTTAAGGGTAAACATAAGGAGTAAATAATTTTAATACAATAAAATAGGGTACCATATCATTTTCTCATCTTGAACAATGGACAATGATTCGACTTCACATATTTCATAGACCTTCGTAAAAGAAATTCTCAATGACTGATCTCCTGCCTCTGTTTGAAAATAGGTGGTTGGACGATATCACTTCTAATCAGAGAGACAAAACAACAAGTAATAGAAGAAATACTTTATCAATAGAACTAACAACAATTGCTAACTCTTATTATCATATCATACCTCGAAAGCGTAAGTTAACTATTGTTTTACATGATCCAAATAACTGGCTTTGTGAAAATAAAGAAGTTGACCATCCATTAGATGATTGCCTTCTCTATGACTCTCTATCAAAACAGGAAAACATTTCCTTATATAAGCACATCTATTTTCGGGATGTCTAATTTCCTGTTTCAGTGGATGAAACTTAAATGCTGATCTTACAAGATGCACTTTTGGAGAGGAAAGCATGCTCAGTTTCTGTCCAAATGCATTGAAGATTAAGCCCATATTTATCATCCGTTTGCCAAACAACGCCTAGTCACGCACACGTGAGACTTCAGCATCACTTTTCATAATGATGAAAGTACAGCCTAATATTTATAGAAAACATAAAGCAATACTCAACGCTGAAACCTGTTATTTTTCGTTCTCCATTCAGTTACGATCGATGACTTTCTAGAATTCTTATTTATCTTGGATCTAAACCGAGGCTCTTTGCAAACGAAATCGAGGCTCAAATTGCACGATTGCTAGACACGCAAATCAAGCTGTTTACAAACAGAAGGCATTATCTACGTGATGGATTTATTTAGTGAGGACTTATTTGATTGAAATACATTTTCGTCAGACGGACTGTCTTTTGGCAACAACCATAGAGTATACTCCGGGAAGGGCAGGATCTTCACAAACAGATTTGTTGCAATCTCGCCCCCACATTTATAGAAAATTGGATGAACTTGTCAAATGGACGATGAAAAAATCATCAATGAAGTATCTGCATTTTCTTTTTTTAAAAGATATCGTATAAATACAAATTTTCATTCTATAAATACTTTAGTAGATAGGTTGATAATTGTTGATGTAACATTGTCTCTTATTTATTGAATTTGTAAAAAGAGTTTATTTAACAGTTATTTTAGAACAGTCTTACATGTATTTTTGGTACTTTCGCCTAAAGCTCTGTTATTCCCATTAATTGTATACTTTTCGAAACTAGTCGTTTTAAAAAAATTCTAATTGAGGAGGAATATTAAGATAAATGAAAAATGCATGTTTATTAAATGATAATTTTCAAAAAAGTTTACCAAAATACAATGTAATAAGGTTCAAACTACAAAGGCCAAGATGCATAAAGTGCCATATCGGATTTAAAGAGGTACATGGTTCGTATCCTGTCAGCTTTGTCTACTCCAAAGACAGTTGTAAATGCTGTAAAGTGAAATATTACAATTAAAGTACACATATTGTTCACGTTATAAGCTCAATTGGTAGAACGTTTTGAAACTGTGTGCCATTTGGGCCTCCTATTAAAGTTGAAAAAGCTAAAAATCAAAGATGCTTTATGCAGACTAAAAGATAATGCCTACACAGATGTGACAAGTAGAGTCATGATCAATCTTGTGAAGTCAAAGTGGTTCACGCAATGGCTGCTTACTTGATTGCATACCATGCCGTTTTAAGCGGTTAACAGCAATAGAGGAATAAAGTCACCAGTCTGCTGTATACAGACTGCCATCTCAATACTGTAGTCTGGAGACTGTCAAGAGCTTTACTACCAGTCGCGTGAAGAACAGCATTAAGACAGGCCAAAGCACGTAATGTCAATCGTTAAACACCACATTGTCTGATTCCAACAGTCGATTATCTAATAAACTTCTACTCTCAAAGGGAACTTCTTTTGCTTTATTATAGAAAATGGGTTATTGATTTAAGCTGTAAATCTAGCCATATCAAGACTGGCTTAGATTTACAACATTTTAACATCTCTCTTTCTATAAAACTGTCAAGGAACTGCGTTGTGAGCGTTTTGATAGCCTCGCCATCTGGAGGGGGGAGTGTTGGTAAGGGGACTCGTTCATTGTGTTTTTTAGAGAGTCCAGTGTTTTAAGCCACCGTTTCTGTTAACGAAATGTTATTTTATTGTTTTATGCCGGGTCCAAATTTTAATTTGAAAAATAAAAATATTTCTAAAACAATAATGTAATGTAAAACAGTACTGAGAGCGTTGTGGGGGAAGGTGCCTTAGGCACCAGGCAGACATCAACTTGGTCCAGACTCCATTTCCTGAAGCTTGATTGTGGTTTAAACGTATTTTATTTCATAAACATGAAAATATGATTGGCGAACAAGCCAAAAAGGGCTCATTTCATTGCCGCTCCGGTACATATATGTCAAAAAGCTGCTTACAAAATCAATGGGATATAAAATGAAAAATAACATTTGTTCAATATCAAACATGAATATTGTTATGTTGTTAGGTATGCCTAATAATGAAGTTCAAAATTCAATCATCTTAACTACAAGATACTTTTTAAAGGAATCGTTTGCTTTTACTTATAAACTGATGTTATGAGTTGAATATATTATTGTTAGTTGAGTCATTCAAGGAGCTATTACCATATAATACTGTCGTTATGTCATAACCTTGATTATAAACATACATAGTTGATCTTAAATAGTGATAGTTTCGACAAATAAACAGATAGTGAACAACGTCTTCATGTTTGTGACCACATGAACACCTGGAAGCTGAATGTGACCGAGTGTACACATTTTGAAGTCATGTTAATGAGTGTGCAGACCTTTTAACTAATCTCTCAATATGCTACACAATTCTATACAGGTAAAGTCCCTTGGTATATGATCGGATAATAGTCACATGAATATGGTCAGACTTGTCTGATGAGTACATCAACGTGTAGTTACTATATCCCTGTAAACCTAGTTGTGAATTCCATATCGTGAAGATGTGTACTGTAATATGTATGTATGTTTATTCGTATTATGTTTATATGCAATATGTATGTAGTGCGTATGCATTATTACACGTCTGATAAATTTATGTATGTGTCATAAACACTGTTTAAAGATTAGAGAATATTAACTTGCCAAAGCAAATCATCAACCACTTAAACACTTATTTATACACATCGAACACACACTAACGAGCATCATATTAGTTCATCATGTCAACATGGTAAAAATAACGAAACACCATACTGGTATATTTATATTGTATTTTTATTTAAAACAATTGCTAATAGATTTTCTTAATTATGGTTAACCAACCTTTTTTTCGTTTATTTCTTGCCAGTTTCTCGAACATTCACATTTCAACAGTTTAAAGAGGACAGACATATCAAAATATTCATCTCTCCTATGACTCCGCTAATTGTTCTCCCATAGACCTATTACGCAATTGTTTGAAAGATCATAAATTAAGATTGTTAAATGTCTAATTGCTGGCAATATTCAAGGAAACTCTTTTAAATTTGCTTCAATAATGTAGTAAGATCCATATGTACGAATGAATGGTATTTCAAATTATTCCAGAAATATAATCAACTTTTCACCAAAATCAATTGATTGATATTGATCGTTTTAACATTATTTCCGATTTTTTGGAAGTAATGATAATAAGTTCACAATCAAATTATACGAACAATTTATGCATAATCCGGTGTAGAGTTACATGGTTTGAGGGGTTTCTTTGTTAGGACGTTTATTGTCATGGGAATGCTTGTTCTAATATTTCGCAATTTGCAATCGACTTTTGGCATTACTGTCTGAGATAAATTGTAATTCTATCGAGGTTCAGTCGCTTTATTGTACACATAATTGCTCAAGTTTGTTTGTGATTATGCCAGCAAAATAACATAAAAAAGAAACATGAGAAATACACTTATTTTCAATGAACACGGCACAAACTACCACACACAAATATGAGAATTGACGTTTCTGTTTTAAGATTTGGACATTGAAATACAAATGTGCATTAATTTACATAAATAAACAATTTTAAACAACAGCACTTTACAGATGCCACCCAATACAAGACTCCGTGATGATTTCAGCAAGCTGAATTACCCCTTGTCAAATGATAGCTTCATGTTCCTGAAACTCATATGCTACAGTGTGATAAGTGTAAGTGTAATAAATATACTATATTTTGTCAAATTACATGTTTGCATCTAAACATAGGATGAAGCAATCTCATACATCTCCTTATTTATGAAACGTTCGATCCTCTTTCAGATCTACATCAATTAAACCATGAACAGAGTGGAATTGACTACAATTTCTACAGAAATAAAACCTTTTTATAGCTAGTGAGGGAAACATTATTGTTTTAAAATTGATCTCGTAAAGTATATAACTGTCTTGAGTAAGTTATGATTATGTCGTGGAATATATCTTATCAAAGTCCATGTACTATGTAAAAATGGAAAAATAAAATATTATAAAATAAAAAATTGTTATCAAAGTTTGTGGGAATGTTGAAAGCGAAATAAATGAGTGGTCTTTCATGTATTTGTTGACATTTTATTTGGTTAATCTAATTTGGAAACTGACATCACGAACTTAAACACATACTTTAACCCAAAAAACGCATGAGATTTAACATGATCATATTCTAACTAAACTGGATTTTAAATACAAATAAGATTAGTCAGCTTCACATGTTGATCTTTTGAATATGAAAAGTTAAATAATCTAAGATGAACTTCAACTTATTCAATGAAACTGTATTACACAAATCGATCTATATTTGCATATTTTGTAAATTGCCTATCGTCACTAAATTGATGAAGATGATATCTACGTTATATTTGAAAACGATTATGATTATGATTATGCATAATAGGCACACAAACATATTAAGTCTTTCAAAGTGAGAGTCTAAATTATACTGCTCAGAAGCTAAAACTGAACATGTTATATGTGTATGTATGATATACATACAAACATATTATAAGACAAACAAACATAAAATGTCTTATAAAGTGCTAATTTCCAAACGATTCTGATAAGAAGCGAAAGCTGACTTTGTAGATAAGATCTACAATATACATACCTGACACTCAAATTGACATTTGTATACTTCATATTCGATTTGACGGTTGACAGGTCTTTCTCTGACCAGATGTTCACATGTAACAGTTCCACATCGAGTGGTTTGGATATGGGCTGGTCTTAAACCTTATTTAAAACACAAAATTCCATGACAGTTATTCAGACAAAACCTGAATTCAATTAAATTGTCCATGGCTCCAGATACATTGTGATTTAACAATTTAAAACATGAATTCTGTTTTCTTGAAGCTCACATTGTCAAAGCAATTTCAGTTCCATTTATGCATTTGTGAAAGTCATTTCAATGTGTGAATAACAACGTACTTTTTCGTTCTGAAAATATTATAAAGGCGTCTTTAGTATGTACTTGACACAGTTTACAACATGTTATAAATACGCTATATTGCTAGGTCGGTAGAAACTATGGATAGTTAAACTCTGTTATGGCTTTATTGCTATAAATCAGAAAGAATATTTGTCGAATATTATTTTTCTTTACAATGGGAATCTATTACACTATCTAACACCCTTCACAAACTGCAATAAATTGAAAGGTAAATTTAAAAACACGTTTCATATAATCCTAAGGTGCTAAAAAAAACTTTAGTAAGTTGTACTATGTCTTTGTCCAAATTGTTATATGAAATAATATCTTTGGATCGAGGAAATTGTTGCGATTGAATTTTGATGGAAAACACGTGATTAATAAAAGATATCAAATTGAATTGAAGGTTTTTCCCTCTTGACAGAAATGGAAAAGATGATTGACTTCGATTTTTTAAATAAAATCTTCCAGCTTATTACTTTCAAGAACATGAATATATTGTATGACAAGGTGTAATTCAGCTTGCTTAAAACATCATATAACCATGTGCTTCATGACATTTGCAAAGTTACGTTGTTAAGATGTCTATTTATTGAGATCAATGGAAGGTTCAAAAAGTGCATACACATTTGTATTTCCAACTTCCAACAATATTAAACAGATACGACCACAACATTGAGATGTCTACTTCAAAGACAACTCTAACAATGCAAAATAGGTTTAATTGGTATTCAGTTCAAGATTGGTGAGATTTTGACCTTCTAGCAACCTTGTGGAAAGGACAGGCAACTCTTGAATGAGAATATCTCACATGTTTATTGGGAATGTAGAGAAATACAAACTTTTTGGAACAATATTGAACTTTGGTTTAATCATCGAATGGATTTCAGAATCAAAATAACGAAATACCTTGTTTGGTTTGGAACACTTGACATTGATAGACTATTGAATCATATAATAATATCTGCCAAAAAATATATCCATATATGTGGTATTAGACAACAAGTTCCAAAACTAGAAGGGTATTTGGTTGTTTTGAAAGAAATTTTCAATATAGAAAAGGTTATTGCAACTAAAAACAATAAACTTCATAACCATGATAACAAATGGTCTTCTATATTCCCAATCCACTAATATATTAAGCCCAATGTGAATATCTGTTTCCGAAGGAGATTGACAAGACCTACTGGCGTATGAACTGATGTATGAACATGTACTCTTGGGATCAATAAAAAAAAAAAAAAAAAAAAAAAAAAAAAAACTACTACCCAAAAAAAAAAAAAAAAAAAAAAAAAACTCTTGATACATCTTCACCTAGTTCAGTACCTCCAGGGTAAAGATTCATTGAAGTTTCCTTTCAAGTAATTCTAAACGATCGCATCACCAACTTCAAAAGACAACAACATTTATTCCAGCTACAACAGGTAACACGCTGCGCACGATAGGCAAACTTATAACTAATTCTAATATCGATGTAATGAAGCGATTAACAATGGATACGTTCCTAATTGAAGAAATTCCCTTTGTCAACCGTTGCATCTACAATGTAACCTTGCATTGAGTTACCCATAAGTTACATATTTACAAGCAAAGAGACATTAATACCAAACACTAATTTTTACCACCTATATGTATTGTTACAAGTTGTGGTTAGAACAGAGATATAGAGATTGAAGTCTCCAAACTCTAAACTTGGAAGGCAGACAGTTGTACAGCTCACTCCATTTATAGATGCATGTCATGTGATTGCATATCAAGACTTTCATGTGATGTATTTTGATATTCCCAGTTATCTTCGTTATGGATTATCTGTACGAATATTTCAACATCATTTTGTTAATGTCATTTGTGAAAACTGGGAGCAAAAGAAGACTTGACTCCTCATTGTGTACTATTGGGTAAATGTAAAAGAACCTGTTAGCTTGGTGGATATGTTCAATGTTACAGCACGGAGTATTTGATTACGTTTTTCGTGTGAATATGATTAGAGTGAGTATATATTTGATATATTCTCAGATTGTTAGTTTTAAAAATGACGTATTGGATTATTCAAAACATTATCTCTTTAATGTGATGATTCAGTATTGAGGTAATATTAAAATTGTTTTAATTTTGATGTTTGTTTCATTCAAAAGTCCAAGTCAAATCCAGCAATGAGAAATGATTCACCTGTTGGTATTTCAGCTGTGAGATAGAATGTTATTTCTTTTCGAGTGTCAAGAAATAAGGAGAGATCACTGAGAGGTATGACCACGATCTGTTCATTGGTCACACCATGTTTTCACGTTCAGTCACCTGATTCATCTAGCCCAATCCTTAATCTTTCCATGGAGTTCAAATCTGTATACTAATGCATTGGTCAACGAAATAAAGTGTTAAGAAAATAGTAGTCCGTATAACACTATAATGAGATAAACTATAGATGCAACATTATGTACTCAAAAAACTGAAATGAAAGGATATAATATTGGATCCAAATTATACGTTACCATTGGTGTTCCGGCACTGAATGTTTCATATTCCCCCAATATGATTCTTTAAACGCGATGATCTCTCATTTAAGTTACGAAACATCACTTTAAATCACATATGAATTTATCTTGATGGATATACAAATGAACAACTAAAGCCTATAAATGCCTACAGGTAGTTATACTTTTAATGTAGGGAAGCATATAAATTATGGGTTGATGCTTTAGTAAATAAGATTTTTGCATAAAAGGTCTGAAAGCATTTGAGCTAAATCTTGACGAAAATATGAAGAAACAGCACAAAGCTAACATTTGTTTCACATTAATTAAATCATTCAAAAACGAATGTGTTTGTAGTGGGAACCTTTTTCTTAAAAATTGACTTACTATATTGAACACTTAGACACCATTTCCTCACGTAAGTGTCACGACTGTGCCTCGTAACTTTCAGAATCAGTATATTAAATGTGTAGGACCTAATACAGTTGCTTACCGAATGTTCGTTCACCTGGTGGTGTATTTTAGTGCACATATCATATAATTTGGCATGTCTTTGTAACATCGTATCAACGCGACCTCTAGACTATTCATTTTGTATTTTTGCATTTAAACAAGACAGTTGAGTGTTCTATAACATAATCTGATTTGATATCTCATAGTAAACAGTTACAATTTTGACAACTCTTTGAAGTGACCAGGGGTCAATCTTTTATAATTTACAGTTTTTATTATGTAAAATACTCAGTAAGTGATCAACTGGGTCTAACATACATCACTCCCTCTTATACCCATTCAATATATTTGTGATAAAGTTGTTCTCTTTTAGTCAATCTGATTACTTTTATTCGAGAATTAATGAAAATTGACTTTACAAAATTTGACCCCCTTCTGTCTTTTTCATTATGCCACATTTCTTAAACATATACCACTGCCGGGATGATCAAAGTATGCGTTTTATTCATAGATGTATGATGATTCATAGCCATTGTATATGATGTAATATTATTGACTTTACAATGAATGTAGGGGGCGGGATAGCGCAGTGTTTAGCGCGTTCGGCTTCGGATCAAGAGGTACGGGGTTCGAATCCCGCCAGGGGCATGGCAACTTTGTCTGCAGTAGAGAACTGTTCTACACGCAGTAAGGTTTGGGTGCAATGCTACACTGAGTTTCAGCGTTGTACCACCCTTGCTTCACTAGTTCCAGCCGATGCTTGCAGGTTTCACTGCAATGAATCGCCACATGGCGTTGCGGGCTTTATCCCTGCCGTAATACTAGCAGCCGCGATATAAGTGAAATACTCTTGAAAGCGGCGTTAGACCCCAACTCACCTCACCTCACCTCACAATGAATGTCAATTTACATGATATTTGCACTAAGATTCACAGGTAGGTGAACAAACCATTTATTGCTTTAGCGATTACAGGTAATCTTCACAGTATAATATATTAAATTACCATTATCTTGCAGTTTTGAAAGAAGTTACGGTGGACATGTTTCTACAAGTCGTAATTAAAATGATGTAATAAGTTGTTGCATTGATATCAAATTATGAAGTATACTCTGTCCACAGAAAATTTCATTTTTAATTGAGATTTTAAGCATTGAAGCAACCTTTTTCAGGAGTCATAACAATTGCTACATATATACGAAAATATCAATTATCACGATGTGAAGTGATAAATTGAAATGAATATATAAATATTTGAATTTGGTTTGAATATTTGATTTAGAAGTACAATTTTTTTTTCTATGCACAAAATAATTCGCATTGGTTTAAAGGAAACTTTTCAAAGAACAGTAAAATGCAGTCGGCTTTCGTAATCAAAGACTGTCACAGTAAAACCGTGGTGTAAGTTGAGAAGAACCGTAACTAGATTAAGTGGATCTAAAACTGAAGATTTAAATTTGAACACTTGTTTAATACTTTAATTACAGAACTTAATTTGGTTACCATAAAATCAATGTTTTTCAAAATCCAATTTATTCATTCCGATAAACCATAAACCATAAATCTATTTGTCTTTCTCTGCTGTCTCTTTTTGTTAAAACAAATAATTAATAAATGCTGACATTTGATTTCTTTTTTTGAGAATTGTATTCACAGAACTGGAACATTTGATACATAGGTCTTTCATTTAAGGTTCTATGTACACACTTTAATCACATGCCACAAAGGTGATACATCCACACAATTTGCGATGCTCTTTCAACTGCCGAAGTTTCCATGCTACATGATGTACAACACAAGGTATCGTATCCCTCCGGAGTCTGACGTTCTTCAAACCTAGGCATTGGAGATCATTTTAGCTGTTGACCGTAGAACCACCAGTGCCTCATATACATGATATCTGTTTTATACGAGAAATCAGGAGTGATTATTTTAGTTGCGTATCCGATTGGATACGAAACTTGAACCATAGTTTCGTATCACTGGGCTGTGCATATAACTACTGATTGTGTATATTGCTACTTAATGTAACCCAGTTCTTCTTACTCCGGTAAAATAGAATCCCACCTATTTGTAAAAATTCAAGAGACACACATTGTAGTGGCACATTGATTTATCATCGATTTATTTCATATTTTCGTAACACAACGCACTTTGATCAAGGTTGAGCAAATCGTTCAGTATTAGTCATGAAAATTTAGGGAAATACACATTTTACTCACTTCGTCTACAGCTCATTGTAAAAGTAAGGCTTCATACTGTTACCTTAATTCTTTACAAATGAAGGTGAACAAACATTTTGGGATGCATATGTTGAAGAATATGAAGTATATCGCTGTACTTGCATAGCATACAATAATGCAACTGTAAACGGATAACTTCTGATGTTCGATATCATGAAGGGAAAACTGTTTCACCTGACAAAAATGTCACAGTACCAACATCCAAGTATGGAAAATAACCAATTCTACTTATTACCTATGAAGGATTCCTGTCATTGAATGGCATTGTGGAACAAAACATTTACCATAATGAATCACAAAGTCGATATTACAAACCTTTCACTGCTCTAACAATGGACTATTGATTTGCTATTGATATTCAAGCATTAATAAACGTTTTTCTCATTCTAGTCATGAATTCAGACAAAATGCAATAGCATGGGTTATCAAGAGTAATAATGTGTTCAATGCCCCCTGTTAGCCTTACTACGGTTCAGGCAATTTGTCCTATCAGAACTATGCATTTGTCTTCAAAGTTTCCCTTCAAACTAAATTTCATACGATCTAATAATAATCTAATCATCATAATAACATTTTGTGTAAATCACTGTTTTTAAAATTGAATAGTTGTGATTTTATCTCAAAGATACAGTGAGTCTTTCAAAGAGACGTAATAACAAGGTTGTGTTTATTGGCAAGGTGGTATTCCGTTTTGTGCAGATACATATATAAGTCCAGTTGTAGAATGTTGTTTTGTATGTATTAATAACATATTTCATAAATACAAATATCAAACAACCTTTACACTGTATCATGAACTTTGTGTTATTCTGTACATGAATATACTAGCTGAAAGATTATCTTTTTCTCATTATTTCTCATATTTATATAGCATCCACTCTCTCGCTTATGTAATGATATAATACTTAACATATAATACTTCCTTAAATGTAAAAGCTCTTTTTGAGTTTTCAATATTTCCAAATGTAAAAAAATGAAAGTTGTCATGATGTAAGACAATGCAGTTTTTTTTCTTCTTTTCTTCTTCGACACTTAAATTTTCACTGACGGCTCATTGCATGTAAAATAACATGTATTATCATTGAGTCTACTTTGAAGACTTTAAAAGTCATTCTTGAAATACAAATTAAAAAGTAAATGAAGGCGAAATATTGACAAATGAACTAATTCTACATTTCAAGTAAGTTTTGTTTTATAAGTAATACAATCGAGTGATAATATTCGATGCTGACATTATCCATAATTCATCTTTTTTCTTGGTAATTCTAAACGTGTCAGGTTGTACTGCAACACTGTTGTTATATAACATCAGAAAAACTGTCAAGAAATTGAATCTATACAATTCACATTTTATTATCACTGCGATAGTGTTATTGACTGCTGGGTTATTAAATCTTGATACATAGTATGGAACTACAATATCACAAAATTATTATTATTATCTAATTAATTCAATTATTTCATCGTGGTTGTTCCAATGTCTCCTGTTCTAAGCAGTATAAACATGTTTTTGTAAGCTTATGAAGAATCCTGAATAATTTATATATGTGCGAATATGATTACATCACAACGAAATGTAACGGTTTTCAGTTTACATGTGACATCTGTGGAAATATCACATTTCCCCGATCATTGTTGTATAAAATATAAACAGTCAACAAGAGGAGAATTGTTGATTACAGCTCAAGAGTGTATACAAATATATCACATTATTCTAATCGACAGCAAAGCGACATTTGGACCAAATATATTTCTTTCCCTTACATATTTATTCTGTTACTGCATTTATTAAAAGGTAATCCATTTGAAATTAAATATTCAAAATGTTATTTTCATCAGCATGACTTGCATAAAGTAAAATTTCCTTAAGAAATCTGTGCTTAGAAATCCAGGCCCACTTTGCATTTCTGGTGCAGCGATTCACTATCGAGGCACAACAAAGCGAGGGAAATACCGCAAGGGTTAAATCAACCAGTAATGCAGACAGGCAAGAGTTATGCCTTGCGTTTGGAAGTTGCTTGAAATACTGACGACATCAAACTGTTCATCGTGACGTAACTTAAGCTAGCTAATGTTAGAGAAGAAGTGTTGTATTAGTTGTATTTAGTATTAGTTAACATGGAATGAAAGATAATCAGTATCCATTACACTGGAAGGTTTTTGCAAACCTTTTACAAAACTCTAGCAATCAAATGTAGCACCTCGATCTTCAAAGGGTAATACAACAATTTCTAATAGTTTTATCAACATCACATGACATATTTGCTCAATTAATAATCTCTAAAACAGTCTTGCCTTGTGTATCTAATAAAAAATACTGTTTTCTTCCAGTTTTAAAAGAACAGGAAGTGATGTAGTGGTATTATGCCGCAATGATGAAGTAGAACGGATACACTGCTCTAGCTAACTGGAAACCCAGTATCCATTTAGCTATGTATCATGGTTAATATCACTGCAAAAATTAGAAATTATGCAGGCTTAATAATAACAGTATTTATATATAAAACTAGAGTTTATATAAGATTGAGTATGAGTTTTCATAGAGGTCAATCCAATGACAAGTTAGCAGTGAGTTTATTTATAAGAACTAGAATGTATGCTATTACAATCAGTTTGTGATTACTGACATTCAATAAAGAGATTAAAAGGCAATGTCGGATATTTTGTTTTACCTTAGTTCTGCAAGATATGAATTGAGTACACCTCGCTCATCGGAAAATCGCTTAATATCATCAGATTTCACGTGATAACGTTTGCCTATCTGCTTCATCCAAAAGCCAACACATGGATTCTTATTTACGTTACCTCAAACAGAGGTTTTTCTCTGATAGAGTCATTAGCCTCTGAACTGAATTTCAACATTTCAATAAAACCGACTGGCTAGTGCGGGTTTTATTAATCAGGTATTTACCCGCTCCCATGTTTTATTGTATATCCTCATTACAGAGCCCACTCATGAACTGTTAATCCTCAGTCTAAAACGTACTCATGTGTTCTAAAGTTTTGTACATTTGTAATGTTCTGTATAAGTGTATCCTACTTTGGTATACCTTTACATTCCACTTGATGAAGCCGTGAGCATATTCCAAAACGTCATGTATCTCCACAATAAAGAAGTTGTAAGCAGACAATAATTGTTTTTTTTTTTTAAATGTATTGAAAAGTTGCAAGACTTATATTAGCCAGTGCTGGAGACTGGGGAGAGTTATGACTTTCGGGGGAAGTTGTGAATGTTTGTATTTCCCGAGCGAATTTCGTGAAAGTCATATGATACACTTTCGAGTGTAATCCCATTTGATTCACGTAAACTTGATCATGAAACGGTCCACTTCTCTTGCGAAGGCAAGCTACAGTGACGTCACAAACAGTCGTTTTATTACGTCACAGACGACGAAATACGGGAAGTCTAGGTGAAACAATGGTTGCTAGACAAACGTGATATGTGCACATGTGTTCATATAAAAAATATTAACTCGGTTATTTTCAACCATATGGGTAATAAATACATGAATGTACTAGTAAAGGTGCACCGTTACTATTGATCACCCATGTTCTATTCTATTCTTTACATGTGGTTCAGATGTTATATTAATAATTGTCATTATATGTTATATTAATATATAAATAAGATGTCAACATTTAATCATAGTTTATGTTTAACAACAAAGTTTTGGGGAAAACGTGCGTCTGCTTCCATTTTGGTTCATCTTCGTTATCTTTTCAGATTAACATGCTGTGAAACGTAATAACTATATCATATTAAAACATTGATTTAATTTTCGAATTTCCGAAATATAGATTGCGAAGGTATGTTTTCTTGAAATCATTATTTTTTTCCTGGAATAAATAAATAACTTGAGAAAAGATTTGATGCAATTAAGGAAAAGTGTTTTGAACAAAATTTATGCTCCTGAAAATAGATCTTGGTAAAGAGTAAAGAAGCCAAAATATTCAAGCTGAAATCATATAACATCATTTTAGTTGAGTAAACATGTTTACATTTTAAGGTAACAAAGATAAGAAATAAAATTTTACTGAGGGACAAGTAAACGGAATAAGGACTAGAAAATCGTTAACCTTTTATTCATTTTTAAAACAAATTGTTCTTTTGAATACAATGCTGATGTCAAAGTATGATTTTCTTAACAAGATAGGCTTACTGATAAGTACTTTCTTGGGGTTTTTTCATTACTCAATTACATCTTTAAAATGTAGTTATTTTCTCTGGAGAAAGGAAACATTTTCTCGATAACAACTTCTTCAATGTGTATACATACGACGATTCAGAGTATTTGCTTATGTAAAGCTTTATCCATCAGGAATTTCTCACACTTTCCTGATCCTTCGTCTTATAGCAAGTCATTTAGATTCTCTCAAATAACCCCTCATGTGGTATGTATTAAATTGGACCGACCACAGCATTCACTCCTACTGTAGTCAAATAACATCAAATTTGGCCTTTGTCACTAAAGTAAAAATATTAACATCAATTGTTCGTAATAACAATAATAATAATAATACATTCATCTCTATAACGCAGAACTTTTTGCGTAATGTGTTGGTTGCACAAATAAATCAAATCAATATAGGTTTCGCTGCTGAGAATAGTATTCATATCCTTATCCTTATACATAATTATGTAAAAAACATAAGTATTAACTGATGTATTTCATCATGTATTTGTTTTTAGCAAGAAAAAATATGTTGACATGCAAATGCACCATATGTTAGTAGCACAACTCATTGTTGAAGACCTACTCCTGAATATGTAAGTATATACCGTATATATATATGTGTATCGAGTGTATCAGATGTTCTCACGGTGAAGGAATATAGATAATTATTTTGCAAATTTCCCTCAAACTGAAGTTTTCAATGTAGCAGAAAGACACTGAACAATAAGTTTTCTTTCAAAGGCATTGTGGAAGTTTGGATGCGTCACAATAAAGTCAATAGTCTTTATGGATTTCGCCATGACAAGAAGTTAAACATTCATAAAGCGACGTGTAATTAAATGTAGCAACAATTGTATAAACCACATAAGATTCTTCTTCGAACGTTGTACCATATAATTACGTCTGTCTTACTGTCTTGCTTGCTCACCGTTTAATTACTATTAATAACAATCCTCAAAAATATAATCCATGCTTTACTGATCCCCCGACTTACAGATTCTGCCTCAAGAAATCGTAGAGACAGTTACATATTTAGGATATTGAAATAGATCTACTTTCATCATCAACCATGTGATAATATGTTCGCTGCATTATCTTGTTACTCTTCCTATCCATCACAACTATTTGACATCTTGAAAGCTTGGTCATCTTGAGCAACGATCTTGACCATTTCTCTGGAGCCAAGACATTAATCAAACCTGTCATTGACCAATTCTTAGTTTGCTTGACCAGCTTGATCAACAAGGCCTATGATCAATGGATTTCAAAGCTTGGATATCTATTTAAAGTGCATATTTTGCCTGTGTTTATTTCAAGATGGGCACGTGTACATCGTGTATTGTGTGCCTGTTCATGTATGAATTCTGTATTTGTGATCCTGGTTCGTCTGTGGGTGTCTCTAGTTTAGATATGTGTGTTATGTGTACGAGTGTTTTGTATGTCCGTGAGTGTGAAAGTTTATATGCACATTCCTGCTTATACATTGTGTGTTTGTGTTAGAAAAACAACACTGGCATTCACACTTTTTCAAACGAAGTTATTTATAATAGCATGTTAAGGGTAAACATAAGGAGTAAATAATTTTAATACAATAAAATAGGGTTTCATACCACTTCCTCATCTTGAACAATGGACAATGATTCGACTTCACATATTTCATAGACATTCGTGAAACAAGTTCTCAATGACTGGTCTCCTGCCTCTGTTTGAAAATAGGTGATAGGACGATATCACTTCTAATCAGAGAGACAAAACAACAAGTAATCAAAGAAATACTTATCAATGAAATAAAACAAATAACAAATCCTAACTCTTATTATCATAATAATCATAACTCGAAATCGTCAGTTAACTATTGTTTTACGGGATCGAAATAACTGACCATCCATTAGATGATTGCCTTCTCTATGACTCTCTATCAAAACAGGAAAACATGTCTTTATATAAGCACATCTATTTTCGGGATGTCTAATTTCCTGTTTCAGTGGATGAAACTTAAATGCTGATCTTACAAGATGCACGTGTCAAACTTTTGTAGAGTAAAGCATGCTCAGTTTCTGTCCCAATGCATTGAAGAGTAAGTCCATATTTATCATCCGTTTGCCAAACAACGCCTAGTCACGCACAAGGGAGACTTCAGCATCACTTTTCATAAAGATGAAAGTATATACTAATATTTATAGAAAACATAAAGCAATACTCAACGGTGAAACCTGTTATTTTTCGTTCTCCATTCAGTTACGATCGATGACTTTCTAGAATTCTTATTTATCTTAGATCTAAACCGAGGCTCTTTGCAAACGAAATCGAGGCTCAAATTGCACGATTGCTAGAGACGCAAATCAAGCTGTTTAGAAACAGAAGGCATTATCTAGGTGATGGATTTATTTAATGAGGACTTATTTGATTGAAATACATTTTCGTCAGACAGACTGTCTGTTGACATCAACCAAAGAGTATAATCCGGGAAGGGCAGGATCTTCACAAACAGATTTGTTGCAATCTCGCCCCCACATTTGTAGAAAAGTGGATGAACTTGTCAAATGAATGATGAAAAAATCATCAATGAAGTATCTGCATTTTCTTTTTTAAAAAGATATCGTATAAATACAAATTTTCTTTCTATAAATACTTTAGTAGATAGGTTGTAATTGTTGATGCAACATGTACATTGTCTCTTATTTATTGAATTTGTAAAAACAGTTTTTACAAACAAATATTTTAGAACAGTCTTACTTTGGGTACTTTCGCCTAAAGCTCTGTTATTCCTAATAATTGTATAATTTTCGAAAGAAGTCATTTTAAAAAAATCAAATTGAGGAGGAATATTAAGATAAATGAAAAATGCATGTTTATTAAATGATAATTTTCAAAATAGTTTACCAAAATACTATGTAATAGATAAAGCATAATGCTCAAACTACAAAGGCCAAGATGCATATAGTGCCATATCGGATCTGAAGAGGTACATGGTTCGTATCCTGTCAGCTTTTTCTACTCAAAAGACAGTTGTAAATGCTGTAAAGTGAAATATGACAATTAAAGTAGCACATATTGTTCACATCATAAGCTCAATTGGTAGAGTGTTTGGAACTGTATGCCATCCGGGCCTCCTATTAAAGTTGAAAAAGCTGAAAATCGAAGACGCTTCATGAAGACTAATAGATAATGCCTACACAGATATGACAAGTAGTGTCATGATCAATCTTGTGAAGTCAAAGTGGTTCCCCTTTACGGTGTACACCATGGTTGTATACTTGATTGCGTACCATGCCATTTTAAGCGATAAACAGCACTAGAGGAATAAAGTCACCAGTCTGCTGTATACAGACTGCCATCCCAATACTGTAGTCTTGAGAATGTCAAGAGCTTTACTACCAGTCGTGTGAAGAGCAGTATTAACACAAGCCAAAGCACGTAATGTCAATCGTTAAACACCACATTGTCATAAAGTCTGATTCCAACAGTCGATTATCTAATAAACTTCTACTCTCAAAGGGAACTTCTTGTGGTTTATTATAGAAAATGGGTTATTGATTAAAGCTGTAAATCTAGCCATATATCAAGACTGGCTTAGATTTACAACATTTTAACATCTCTCTTTCTATAAAACTGTCCAGGAAATGCGTTGTGAGCGTTTTGATAGGCTCGTCATCTGGACAGGGGAGTGTTGATAAGGGGACTCGTTCAGTGTCTTTTTTTAGAGAGTCCAGTGTTTTAAGCCATCGTTTCTGTTAATGAAATGTTAATATATTATATAATGCTGGGTCCATATTCTAATATGAAAATGAAAGATATTTCTAAAACAATAATGTAATGTAAATCAGAACTGAGAGCCGTTTGGGGGAAGGTGCCTTAGGCACCAAGCAGACATCAACTTGGTCCAGACTCCATTTCCGGAAGCTCGAATGTGGCTTAAATGTATTTTATTTTATAAACATGAAAATAGGATTGGAGAACAAGCCAAAAAGGGCTTATTTCATTGCCAATCCGGTACATATATATAAACAAAACTGGTTACAAAATGGGACAGAAAATGAAAAATAACATCTGTATAACATCAAACATGAATATTGTCATGTTGTTAGGTATGCCTAATAATGAAGCTCAAAATTGAATCATATTAACTACAAGACACTTTTTTAAGGAATCGGTTGCTTTTACTTATAACCTAAAGTAACGATTTCAATATATTATTGTTAGTTGAGTCATTCAAGGAGCTATTACCATATAATACTGTCGTTATGTCATAACCTTGATTATAAAAATACATATTTGATCTTAAATAGTGATAGTTTCGGCAAATAAACAGATAGTGAACTACGTCTTCTTTTTTGTGACCACATGAACATCTGGAAGCTGAATGGGACCGAGTGTACACATTTTGAAGTCATGTTAGTGTGCAGACCCTAATCTCTCAACTGCTAGTGTTTACTACACAATCCTAAAGTAAGGTTCCCTTGGTATATGAAAGGATAGTAGCCACATGAATATGTTCAGACTTGTCTGATGAGTACATTAAAGTGTAGTTACTTGGATTATATCCCTGTAAACCTAGTTGTGAATTCCATATCGTGAAGATGTGTACTGTGATATGTATGTATGTTTATTTGTATTATGTTTATATGCAATATGTATGTAGTGCCTATGCATTATTACACGTCTGATTAGTTTATGTATGTGTCATAAACACTGTTTAAATATTAGAGAAAATTAACTGCCTTGCCAACGCAAATCATCAACCAATTAAACACTTATTTATTAACATCGTACACACACTAACGAGCATCAAATAAGTTCATCATGTCAACATGGTAAAAATGACGAAACATCATACTGGTATATTGGCTAAAGGTGCAATGTATTTTTGATTAAAACAATTGTTAATGGATTTTCTGAATTTGCCTGTTATGGTTAGCCAACCAGCGTCTAATGTATTATCTTTTTTTCGTTTATTTCTCGCCAATTTCCTGAAATTCACACTTCAACAGTTTAAAGAGGACAGACATTTACAAATATTTATCTCTCCTATGACTCCGCTAATTGTCCTCCCACAGACCTATTACGCAATTTTTTGAAAGATAATAAATTTAGGTTGTGAAATGTCTTAATGCAGGCAATATTTCAGGTAACTCTTTTATATATTTGCTTCAATAATGTATTAAGATCCATATGTGCGAATAAATGGTTTTTCAAATTATTCCAGAAATATAATCAACTTTTCACCAACATGAATTGATTGATATTGATCGTTTTACCAGTATATCCGATTTTTTGGTCGTAATGATAATAAGTTCACGATCAAATGATACAAACAATTTATGCATTAGCCACTGTAGAGTTACATGGCTTGAGGGGATTTATTTGTTAGGACGTTTATTGTCATGGGAATGCTTGTTATAATATTTCGCAATTTGAAATCGACTTTTGGCATTACTCTCTGAAATAAATTGTAATTCTATCGAGGTTCAGTCGCTCTACTGTACACATAATTGCTCAAGTTTGCTTGTGATTATGCTGGCTAAGTAACATTAAAGAAACATGAGAAATACAATTATTTCCAATGAACACGGCACAAACAACCACACACAAATTAGAGAATTGCCGTTTCTGTTTCATGATGTTGACTTTGAAATACAAATGTGCATCAATGTACATGAATAAACAATTTAAAACAACAACACTTTATAGGTGCCACTAAATACAAGACTCCGTGATGATTTCAGCAAGCTGAATTACCCCTTGTCAAATGATAGCTTCATGTTCCTGACACTCATATGCTAAAAGTCAAAGTTTGGTAGATTTTATTAAAAACAGCATAAAATTTGCATTAAGTTTGTCTTATCAGAATGGTCAACTTGTCAAATTACATGTTTGCATCTAAACATAGGATGAAGCAATCTCATAGATCTCCTTATTTATGAACAGTACGATACTCTTTCAGATCTACATCAATTAAGCCATAAACAGAGTCGAATTTACTACGATTACTACAGACTTAGACATATAACCTGTTGATAGCTAGTGAGGGAAACATTATTGTTTTAAAATTGATCTCGTAAAGTATACAACTGTCCTGAGTAAGTTATGATTATGTCGTGGAATATATGTTATCAAAGTTTGTGGGAAAGTTGAAAGCGAAATAAATGAGTGGTCTTTCATGCATTTGTTGAATTTTGATTTGGTTAATCTAAATTGGAAACTGACATCACGAACTGAAACACAGACTTTAAACCAAAACACGCAAGAAAATTTAACATGATCATATTCTAACTAAAATGGATTTTAAATACAAATAAGATTAGTTAGCTTCACATGTTGATATTTTCAATATGAAAAGTTAAATAATCTAAGATGAACATCAACTTATTCGATTAAACCGTATTACACAAATCGATCTATATTTGCATATTTTGTAAATTGCCTATCGTCACTAAATTGATGAAGATGATATATACGTTATATTTGAACATGATTATGCATAATAGGCACACAAACATATTAAGTCTTTCAAAGTCATAGTCTACATTATACTGCTCAGAAGCTAAAACTGAGCTTGTGAAACATTTGAACATACTATATGTGAATGTATGATATACAAGCAAACAAATTATAAGACAAACAAACATAAAATGTCTTAAAAAGTGCTAACTTGCACACGATGCTGTTAAGAAGCGAAAGCTGACTTTGTAGATAATATGTACAATATACATACCTGACACTCAAATTGACATTTGTATACTTCATATTCGATTTGACGGTTGACAGTTCTTTCTCTGACCAGATGTTCACAAGTAACAGTTCCACATCAAGATGTTACACAGTGGTGTGGATATAGGCTGGTCTTAAACCTTATTTAAAGCACAAAATTCCATGACAGTTATTCAGACAAAACATGCATTCAATTAAAGTGTTCATGGCTCCAGATGCATTGAGATTTAACAATTTAAAACATGAATTCTGTTTTGTTGAAGCTCACATTGTCAAAGCAATTTCAGTTCCATTTATGCATTTGTGAAAGTCATTTCAATGTGTGAATAAAAACGTACTTTTTCTTTCTGAAAATATTATAAAGGCGTCTTTAGTATGTACTTGACACAGTTAACAACATGTTATAAATACGTTATATTGCTAAGGCGGTAGAAACTCTGGTTAGTTAAACTCTGTTATGGATTTATTGCTATAAATCAGAAAGAATATTTGTCGAATATTATTTTAATTGAAAATGGGAATCTATGACACTATCTAACACCCTTGAGTTCAAACTGACAATTTTTAATTTGACAAAACGCAGTAAAATGAAAGGTAAATTTAAATACACGTTTCACATAATTCCAAGGTGCTTAAAGCTTAAGTCAGTTTAACTATGTCTTTGTCCAAATTTTTATATGAAATAATATCTTTGGATCGAATAAATTGATTGAAATTTTTATGGAAAAGATATCAAATTGAATTGAAGGTTTCTCCCTCTTGATAACACAGAAATGGAAAAGATGATTATCTTCGATTTTTTAAAAATAAATCTTCCAGCTTATTACTTTCAAGAACATGAATATATAATATGACAAGGTGTAATTCAACTTGCTTAAAACATCATATAACCATGTGTTTCATGACATTTGCAAAGTTACGTTGTTAAGATGTCTATTTATTGAGATCAATGGAAGGTTCAAAAAGTGCATACACATATTAATCAGAGACGACCACAACATTGAGATGTCTACTTCAAAGACAACCCTAACAATGCAAAATAAGTTTAATTGGTATTCAGTTCAAGATTGATGAAATTTTGACCTTCAAGCAAACTAGTGGAAAGGACAGGCAACTCTTGATACATCTTCCCCTAGTTCAGTACCTCCTGGACAAAAGATTCATTGAAGTTTCCTTTCAAGTAATTCTAAACGATCGCATCACCAACTTCAAAAGACAACATTTATTCCAATTACAACAGGTAACACGCTTGGCACACCGGCAAACTTATAACTAATTCTAATAACGATGTAATGAAGTGATTCACAATGGATACGTTCCTAATTGAAGAAAGTCCCTTTGTCAACCGTTGCATCCACAATGTAACCTTGCATTGATTTACCCATAAATTTCATATTTACAAGCAAAGAGACATTAATACCAATAACTAATTTTGACCACCTATATGTATTGTTACAAGGTGTGAATAGACCAGAGATTGAAATCAGATATTTCTACAGCTCACTTAATTGCTAACATCAAGTTGCATGTCATGTGATTGCATATCAATACTTTCATGTGATGTATTTTGATATTCCAAGTTTGGATTATCTGTATGAATATTTCAACATCATTTTTTCAATGTCATTTGTGAAAACTGGAAGCAAAACAAGACTTGACTCCCCATTGTGTACTATTGGGTTAATGCAGAAGAACCTGTTGGGAGGTGGATATTTTCAATGTTAAAGCAAGGATTATTTGATAACGTTGTTCGTGTGAATATGATTAGAGTGAGTATATATTTGATATATTCTAAGATTGTTAGTTTTAAAATGACGTGTTGGATTATTCAAAACATTATCTCTTTAATGTCATGATTCAGTATTGAGGTAATATTAAAATTGTTTTAATTCTGATGTTTGTTTCATTCATTCAAAAGTCCAAGTCAAATCCAGCAATGAGAAATGATTCACCTGTTGGTATTTCAGCTGTGAGATAGGATGTTTTTTCTCATGGAGTGTCAAGAAATAAGGAGAGATCACTGCGAGGTATGGCCACTATCTGTTCATTGGCCACCCCATATGATGTCACGTTCAGTCACCTGATGTATCTAACCCAATCCTTAATATTCCCATAGACATCGCATTTTTATACTACTGCATTGGTCAACGAAATAATTGTTCAGAAAATGGTAGTTCGTATAACACTATAATGAGAAAAACATAGATTCTCTATTATGTACTAAAAAGCTGAAATGAAAGGATATAATATTGGATCCAAATTACCGTATTCACAGTAATAAGCGCCCTGCTCCAATAAGCGCCAATAAGTGCAATTAACTCTAATAACCGCCCATGTACCAGCGGTACTAAATAATAAATTCAACTTACTTAAATTCAATCCAACAACCCCTTCAGACGAGAAACTAGTCGCTGAGGGCCCTTGAACTTCAGTTTACAGGGAATTTCCAACCCCAGTGTTCCCGTTTACTGGTAAATACCGGTATTTTACCGAAATTTTCGAAGCTGGACCGGTTTTTCTCATTACTGTCGGTCTCAATTTCAAAATTGTATATTTGTGCAGAAATGATCCTAAATAAGCATAAATAAATAATAAGTCCTTAACTTGGTATTTATGCTAAATAAGCATTTGTCAATCTTATAATTACACCCAAAACAAATCATTAACATCAATACAAATGCTTATCAGTGCTGCATGGCAACTTCAGACAGGAAACGTCAATCAAGGTGTTGACCTAATTCCATGCAATACCCCAAGAAGAGGGACTGGTTTATTTTTGTATGGGGGGTTTCATAGTTCAAATAGGATAGAGCACAATAACTTATTAAACGATTATTACTGATAGAAAATAAAGATTGATTTTAGTCTAAACTTAAATAAAATAGTAAGATAATAGATTTGTCAAACCAAGAAACAATAATCAAATTTGTTTGAAGTTTTTTTCAATTGCCACCCCTGTGTTGAAAATGAACTATCCGGGAGGTCTGCACTGTTGTCAACATGCAGATTTTCTGTTTTAAATGTCGTAGTTTTAGACAGCCATGCAGCTCAATGTTACCAAAATCTATATGTTGAGGTATGTTTCAAAATATTACTGTTGAAATGTTTGCAGGTGTAAAATATTTGAAAAGCATTACAAGTTTTTAGTTTAGTAGTTATTGTATGTTATGTACAAATCCTGCCAACGTGTGACGGCTTAAAATAGCACTGTGTTGATAGGATACTACGATTGCAATTGAGAAATTATCAGCATAAAATTAAAATCAAAATGTGGTTTCTGTTTCACTTTGAGGAATTAAAGGATACATTTAGCAGCAATATGTGTTATTTTCAACTCGATAATGTGTAAGTATGTTTTGAACGCCTGTATCAATTATCAAAGACATTCTAAACACAGTTCCACGTGAATAGTATTTATTTTTTGTTCGTCACTCACATCATTTTAATAAGCGCCCACCCAAGTCAATTTTTTAAGCGCCCTGGGCGCTTATAACGGCAAATACGGTATACGTTACCATTGATGTTCTGACACTGAATGTTTCATATTCCCCCAATATGATTATTCAAACGCGATGGTCGACTGATCTCTCATTTAAGATACAAAACATCACTTTAAATCACATAAGAATTTATCTTGATGGATATACAAAGGAACAACCAAAGCCTATAAATGCCAACAAGTAGTTATACTTCTAATGTAGTGAAACATATAAATTATGGGTGGATGCTTCAGTAAATAAGATTTTTGTATACAAGTTCTGAAAGCATTTGAGCTAAATCTTGATTAAAATATGAAGAAACAGCACAAAGCTAACATTTGTTTTACATTAGTTAAAGGATAGATGAAATGACATATGATCAAAATTGGATTCATTAAAATCGGATGTCAATTTGACAATTTCTGGATTTTAAATTTCTGAAATCGGTCCATAAATTACTTAAATTTGGCTTTTTAAAAAAACGCCTAATTTAGCCCCTGCGAGCAGAATGAAAGTCTGCGGGGGTGTTGCCCCTGAAGGGATGACTTCTGTGACATCACTGGAGTAACTTAATTTTCCCCGATAGTCATAATTCAACGTAATTTCGCAACATTTCTTTAATCAACAACTTAACTTTTCCATATATCGAATGTTTAGATATCGAACTAAGTAATTCCGCAGATGACAATTACATAATTATTGCATAAACATGTGTTTTTGGCGATTTAACACATCTCATAAATTCATCTAGCGGCAGTGATAATCATCATTATTTAATTAACGAGGCTGCACGGAGCGTGTCCGTCTGCTGGTCACAAACCACCCGAAGTCTGTGGTTAATCAGTCACGCCTCAATGATTCTTCTCAAAACGTTTCCCGGCAGAAATCGCTGTATTGTTAAAATGGGTAAATTAGAAATCGTCTTAATAATCAATTGCAAGTGTATATTGTCTCGGTTTTATGCTCAATTGATTCCGATATACAACATACGTAGAGATACTCATCTGTCATTTCACTCATTGCATTTCACCAGATCTTTAAATCATTCAACAACAGATTTTGTTTGTAGGGGAAATTTTATCTTAGGAAACCTACTCACTATACTGAAGATTTCGACACCATTTCCTCACATAAGTGTCACGACTGTGCCTCGTAATTTCCAGAATCAGAAAATTAAATTTAGGACCCAATACTGACAAGATTACATGCGAGGGAATTTCTTCATGATTAAACTATGCAAATAAGTGAATGTATATTATGTTGTTTACTAATAATGAAATATGTATTTCCTCAATAACCTAACCTAAGTTGTATATTAATTAGATATCATGTCCATGGTTTTACTATTGGTGGTACATTTAGCTCAAATGATATCACTAAAGTCTTATTTTTAAGTCAATTGAATTGTCGAAAATGTACTTAAAGTAAGTGATACGCTTAAACCATTAATTGCTTTTATGAGGTTATCTTTACATTATAATATATTAACTTACCATTATCTTGCACTTTGGACATAGTTATGGTGGACATATTGCTACAAGTCGTAATTCAAATGATGTAATAAGTTGTTGAATTGATATCAAATTATGAAGTATACTCTGTCCACAGAAAATTCATTTTGAATCTAGATATTAAGCATTGAAGCAACATTTTTCAGGAGTCATCAAAATTGCTAGATATAAACAAAAATATCAATTATCACGATTTGAAATGATAAATTGAAAGATTAAATAAATATTTGAATTTGTTTTGAATATTTGATTTCGAAGTACAATTTATTTTTCTATTCACAAAATAATTCACATTGGTTTAAAGGAAACTTTCCAAAGAAAAGTAAAATGCAGTCGCCTTTTGTAATCAAAGACATTTGTAACTGTCACATTAAAACCGTTCTCCAAGTTGAGAAGAACCGTAACAAGATTAAGTGGATCTAAAACTGAAGCTTTAAATTTGAACATTTGTTTAATACTTTAATTACAGAACTTAATTTGGTAACCATAAAATTAATGTTTTTCAAAATCCAATTTATTTCTTCCGATACACACTCTTGTTTGTCTTTCTCTGCTGTCTCTTTTTGTTAAAACAAATAATTAATAAATGCTGACATTGGATTTCTTATTTTGAGAATTGTATTCACAGAACTGGAACATTTGATACATGGGTCTTTCATTTAAGGTTCTTTGTAGACACTTTAATCACTTACCACAAATGTGATACATCTACACAGTTTGCAAAACTTTGAAATAGTGATGCTCTTTCAACTGTGCTTTTGGATATCCCACTAACCGAAGTTCCACTATAAATGTACCCTCCCATATTACATGATGTACAATACAAGGAATCGAACCTGGACCCTCCGGAGTTTGACGTTCTTCAAACTGAGGCATTGGAGATCAATTTTGCTGGTGGCCGTGGAAACAGGAGTGATTATTTTAGTTGCGTATTCGATTGGATAAGAAACCTGAACCACAGTTTCGTATCGCTGGGCTGTGCATATAACTACTGATTGTGCATATTGTCACGTAATGTTATCCAGTTCTCCAGTAAACCAAAATCCCTCCTATTTGTAAAAATTCAAGAGACACACATTGTATTGGCACATTGCTTTATCATCGATTTAATTCATATTTCCGTAACACAACACACTTTGATCAGGGTTGAGCAAATCGTTCAGTATTAGTCATGAAAATTTAGGGAAAAACACATTTTACTCACTTCGTCTACAGCTCACTGTAAAAGTAAGGCTTCATACTGTTACCTTAATTCTTTACAAATGTAGGTGAACAAACATTTTGGTATGCTTATGTTGAAGAATATGTAGTATATCGCTGTACTTGCATAGCATACAATATAATGCAACTGTAAACGGATAACTTCTGATGTTTGATATCATGAAGGTAAACTTTTTCAACTGACAGAAATGTCACAGTACCAACATCCAGGTATTGAAAATAACCAATTCTACTTATTACCTATGAAGGATTCCTGTCATGGAATCGCGTTGTGGAACAAAACATTTACCATAATGAACCACACAGTTGATTTAACAAACCTTTCACAGCTATAACAATGGACTATTGATTTGCTATTGATATTCAAGAATTAATAAACGTTTTTCTCATTCTAGTCATGAATTCAGACAAAATGCAATAGCATTGGTTATCAAGAGTAATAATGTGTTCAATGCCCCCTGGAAGTTTTACTACGGTTCAGGAAATTTGTCCTATCAGAAGGAACCATTTTCACAAGAATTCAAAATTGTATATTGTAAAATTCATTGACCACTGTGTACAAGCTGATGACAGTAATATATTTTACGGTCATCCAAAGATGGCGGCAGCCGACCACGGTAGGATATTTCTTGTTCCGTTTTCAGCTCTGCAACTGTTTGTAGGAATTAACAACTATCGGGGATGTATAGATAAGTGTGTGCTCTTCTTAAATATATCACACACAGGGAACGAAGTTACTCTAATAATTGATATGTGGCTCGAGAAAATTTTCTCAATGATGACCGTAACAAAATTTCACTGTTTGACCAAGATGACCGTAAAATTCTTTTATGATGACCGTAAACTCAAACAACCGCATTTCTGTAATGTTTGTTTCGTTTGTTTAAATTGAATTTTTATATCTTTATTTATACAGTTGTTGAAATAGAAATGAAAAAGGTAAGTAATGTTAATAACCCAACTAATTCTATTGTAATAAGCTCAACAGTTTACCCAATTAATGAAATTGACACATGTATTCCTTATTCAGACAACTTCGAGTACTGGACTGTCGAGAACAGTTTTCAATCACTTTATAATTGTTTTAAATTCAACCAATTTGCATGCTTTTTTACTTTTTCCATTCTGAAAATTAATAGTATTTTCGTTTTGTTTTGTTGAGCATGATGTTACTGAAATATAGCGGTTTTTTTAACAATGGAGATAATTCTTATTGAATTAGATAAATCATTTTGAAATAAAAAAAATTCATATGTTTAATATATAAAAACTTCATTAGCCTATGTTGCATATTCACAATCATATTCACGTGTTTGATTATGATTATAAAATTACATTCGCGTTCACAATATACTAAGTATATATTAATCAAATAATTGTCAGTTACTGTTCTGCCACATATCCTATATCTGAATAATGTTGCTTGGCAAGGCAGTACGATAAATGAATCACTTTGTTGTCACTTTCAAAAATTAAACCGATTTTATTTATTTCCATCATTAAATATCCTGTATAATCTATATTTTAATTATTCATTTTGATCAGTTAGGTCGAATGTATTTTTTATTTTATTGTTTTAAAAACTTTCTAGTAATTGATTACTACAGAGATCCAGATTTGTTTATTATTTCAGAAATGATACACAAAGTCTTGAGAATATATCCTGAACGTGCTACATGAACAAGTTATTCAGTTGTTTTCTAGTCATTTTTCAATTTCAAATACATGTATATGGTATGTAGGCATGTTTCTGCAAAATATACCTTGTTACCCTATGTTCTTCTTACGGTCATCATGCCAGACTGACATTTAAATTGTACGGTCATCATGAAATTTTGTTACGGTCATCATTGAGAAAATTTTCTCGAGCCTCGTAGCAATTATTAGAGTAACTTCGTACTTTGTATGTGATATATTTAAGAAGAGCACACATTTATCTATATATCTCCGATAGTTGTTTATTCCTACAAACAGTTGAAGAGCTGAAAACGGACCAAGAAATATTCTACCGTGGTCGGCTGCCGCCATCTTTTGATGACCGTAAAATATATTACGGTCATCAGCTTGTACACAGTGATTGACGTTAACTTCTAAACTATGCATTTGTCTTCAAAGTTTTCCTTCAAACTAAATTTCATACAACTTATTCGTTCAAGAGTACAATAATAATATTTTGTGTAAATCACTGTTTTAAAAATTGAATAGTTGTGATTTTATCTCACAGCGAGTCTTTTAAAGAGACGTAATTACAATGGTGTTTTTAGTGGGAAGGTGCAGATACATATAGAAGTCCAGTTGTAGAATGTTGTTTTGTATGTATTGATAACATATTTCATAAATTCAAATTTCAAACACCCTTTAGAACTACATGTTTGATCAATCAAAAGTATAAATTCATACCCTGGATCATGAACTTTGTGTGTACATGAATATACTAGCTGAAAGATTACTTTTTCTCATTCTTTCTCATATTTATATAGCATCCACTCTCTCGATTATGTTATGATATAATACTTAACATATAATACTTCCTTAAATGTAAAAGCTCTTTTTGAGTTTTCAATATTCCCAAATGTAAAGAAATGAAATTTGTCATGTTGTAAGACAAATTCCCATTGAGGATAATGCAGTTTTTTTGTTTTCTTCTTCGACACTTCAATTTTCACTGACGGCTCATTGCATGTAAAATAACATGTTTTATCATTGAGTCTACTTTGAAGACTTCAAAAGTCATTCTTGAAATATAAAAAAACATAAATGAGGACGAAATATTGACAAATGAAATAATTCTACATTTCCAATAAGATTTCGAGTAATGTGGTATAGTAATTTTGTTTTATTATTAATAAAATCGAGTGATAATACTCGATGCTGAAATCATGCATCATTCATCTTTTTTCTTGGTAATTCTAAAAGGGTCAGTTTGTACATCTTCAACACTGTTGTATTATAACATCAGAAAAAAATGTCAATAAATTGATTCTATACATGTCACATTTTATTATCACTGGGAAAGTGTTATTCACTGCTGGGTTATTAAATCTTGATACATAGTATGGAACTACAATATCACAAAAGTATTGTCTGTTATTTGTTATCTTCTAGTATAGATAAGTGACTTAAATGGGTCTTCTAGAACTGTGTCTTTAAAAGCACGTGAATTTGACAGATGACAGATTTATAATCACAATTTGCTTCTCAATGAATCATACAACAGTCAATAATAACGTGAAACGGTGTGAATATTCAATATAAACTGGTATTATTTAATTAATCCAATTATTTCATCGTGGTTGTTCCAATGTTTGTAGTTCTAAGCAGTACAAACATGTTTTTTGTAAGCTTATATAGAATCCTGAATAATGTATACATGTATATGATAATATGATTATATGATTATATGATTACATCACAACGAATGTAACGGTATTCATTTTAGATGTGACATCTGTGGAAATATCACGTTTCCCCGATCATGGTTGTATAAAGTATAAACAGTCAAAAAGAGGAGAATTGTTGATTTCAGCTCAAGAGTGTTTACAACTATAACACATTATTCTAATGGACAGCAAAGTGACATTTGGACAAACTATATTTCTTTCCCTTACATATTTATTCTATTACTGCATTATTAAAATGTAATCCATTTGAAATTTAATATTCAAAATGTTATTTTCATCAGCATGATTTGCATATAAGTCATAATCCTTGAAATACCGATAAAACTTATATTCATCATTACTGACATCATCAAGCAGTTAATCGTCACGTAACTGAAGCTGACTAATGATTGAGAAGAAGTTTTGTTAAGTATATTAACATGATTAATATGGAATGAATAGGGTATTCAGTATTCTTTAAACTGGAAGGTTTTTGCAAACCTTTCACAAAACTCTAGCAATCAAATGTACAACCTCGATCTTGCAAGGGTAATACAACGATATCTGCTAGTTTCATCAAAATCACATGACATACTTGCTCAATTAATAATCTCTAAAACAGTCAATGTATACGTTATTAGACCGCAATGCTAATATGTGATTAGCTAAAGGGAACAATGTATGTGAAAGAAACCCTTAACATTAATTTATTGTTTCCCAATACGTCAGCAAATAACTTTTATCTCGTTTGAATAAGTTCATTAGTTTGTTGACTTCAGGCTTTATTGAATGTCACTGCTGCTGAATTAGTAAGGCAATATGAACACACATCAAGTACAAAGTATTGAATCTTATAATAAATAGCCAGGAGTGATTTACACTGATGTTCATATTCCATATTGGTACATCCACAGAGATAATGAAATAACATATAAAAAATAAACTTTTTAATTTGCTATTGTGTATAGTTTTTACCATAAACTCTAAAGAGATCTCTTAGTATTTTGAAAGCTATTTTCAAATAATTTAGGGGGCAGGATAGCCCAGTGGTTAGCGTTTTCGGCTTCGGATCAAGGTGCAATGCTCCACTGAATTCCAGCGTAGTACCACCCATGGTTCGCTTGTTCCAGCCGATGCTCGCAGGTTTCACCAAAATGCATAGCCACATGGCGTTGTGGGCTTTCTCCCTGCCATAATACTAGCAGCCACGATATAAGTGAAATACTCTTGAGGGCGGCGTTAAACCCGAACTCACCTCACCCACCTCAAATAATTTACAAAATCCACATTAAAGTCATTTTCAATATGTTCTTTAATGTTTGAAATCATATCACGTCCTGGTTTTAAAAATATTTTTCCATTTCTTATCAAGTTAACAATGTACAATTTCGAATTTACATTTATGCCATTCTTGAAATTATGGGATTTGTTCATATCAAATTTTGACAAATACAGAATAAAAAGAATTTTAAACATTACGTTTCAAATCTGGAATATGATCTCTTTGCAATTTGATGATATTTCATTTTTAAAAATGCTGTAAACACACGTAAAAAAAAATTTCTTGTGCTCAACTCTCTTATAAGCCTAGTTACATGTTATGTCCTACTCCCTCTCCCTGATGATTTCACTCCAAGTGCGTGTTTCATGTTCCAAACTAATAACATACATCCGATTTGAGCTGCTATCTAAAAGGCTCACTGCGTTCTTACATTTTCCACTTCTAGTCCACATCTATGATGAACGAATCCAAAAAGCCTCCCAACCTCTCTAATAATTAGAGTTAATGGAAACATGATTGTGTTCGAGTGCTTTTCTTCATTTAAACCGTATAAACTCAAGAATTAACAACTACAAAAAAAATAGTGTACATTTTGACGGAAAGGTTTCATTGTAAAAACCTTTTAGACGAATCCCCGAAACATTTAGTTTTTTAAA
Source organism: Gibbula magus (assembly GCA_936450465.1). Taxonomy (NCBI): domain Eukaryota; kingdom Metazoa; phylum Mollusca; class Gastropoda; order Trochida; family Trochidae; genus Gibbula; species Gibbula magus. The sequence goes on along the minus strand of OW388304.1, from coordinate 39,214,748 downwards.
AGTGTATTTTATTTTCACACATTCTACTTTATGTATGTTGCTGTGTTATTGTATCTATAAGATAGGAGAAGGGAACCTATTAACAAACAGATAATAAATATCGTTTCAATACATGTAAAGTCAAAATTAGTTCAAATTATGTTTACTTATTTGTTCCTTTTGAGACTATAATTTGTTACCTGCTTTTATTTTCCACAGTGCATACTTTCCTTACATCATAACACAAACCTTGTTTTGTTCAAACTTCTTGTTTTTTATTTCAGTTTATAATATGTTTATTTTAGTTGATTATTCACAGGACAAAAAAGTGATGGAATCTGCCCTGCCGGATCCCCACGGTTCCTTCTGGGTCCGCCTGATTTGCGGCGGATCCGGAAGAATCCCGTGAACGGATTCCACCATTTTTTGTCCTGTGATTTAGTAATTATTTTGTCTTTCAAAGTCAAATTTCTGTACAGTATTCTCTTCTTTTCAAAACATTTCAATTTTAATTGTTCATATTTTAACACTTAAATAGTCCAAATTTCGTATTTGCCATCACAGTTTACAAAAAGATTGATTAATTTGATTAAGACATTATATATATACATGTATTTAGTCTCACACAATCATATTCATTTACAGTACTTCTTTTAATGCCTATCAACATTCCTTTAAGATTGGGTGTATGAAAAATGAAAACATTGTACAACACTTAATATATGTATATCCTTATCTATGTATAATACTGTTAATTCATTGTTTTGCACGGAAAGATAAATCTTCACAGTGGTGTTGTGGTTAGCAGGCTGGCCTCTCACGCCAGAGACCCGGGTTCGAATCCTGGTGAAGATACTAAAGATTTGTGACCTGGGTCTCACACTGTGTTGTGTTCTTGGGCAAGGCACTTAATCCACAATGCACTCAGTTCACCCTGGGTACCTGAAAGTACAGAGCGGAGTGGAGCGCTTAGTAGCAGTCTGAAAGTACAATTGCTTCAGGTTAATAATATTGTAGCGCTTAGAGCATTTAATGAGTTGTACTTCAAAGTCATTTCACTAAAAAAAAAACATTTTAAAATTAGAAATGAGTATGCAAAGTGTGATTCGATACAAGGAATATCACACATAAAAACATTAGTATTTGGACTGCAAATGTTATTTACATAATAGCTATACATTTTCTTAGACATGCATCATATCAAATATCAAATGCTACCAAAATACAGAAAATTACATATTTGCATTTGTACATGTATATGTGTTTTCTTGTTTCAACGTTCTTATAACCGTAGTTACATGTTATTTCTCACTATCTCTCATTGATAAATTCACTCCAATTGCGTGTTTAAAGTTCCACTAATAACTTATAACTAATAAACCAAAACCGTCCAAATCTTCCAATAATTAAAGTAAATGGAAACATGATTTTATTCGGTGTTTTTCTTCATTTAGGCCTTCTAAAATTTAGATTTAAGAAGTACAAGAAATCACAGGACGAAAAGCGGTGGAATCCGCCACAGGGGATGCTACCGGATCCTTCCGGGTACCCCAATAATTAGGCATTTCCGGAAGAATTCAGCAGGATCAAGAGGATGGATTCCACCCCTTTTCGTCCTGTGTATGTTGTGCACTTTTACAAAATGGTTGCATTGGTCGAAAATCTTGGATTTTATGCATGTGGATATTTCCAGAAAATTACTATTTATTATTTGCTTTGTAATGAACAGTCAAGCAGAAAAAGGATATCCTTTTAAAAAGTGACTTAATGCAAATGTCTTTACTTGAGTACTTATGAAGTCAAAGTAAATCTAAACTATAGAAATAAGTGTTTGATTATGTTTTTTTTATATATATAATTTACGTTTATGTTTTTAATTCTTCAATTCTATTGTTGATACTTTGTACTGTATTTCATGATAGATATAAGGTGTATATATTCTAACTCAATATTTCCAGGATATAATTACGTAAATTATTGTTGGTTTAGTTTTTTATATATATTGGGTTTGAAATTCGACTTGTTGACAATACATGGTTTGGATAATTTCGTACATTTTCCACCATTGTTTAAGTAATCATCCAAGTACGGTTGACTTCTGTAAACTTCCAGAAAGAGATTGATATAAATACATCGATACACAACATTGACCCAAGAGTTACAATGTCATGCATCTTTGTTATGTTAAATACCGTCTCATCACGTCTAAGCAGTTCAAAAACTTGTATCTTTGAAGAGGTGTATTGTGTTCCTTGTCGACAATCATATTTTTTCTATTTTATTAATTTCTGAAGAAAGCAAACGACCGTGGAATTATAACATTACTTTATGCCAATAATTTCGTTCTGAATTGATCCTTCATACCATTCTTTCAATACAACAATACAACAATCTCATTAAGATCATTTCGTAATTATGATGCACTGGCTTACACATTAACGCAGTGCAGCTTAATTGTGATTTGATTTTAATGAGATTTATTTTTTTGCAATGTATATCCAATAAAAATTACTTTTTTTTTACAACAAATGAAATGATGTTGCCTTGTTATATTTTTCTTTCTGCCGTGATGCAGTTTTAGGAAAACCCCATATCTGGTACCCGTTATACTAAAATTACTACAACAGTTAGGAAGTATCAAGGCTTAGTAATACAAGTATTTTCGGGATCTGATTTAATTTGATTTTGTTCGGAAATTGGTAAACCATAACCTAGCTGTTACGCAGTTGCATTGAAGATTGGAATGAAATGATGTCGGTAACTGACGTCATGGTGAAGGATGTCACACACCCGTGACGTCAGAGCAGTCCAGCCGCCGATCCTTGCATGTTGCATCGTCTTGCAAATTTATTACTGTAAATATGACGTCGGAAACATTGATTGATCATAATTTTCTATAAAGATTATATAATATATACATGTGACTTACTTCCATCAACCAATCAATATACAAGTTATATTTATAAAAACTGTAATTCTCTAAATCATTTTGAAAACTTTAATACCCGGCATATCATTGCCCACTTTTGATAGCAGTACAGATAATCTTTGTTTGCCTCATAAAGAAAAGAAATGATCTGAGTGATTAAACATACATGTCATGTCCTTTATATTATCGACGTTATGGTATAGACATTGTTCATAAATGATCGGTGTTTTATATGTATATTTTGCAATTGATTGATGAGTCTGTAATGGAAAATGATATCACGACTTAAAACTAAAGTTCACATGAAATTTCACATGATCTCTAATCATTGACGTATTTAAAGAAAAATTACTTTTAAATGTAAATCAGATTATGAAATTTAAAATATTGCTCATTTTAAAATCCTGTACATAAATTCTGATATTGTAAAACGAATATAAAAGGATTGGATTAAATTTAATTATTTAAATTATTTTAATTTCAGCTTTCTTTTTATCTGAATATCACATATTAGCAACGTTTGTCAATTTGTATAGTCCCACAATTGGTAAGATTAACTTTGTGTACAATCAATAACCTGATTAAGGACTGCTTCAACATTCAATCGAATTTTATTATCCGAAATTTGATTGTTTCTGACATGTTGAAACACTGATTTATTTCGCCTTTATATTGAATAAATTCTTCATTGTAAAAAATATTATTGTGCATGTATTAATGTAATTAAAGCAAATGTATCTCGTAAAAAAATCCACTTGAACATTTAGAGCCGAGAACCTTGAAACCTTCAAGAATGTTAAGAGTAGCATATGGTACAATTTGTATTATAGAGTCTAAAATATGCAATATCGACCCAAGGGTTTCATTTTTTTGCGCTTGATAATAATCGTGGGTAAGAAATTAAATAACCAACTTTGAACTCGGAATTAGGATTTAGGAATAATAAACATATACATAAACATATAAGAATTGGTCACAATAACTAACTCAGGATAGATAACCTGATGCCTTTTGCATCTTCGTATGCGATGTTTCACGGTTGGTTGAAGCTGTCAAATTCATATATCATACTTATTTCACTTTATACAATGCATTAGATTCATACCATTTTGAGAGTTTCAATTTGTCTGTTCTATAAATTTTAACAGAAATGAACATTTCGAAAACGATTCACTTCGATGTTTTTGAATAAAATGTTGAGCCTCAAGAACAATATTGATCATTTGACAGGGGTTAATTCAACAAAAGATATTTTATTGTTTTAAGTTATTATTTATTCAAATTGACATAAGGTTAAACAAGCACTTTCACAGTTATATTTCCCATTTTGTTTCTATTCCTCAACGTCAACAATGTGAAACAGAGACTTTCAATTCTCATATTGACGGCTGGTTTTACTTGCTCGGTCATTATAAAATCATGTGGTATTTTTATTGAAAATAATTCAATTTTTCATATGACGTTGGAAAATTATTGAAAATTGTAATAGATGTTACGTTGCTAAACTATTCACAAAAGAAACTTGATAAATTATGTTTGCAGACTGACAATCTTCTCGATAGAATTACAACTGATACCAGGAATGAATCTAAAATTGTAAATTATTATAACGTGGTTTCCCAAGACGAAACCCAAAAGATCCCCTCAAGCCATATAAACCTACAGTGGCAAATGCATATTTCTAAGAATTATTTTATCTGGTAAATGTTACATTTAAGATCATAAAAATACTTTCGTAAATGTCTAACACACGTCAAACGTGTATATTGGTACGTTGATGATCACAACTTAAATTCAAAATATGTTTCAGCGATATAAGGTAGATTACATCCATTAACCTGCACTATATTCATAGAGTTCAATCTGTTTTGTGAGAACGGCAAAAATTAATTTACTTCTCCTTATTCAGTTCTTATGGAGGAATGATGAATATCACGTAATTCTAAACGATTTTATCAAAAACAACAGAATTTAGTCCAATAATAACAGGTTGCTCGCTAGGCATGACTAAAATTATAAAGAATCCAGATGCTAAGCAGTGACGGACAGATGATTTGTTCAGATATGAAGAATTTCATGGTTTAACCATTGTATCCGCCATGTAACTTCGCATAAGTTTGATATTCACATCCTATTCTTAATATGGAAAAAAAATACAAATTGATCAATATGTTTTGCTGCAGGATGTGGCGAGAACAAAAAGCATTTCATTGTATTAACTTTCATTTGTATAACAAGGAGTTAATGCGGGAAATGCCTTTATGCGTAAGAGGAATATTTTGACTGTAACAACACAGCACAGTTGATAGCAAAATTTGGGGGATTGAATTGTAGAAATACAGTTCGATATACAAATAACAGAAGTACATTTCCATTTTCCTATTCTTTAGCATCCACGATATGAAACAGCAACGTCAATTCTAATATTGGCGTGTGGTTTTACTCGCTCATTCATTATAAGATCAAGTGGTATTTATAAAAAAATAATTGAATTTCTTTGGAAAATTATTGCAAATTGTGATAGATGTTACGTTGCTAAGCTAATCACTTGATCAATTATGTTTGCAGACTAACAATCTTCTCGATAGAATTACACTTCTAGGCAGTACTGCAGAAAATGAATATAAAAATGCAAATTGCTATCAAATTTATTCCCAAAACGATTTCCCATCCTGTATAAAACAGTAGCAAAAGCGACATTGTTTTTAAAAAATTTGGTTCTTGAAACTTTTTAATTTTAGATCATCAAATGACGTTGTTGATATCTGTATTTATAATATGTTAATGATCACAACTTGGTTTACATCCATCAAACATGTACTATGATTTGCATTCACTGGAAAGAGCTATTCAAAGACTTTGAGTTCAAATGAATTTGTTGGAACGGCAGGAAATGCGTTCACTTTTCCTTATCCAGTTCTTCCAGCCCAATGGCAACTTCCCAATGCAAGGCATAACTCTTGCCAGTCTCCATTACTGGCTGATTTAGACCTTGCAGTATTTCCTTAAGATATCTGTTCTTGGAAATCCAGGCCTACTATGCATTTCTGGTGCAGCGATTCACTATCTTGGCACAACAAAGATACTGCAAGGCTTAAATCAGCCAGTAATGGAGACCGGCAAGAGTTATGCCTTGCGTTTGGAAAGTTGGCCCAACGGATGCATTGTAGTTTCCTTCAAGTAACTCTAAACGATCTTATCACAAGCAACAAAGGATAGCAGAATTTATTCTAATAACAACCGGTAACTCGCTACGACTGGTAACATTAAAACTAAGTCTGATTATGATGCAAAGTAGTGATGACAAATGACCAGGGCACAAGTGAATATTAAGAAAGTTTAACTGGTGTATCCGCCATATCGTGACGATTAACCATCACATTACTGTTATATTCACAGGCTTATAAAACGGATAATAATAACTAATTTATCAATACTTAGTGATGTGATTATCAATATGTTAAGGTTTTGGCGAGACAAAATAACCATTTAATAAACTTTTCATTGTATAAGAAATGATCGGAAGAATGCTTAAGCGGGGAGGAAATATTTAACTACATTTCTACGAAATAGCACGCGTTTGGAGGGATTTAAGTATTTAAGTGTAAAAGTATAGTTAGATATATTTTGATATTCTAAGCTTGAAACCTGTGTTTTCCTTGTTAATTTAATTTCATTCCATTATAGTTTTATATTTTTGTAATCAGTATTTGAAATTGTTTTAACTAAAAAGTAGTTAACCATTTTGTTTTTGTTTTAATTTGTTTTTGTAAGAAAGGGATTTAAAGTCCTAATTTTATTTTATACTGAATTAGCAATGTACACCATGTTTAAATTGAAGACAAATATGCATTACTGATCAAAGGGATTTTAAACTGTTACAGCATAAACAATTACGTGAAACGTGCTCAAAACAAAATTAAATGGATCTCAAGCCAAAGCTTTCAAATTGATCCTTTACAACAGCAGGTTATCACACTTATCTATTTTTTACACTTAACATTAAAATGAATGTTTTGCAATAAAAACAATATCTAGTTAGCTAATTCAGCTCTAGGTTTGCTGTTATTTCTTTATTGTTTTAAGAAATAAACCACTAAACTGTGATATTGGACTTATTATTAGGTAAGGAATTTTCAATATAGTTATTCAAGGACATGGACTATCTCACATGGATAAAACATATTTGATAATCGATCACAGTATGTGTACCAGGTGTGAAAATTGAAAATTGTATAGTAAAAAGGCATTACTTGTACATGTAATTGACTGCATTTCATCCTTACATATGTGCCCTTTTCGGTGAAGAAGTACCCTTTTCTCACTGTAATTGCCCTGTCCCTTTTTAAAATGGGGGAAACACTATGTGTGCCGATTTAAGTTCTAATCGACTTGCCTATTCAACCCTAAATGCCAAATTTAAGACAATTCATGCATATTGAACAACATCTTTGATATTCGCAGCAATTACACATCCCATTTACTAGTTAATTGACATAGATAATCAAAGAAAACCTGTCATCTATCTGCAATAGACACGTTTCCAAAATAGCCTTTGACTTATTGGCACCCTCCAATGTCAGGCCCTTGATAAAACTGCTTTACCACTTACAGTGTCACTTTACTGAATCAATAAACATTTTTGGAAAAAGTCACTAACTCAAATAACACTATGGATTATGTTTCATGTATGTGACTTAACAACATACATATATTCTACGAACTATAGCATCTCAAGTGGCATATGGATACGATGGTAAATTGTTATCTATGAAAGACGAAGGTTAATGTCAGTAGCAAATGTAACCAACGCTTGAATTAGTTGATTACTTATTTAACATATAAGACTTGGAAATATTTAAATTTTCTAAGAAAATGACAAGCTCTGTTTTGTTTTACTCAGATGTATGACATTTGCATTGGGTTGTCTTTTAGTACATGTAATTACATCAAATGAATCTGAAATAAACTGAAGTATAAAGGCATGTACACACCTCAGATGTTTTTATCATATCTATGATTTTCAATTACAAATATCTTAAGTTTTCCACGTCGTACTTTGAAACTGAAAAGAGCCGGCATTTAGTCATCAGTCAAAGAATAATTTTATATGGTTTTTAGTTTATTCATTTTATATTGAATTTTTCCGAAATTGATTTGGATCAAAGACATTTTCATCGACATAAAATACATCTCACCCTTGTAATATTTTGGTGTAAACTTCATTTCTTACCCCTGTCTAAATAAAACAAAGATATTTTAAATACAAAATATCCAGTCGGCACTAACTTCCTTCAAACATACAACTATTCCCATTTCTTGTTACTAGTATTAGTACAAGAGAAGTAAAGTACTTTAGATGTCATAAACAAACATGGCACAACTGTTTCACCTGACAAAAGCACCAACGATGAAGGGGTTCATCATGGCATTGACATAGCCAATTCTACTAAATAACAGCCAGAGCAGAACACTCTTCGTTGTATCTTACCCTCGATTTAACAAACCTCCCACTGGTATGAAGATTAAATTATAATTTTTTTATTTCTTTTTGTAGGCACCACGATCATATAAAGTACATTTTCATATTTGGTACAAATTGTCAAATTGACAAGACATATGCAGTTATAGATATACATTTCAGTTTCAATATGACAAAAGCAGGAATAAAAAGGACCTTATGTGAAAAAGCTGTGGCATGAAGACCAGAAGGATGTGAATTTTTTCATATCTACAATCAGTATAGAGAAGCTGTTTACTGACATTTTAGGTGTCTTGAATACCTGATTTAAGACTATGTATGTGCGTTTTATTTATTCTGGCATTTACAGGTATATATATTTTATTTAGAAGCTATAAAAAATAAAATTCAGTACATCATTTCTCTTTTCCTTGTAACCAAATATACTTTTTTCCTTGTAACCAAATATAATATTTTGTCCATGTAACCAAATGTGATATAGGATTTAATATTGATTTGCTGTCGTTCCTGTAATAATAAACAAATTTTCTCTTTCTATTCACTGCATGACAATGTCAAAGCTAAATAAGATAGAATGGGTCGTCTTATTTCAAGTGTATCTTTAATATATTATTACATTTCAGGGACAGTTATCATATTTTATGATATAATTTGATAATGTTAAAACAAATATAAGGAAGCTTACATGATTACATTTGTATAGATTTTAACACGCCCTTTTCTTTTTAACTTTTTTTAAAATCGTATTTACATGCTATTCCCACTCTCTGTCGTGTTGATGCCACCACTCAAAGCGTGTGTTTCACACCAAAGGTAATAACATACATCCGATTGGAGCTATGCTTTAACAGGTTCACTACTTTCTTTTGCACTCACAGGTTTTTTTGCACTTCTAGTCCCCATCTTTGCAGAAAGAACCCAGATAGCCTTTAAATCTCTCTCATAATTAAAGGAAATGGAATCATGATTGTGTGCGGGTGTTTTTCTTTATTTAAACCTTCTAAAGTTGAGACATTAGGACTATAAAATCGTAATTGTAAGAACCTTTCAGAGGGCTCCTAGAACTTTTGGCTTTTCATATGTTGTATTCGGGTTTGCATTTTTTGCTTTATATCTTCTTTGAGAGGTGACAACGGTGTTAGGAAACACATTCCTAGATTGTGATCATTCTTAGATTGTTCAGGTCTCACAATCTGCAGATTGTTTAAACAATCTAGGAATGGTGAAACAATCTGCAGATTTTGATGATTCCTAGATTGCATGGAACATCTACACCGAAACGTCGCAAACATTACAATAAAGAATTTGACTATCCATATATCTTTTTGTTTCTTAATGTTGTTGTGGTGAAAACAGAGTATTTGTTTTACTTCAAAAGAATAAAAATAAGTAGGTTATTTGATGATTAAATCAGAACGAATTTAACACTTGTTTCTTTCTGCGTTTCGAGTACTGCTCTTTTTTGTCAGTTTTTCTTCGGTGATTTATTTGAGTTTGATCAAGGATGTAGACTTATTAAAAAACATACATTTACATGTATATTTGTTGATTGCTTTTCGTTTAAATCGATTTAATAATTATTCAGAGTTATTGTTATATATGAACTAGACTACAGCATAAAGAAGTCCTTCATCAATAAACAACATCAATTATCCACCTTCTTGGTATATTTAGGCTGTCAGAAGCAGCTATTTTACAACGCCAACTTTGTTAATAGACAAAGTCGTGTACTTGTTGAACTTATTGTATCCAAACTACAGATACCCTCTAGAATGTACTCCAATTTCACAATGGCTTGATTCAAGTGACAGTGACAATCAGTTTCACTTGACGGATTTAATTACTAAAAGGTTTATTTGTGGGTGAGGAGACACTCAATACATGACCAAAACTTTGAAAATTGCGTGATATGTCAGACTATATTCTACGTGTTAGTACATGAAGGTTTCCCATTATAAATCTATATTTTACAATGAAATTGGTTATTAGTATCAAGATAATTGTTAGGTCATACTGAATTGAAATAAATTAATGTATGATCAATTGCCTTTTAATGTATCCATAAAGTCTTATGATATTCAAGACATCTATAATGTACGTTACATGGTATTTCAATGTTATTTTCAGTTGTCATATACGTTTTTGAAATGTATATATGTTTATAACCACCATGTGATTTTTAATAGGAAAGTGTAAACAAATAAAATTACAAAATTACTTGGTGCTTGAGGAAGTAATGTTTAACGGATCATGCACCTCTCTATCAATATATTCCTTAATACAGGTGTTGACAAAGAAAATGCTAATTTTCGCTATAAATAGTCCTTGTGTCTTAGCAGTTCAGCTTCGAATAGATAGATCTCAGATACAAAGCTAGTACGCGTGTTCCTATTGATTTCATGCATTTCAACTGTCCACACGAACTTAAAGTTCTCCAGAAACATTTATGTGATTAAAAGATATCTAAAAATCTGTAGATATATTTCGAGGTCATGACGAGAGACCAAATAATCTTACTTCATTACGGAGACTTACTTGATATGAAAGGGAAACGGGGTACCCATCCTATATTTTACCAACTTGTATTTCATACAATTTATTCACTTTTTTATAAGATTTTGTCCGTAAGTAATATCAACACTGTCACAGAACCTGATAAATAATTTAGCGAACTTTTAAAATCAAACCATTCTTTATTTGATGATGTTCGGTATGATGAATTCAGTTGCACCTAACATTCTGAATAAAGCATACACAAAATAAAACATCTCTGCTCGAGGAGAGGAGATGAGAGTTATCTCTCCTGAGTAATATCATCTTACCCGTTATGGCCACTACATGTATATGCATGTTTGCCTACGTCAAGACATATAAACATACTAAACACCATCTAAAGGTAAGGGCTTAGATACATATTACTGTTGAAATGATCCCATTTCTGTTAAAACAATTTTTTTCTTCATCAAGCAACTCAGAATAGCGTTTTCAAAACACTGAGAGTGAGAACAACTATTAGCTCTGCTCTGTGATATGTTGTCTATTATTCAGTAAAATCAATCATTGTGGGTTGGAGGATTTCATTAAGAAACATGAGAATGGGGGGTACATTAGGTCTAAGTGTAAAGTGTTGGTCAGTTATGAATACCTATAGAATAGTCCAGTCAATGTCAAATGTCATCGATAGCGAATAAACTTACTTGAAGGTGTTATGACACTCCTAACGAAGTGCCACATGGATAATAACACTTATTCTCTGTCTGGAATAAATCATTATTTTCTCAGCAAGAAGTTTTCCATTTTCACTTTTGCCTTGTGTATCAAATATAAATACTGTTTTCTTCCAGTTTTCAAAGAACAGGAAGTGACGTAGTGGTATTATGCCGCAATGATGAAGTAGAACGGATACAGTGCTCTATCCAACCAGAAACCAAGTATCCATTTAGCTATGTATCATGGTTAATATCACTGCGCAATTTAGGAATTATACAGGCTTAATAATAACAGTATTTATATAAGATTGAGTATGAGTTTTCATAGAGGTCAATCCAATGACAAGTTAGCAGTAAGTTTATTTATAAGAACTAGAATCTATGCTATTACAATCAGTTTGTGATTACTGACATTCAATAAAGTAATTAAAAGGCAATGTCGGATATTTTGTTTTACCTTAGTTCTGCAAGATATGAATTGAGTACACCTCGCTCACTGGAAAGTCGCTTAATATCATCAGATTTCACGTGATAACGTTTGCCTCTGTTTCATCCAAAAGGCAATAAATGAATTCTTATTTACGTTCCCTCAAACAGAGGTTTTTCTCTGATAAATTTCATTAGCCTCTAAACTACATTTCAACATTTCAGTAAAACTGACTGGCTAGTGCAGGTTTTATTAATCAGGTATTTACTCGCTCCTATGTTTTATTGTATATCCTCATTACAGAGCCAACTTATGAATTGTTAATCCTCAGTCTAAAACCTACTCATGTATTCTAAAGTTTTCTACAATTGTAATATTCTGTATATAAATGTATCCTACTTTGGTATACATTCCATTTGATGAAGCCGTGAGCATATTCTAAAACGTCGTGTATCTCTACAATAAAGAAGTTGTATGTAGACAATAATTTATTTATTTGTTAAATCTAATGAAATGTTGCAAGACTTATATTAGCCAGTGCTAGAGACTGGGGAGAGTTATGACTTTCGGGGGAAGTTGTGAATGGTTAATTAATAGAGGTTATCAACCGAGGAAGTGTGTCATATTACTTATGAGTGTGAATCTTTGTATTTCCCGAGTGAGTTTCGTGAATGTCATATGATGCACTTTCGAGTGTAATGATTTCTTTATTTCCCATTTGATTCACGTAAACTTGATCATGAAACAGTCCACTTCTCTTGCGAAGGCAAGCTACAGTGACGTCACGAACAATCGTTTTATTAGGACGACAGACGACGAAATTCGGGAAGTCGAGGTGAAACAATGGTTGCTAGACAAACGTGATATATGCATATGTGTTCATATCAAAAATATTAACTCGGTTATTTTCAACCATATGAGTAATAAATGCATGAATGTACTAGTAGCTGCGTTCCGTTACTATTGATCACCCAACTTCTATTCTGTTCTATACATGTGGTTCAGACGTTATATTAATAATTATCATTATATATTATATTAATATATTTATAAGATGTCAACATTTAATCATAGTTTATTCTTAACAACAAAGTTTTGGGGAAAACGTGCGTCTGCTTCCATGTTGGTTCATCTTCGTTATCTTTTCAGATTAACATGCTGTGAAACGTAATAACTATATCATATTAAAACATTGATTTAATTTGCGAATTTCCGAAATATAGATTGCGAAGGTATGTTTTCTTGAAATCATTATTTTTTTTCCTGGAATAAATTAAAAACTTGAGAAAAGATTTGATGCAATTAAGGAAATAGTGTTTCGAACAAAATTTATGCTCCTTAAAAGAGATCTTGGTAAAGAGTAAAGAAGCCAAAATATTCAAGCTGAAATCATATTATTTTAGTTGAGTAAACATGTTTACATTTTAAGGTAACAAAGATAAGAAATAAAATTTTACTGAGGGACATGTAAATGGAATAAGGACTAGAAAATCGTTAACCTTTTATTCATTTTTAAAACGAATTGCTCTTTTGAATACAGTGCTGATGTCAAAGTATGATTTTCTTAACAAGATAGGCTTACTGACAAGTACTTTCTTGGGTTTTGTTCATTACTCAATTACAAAGAGATGTAAAATAATCTTTAAAATGTAGTTATTTTCTCTTGAGAAAGGAAACATTTTCTCGATAACAACTTCTTCAATGTGTATACATACGACGATTCGGAGTATTTGCTTATGTAAAGCTTTATACATCAGGAATTTCTCACACTTTCCTGATCCTTCGTCTTATAGCAAGTTATTTAGATTCTCTCAAATAACCCCTCATGTGGTATGTATAAAATTGGACCGACCATAGCATTCACTCCTACTGTAGTCAAATAACATCACATTTGGCCTTTGTCACTAAAGTAAAAATATGAACATCAATTGTTCGTAATAACAATAATAATAATAATACATTCATCTATATGACGCAGAACTTTTTGCGTAATGTGTTGGTTGCACAGATAAATCAAATCAATATAGGTTTCGCTGCTGAGAATAGTATTCATATCCTTATCCTTATACATAATTATGTAAAAAACATAAGTATTAACTGATGTATTTCATCATGTATTTGTTTTTAGCAAGAAAAAATATGTTGACATGCAAATGCACCATATGTTAGTAGCACAACTCATTGTTGAAGATCTACTTCTGAATATGTAAGTATATACCGTATATATATGTGTATCGAGTATATCAGATGTTCTCACTGGTGAAGGAATATAGATAATTATTTTGCAAATTTCCCTCATACTGAAGTTTTCAATGTACCAGAAAGACACTGAACAATAAGTTTTCTTTCAAAGGCATTGTGGAAGTTTGGATGCGTCACAATAAAGTCAATAGTCTTTATGGATTTCGCCATGACAAGAAGTTAAACATCCATAAAGCGACGTGTAATTAAATGTAGCAACAATAGTATAAACCCCATAAGATTCTTCCTCGAACGTTGTACCATATAATTACGTCTGTCTTAATTACTATTAGTTACAATCCTCAAAAATATAATCCATTCTTTACGATCCCCCGTCTTACAGATTCTGCCTCAAGAAATCGTAGAGGCAGTTACATAATTAGGATATTGAAATAGATCTACTTTCATCATCAACCATGTGATAATATGTTCGCTACATTGTCTTGTTACTCTTCCTATTCATCACAACTATTGGACATCTTGAAAGCTTGGTCATCTTGAGCAACGATCTTGACCATTTCTCTGGAGCCAAGACATTCATCAAACCTGTCATTGACCAATTCTTAGTTTGCTTGACCAGCTTGACCAGCTTGACCGACAAGGCTAGTCGTCAGATGACCCTTGAACGTGGCGATATCTATATAAAATGCATATTTTGCCTGTGTTTATTTCAAGATGGGTACGTGGATATTGTGAACATCGTGTATTGTGTGCCTGTTCATGTATGAATTCTGTATTTGTGACCCTGGTTCGTTTGTGGGTGTCTTTAATTTTGATAAGTGTGTTATGTGTACGAGTGTTTTGTATGTTCGTGAGTGTGAAAGTTTATATGCACATTCTTGCTTATATATTGCGTGTTTGTGTTAGAAAAACAACACTGGCATTCATACTTTTTCAAACGAAGTTATTTATAATAGCATGTTAAGGGTAAACATAAGGAGTAAATAATTTAAATACAATAAAATAGGGTATCATACCACTTCCTCATCTTGAACAATGGACAACGATTCGACTTCACATATTTCATAGACATTCGTGAAAAAAGTTCTCAATGACTGGTCTCCTGCCTTTGTGTGAAAGTAGGTGATGGGACGATATCACTTCTAAATATAATCAGAGAGACAAAACAACAAGTAATCGAAGAAATACTTTATCAATGAAATAAAATCAATAACAAATCCTAACTCTTATTATCATATCATAACTCGAAAGCATCAGTAAACTATTGTTTTAAGAAGAATAAACAATTATATGGATTTACTATTGTTTTACAGGATCCAAATAACTGGCTATGTGAAAATAAAGAAGTTGACCATCCATTAGATGATTGCCTTCTCTATGACTCTCTATCAAAACAGGAAAACATTTCTTTATATAAGCACATCTATTTTCGGGATGTCTAATTTCCTGTTTCAGTGGATGAAACTTAAATGCTGATCTTACAAGATGCACTTGTCAAACTTTTGGAGAGGAAAGCATGCTCAGTTTCTGTCCAAATGCATTGAAGATTAAGTCCATATTTATCATCCGTTTGCCAAACAACGCCTAGTCACGCACACGTGAGACTTCAGCATCACTTTTCATAATGATGAAAGTACAGCCTAATATTTATAGAAAACATAAAGCAATACTCAACGGTGAAACCTGTTATTTTTCGTTCTCCATTCAGTAACGATCGATGACTTTCTAGAATTCTTATTTATCTTGGATCAAAACCGAGGCTCTTTGCAAACGAAATCGAGGCTCAAATTGCACGATTGCTGGAGACGCAAATCAAGCTGTTTACAAACAGAAGGCATTATCTACGTGATGGATTTATTTAGTGAGGACTTATTTGATTGAAATACATTTTCGTCAGACAGACTGTCTGTTGGCATCAACCATAGAGTATACTCCGGGAAGGGCAAGATCTTCACAAACAGATTTGTTGCAATCTCGCCCCCATATTTATAGAAAAGTGGATGAACTTATCAGCTGAATGATGAAAAAATCATCAATGAAGTATCTGCATTTTCTTTTTTAAAAAGATATCGTATAAATACAAATTTTCATTCTATAAAAACTTTAGTAGATAGGTTGATAATTGTTGATGCAACATTGTCTCTTATTTATTGAATTTGTAAAAACAGTTTGTACAAACAAATATTTAAGAACAGTCTTACTTTTGGTATTTTAGTCTAAAGCTCTGTTATTCCCAATAATTGTATTTTTGAAAGTAGTCGTTTAAAAAAATCAAATTGAGGAGGAATATTAAAATAAAAGATTCATATTTATTAAATGATAATTTTCAAAATAATTTACCAAAATACAGTGTAATAGATAAATCATAATGCTCAAACTACAAAGGCCAAGATGCATATAGTGCCATATCGGATCTGAAGAGGTACATGGTTCGTATCCTGTCAGCTTTTTCTACTCCAAAGACAGTTGTAAATGCTGTAAAGTGAAATATTACAATTAAAGTAGCACATATTGTTCACATCATAAGCTCAATTGGTAGAGCGTTTTGGAACTGTGTGTCATCCGGGCCTCCTATTAAAGTTGAAAAAGCTGAAAATCGAAGACGCTTTATGTTGACTAATAGATAATGCCTACACAGATATGACAAGTAGTGCCATGATCAATCTTGTGAAGTCAAAGTGGTTCCCCTTTACAGTGTACACCATGGTTGTAATACTTGATTGCGTACCATGCCGTTTTAAGCGATAAACAGCACTAGAGGAATAAAGTCACCTGTCTGCTGTATACAGACTGCCTTCTCAATACTGTAGTCTGGAGACTGTCAAGAGCTTTACTCTCAGTCGTGTGAAGAACAGTATTAACACAAGCCAAAGCACGTAATATCAATCGTTAAACACCACATTGTCATAAAGTCTGATTCCAACAGTCGATTATCTAATAAACTTCTACTCTCAAAGGGAACGTCTTATAGTTTATTATAGAAAATGGGTTATTGATTAAAGCTGTAAATCTAGCCATATCAAGACTGACTTAGATTTACAACATTTTAACATCTCTCTTTCTATAAAACTGTCCAGGAACTACGTTGTGAGCATTTTGATAGTCTCGCCATCTGGATGGGGGAGGGTCTGTAAGGGGACTCGTTCAATGTTATTTTTTTTATAGAGAGTCCAGTGTTTTAAGCTAACGTTTCTGTTTATGAAATGTTAATTCATTGTATTATGCCGGGTCCATATTCTAATTTGAAAAGGAAGATTTTTCTAATACAATAATGTAATGTAAACAATAACTGAGAGCCGTGCCTTCTTTTTTGTGATCACATGAACATCTGGAAGCTGAATGTGACCGAGTGTACACATTTTGAAGTCATGTTAGTGTGCAGACCCTTTAACTAATCTCTCAACTGCTAGTGTAGTATAATAATGTAGTAAGATTCATATGTACGAATGAATGGTTTTTCAAATTATTCCAGAAATACTCAAAAACTTTTCACCAAAATCAATTGATTGATATTGATCGTTTTAATATTATTTCCGATTTTTTGGTCGTAATTATAATAAGTTCACGATCAAATGATACGAACAATTTATGCATCAGCCAGTTTAGAATTACATAGTTTGAGGAGATTTCTTTGTCAGGTCGTTTATTGTCATGGGAATGCTTGTTATAATATTTCGCAATTTGCAATCGACTTTTGGCATTACTGTCTGAAATAAATAGTAATTCTATCGAGGTTCAGTCGCTCTATTGTACACATAATTGCTCAAGTTTGTTTTTGATTATGCCAGCAAAATAACATAAAAAAGAAACATGAGAAATACAATTATCTCCAATGAACGGCACAAACTACCACACACAAATATGAGAATTGACGTTTCTGTTTCGTGAAATACAATTAATTTCGTGCATCAATTTACATGAATAAACAATTTAAAGCAACAGCACTTTACAGATGCCACCCAATACAAGACTCTGTGATGATTTCAGCAAGCTGAATTACCCCTTGTCAAATGAGAGCATATGTTCCTGACACTCATATGCTAAAAGTCAAAGTTTGGTAGGTTTTATTAAAAACAACATAACAATTTGCATAAAGTTTGTCTTATCAGAGCGGTCAACTTTCAAGTTGTTATAAATATAATATATTTTGTCAAATTACATATTTGCATCTAACCATAGGATGAAGCAGTCTCATAGATCTCCTTAGTTATCAAAAGTACGATACTTTTTCAGATCTACATCAATTAAGTCATAAACAGAGTCGAATTGACTACAACTTCTCGGACTTAGAAATAAAACCTTTTGGTAGCTAGTGAGGGAAAGATTATTGTTTTAAAATTGATCTCGTAAAGTATATAACTGTCAAGAGTAAGTTATGATTATGTCGTGGAATATACACGTATGTTATCAAAGTTTGTGGGAAAGTTGAAAGTGAAATAAATGAGTGGTCATTCATGTATTTGTTGAATTTTTTTTGGGTAATCTAAATTGAAAACTGACATTACGAACTTAAACACAAACTTTAACCCAAAACACGCATGAGATTTAACATGATCATATTCTAACTAAAATGGATTTTAAATAAAAATAAGATTAGTTAGCTTCACATGTTGATCTTTTCAATATGAAAAGTTAAATAATCTAAGATGAATATCAACTTATTCGATTAAACCGTATTACACAAATCGATCTATATTTGCATATTTTGTAAATTGCCTATCGTCACTAAATTGATGAAGATGATACATACGTTATATTTGAACATGATTATGCATAATAGGCACACAAACATATTAAGTCTTTCAAAGTCATAGTCTACATTATACTGCTCAGAAGCTAAAACTGAGCTTGTGAAACATTTGAACATACTATATGTGAATGTATGATATACAAACTCTTGGACAAATACGAAAGTTAGAACAGATACAATTACAAGCTGCGCGAATAGTAACGGGTTTACCCAAATACACATCACATAGATTCCTATATTACGAAACTGGTTGGGAAACTTTGCAAGAACGTAGGAGAAAACGAAAATTGTGTTTGATGTTTAAAATACAAAATGAAATGGCTCCTCTATACCTAAACGAATTGCTTCCGAATAGTGTTGGTTCTAAATCACAATATAATCTACGCAGTTCACAAAATATATCTATTCCTGTCTCAAGGCTTAAACATTCAACGGAATCTTTTTTCCCATCTACAGTAAGTTTTTGGAATAAGTTACCAACCACTGTTCGTAATTCAAAGAGTGTCTCAGCTTTTAAATCATCCTTGGCTGACCGTTGTGTACATGCACCCCAATATTATTCATGCGGTAAAAGACATCTAAATATTCTTCATACCAAATTGCGATATTCAGTAAGTTGTTTGAATTTTGATTTATACAGAGTTGGAATTAAGACTTCTTCAAACTGTACTTGTGGTAACCCTGTTGAGCATTCATATCATTATTTGTTTGAATGCCCAAAGTATAAGCAACAGAGCGCAAACTGTATAGCATCTGTAAAGCTCAATTGTAATTTAGGTGGTACTACAGTCGACTTCAAAATTTTATTAGAAGGAAGTGTAGACCTATCACCAAGTCAAAATACAAGTGTATTTAAGTCAGTGCAAACGTTCATAAGTGAGACTAAACGATTTGTATAGCATATCAATATTACTCTATTTCATAGAATCTATGTCCTCTTCTAATACTGCAGTCTGTCATCTATCTGTCATCTGTTTGTAAAATATGTAAATCACCTATGTATATACCAAGAAGAGGGTATTCTAAGTTGGAGAACAAACAAACATAAAATGTCTTATAAAGTGCTAACTTGCAAACGATGCTGATAAGAAGCGAAAGCTGACTTTGTAGATAATATCTTCCATATACATACCTGTCACTCAAATTGACATGTGTATACTTCATATTCGATTTGACGGTTGACAGTTCTATCTCTGACCAGATGTTCGCATGTAACAGTTCCACACGTATGGTCAAGATGTTACACAGTGGTTTGGATATGGGCTGGTCTTAAACCTTGTTTAAAACACAAAATTCCATGACAATTATTCAGACAAAACCTGAATTCAATTAAAGTGTCCATGGCTCCAGATACATTGAGATTTAACAATTTAAAACATGAATTCTGTTTTCTTGAAGCTCACATTGTCAAAGCAATTTCAGTTCCATTTATGCATTTGTGAAAGTCATTTCAATGTGTGAATAAAAACGTACTTTTTCTTTCTGAAAATATTATAAAGGCGTCTTTAGTATGTACTTGACACAGTTTACAACATGTTTAAATGCGCTATATTGCTAAGTCGGTAGATAGTTAAACTCCGTTATTGCCTAATTGCTATAAATCAAAAAGAATATTTGTCGAATATTATTTTAATTGAAAATGGGAATCTACGACACTATCTAACACCCTTGAGTTCAAAATGACAATGTTTAATTTGACAAAATTTAAAAAAATTTAAATACACGTTTCACATAATTCCAAGGTGCTTAACGCTTTTGTCAGTTTTACTATGTTTTTGTCAAAATTGTTAAATGAAATAATATCTTTGGATTGAAGAAATTGTTGCAATTGAATTTTGATGGAAAACAAGTGATTAATAAAAGATATCAAATTGAATTGAAGGTTTCTCCCTCTTGATAAAACAGAAATGGAAAAGATGATTGACTTCCAGCTTATTACTTTCAAGAACATGATTAATTTCGATTTTTTTGATAAAAAGAACATGAATATAGTATATGACAAGGTGTAATTCAACTTGCTTAAAACATCATATAACCATGTGTTTCATGACATTTGCAAAGTTACGTTGTTAAGATGTCTATTTATTGAGATCAATGGAAGGTTAAAAAAGTGCATACACATTTGTATTTCCAACTTCCAACAATATTAAACAGAGACGACCACAACATTGAGATGTCTACTTCAAAGACAACTCTAACAATGCAAAGTAGGTTCAATTGGTATTCAGTTCAAGATTGATGAGAATTCGACCTTCTAGCAACCTTGTGGAAAGAACAGGCAACTCTTGATACATCTTCTCCTAGTTCAGTACCTCCAGGACAATAGTTTCATTGAAGTTTCCTTTCAAGTAATTCTAAACGCGCATCACCAACTTCAAAAGACAACAACATTTATTCCAACTACAACAGGTAACATGCTGGGCACTATGATTAGAGTGAGTACATATTTGATATATTCTTAGATTGTTAGTTTTAAAATGACGTGTTGGATTATACAAAACAGTATCTCTTAAATGTCATGATTCAGTATTGAGGTAATATTAAAATTGTTTTAATTTTGATGTTTGTGTCGTTCATTCAAAAGTCTTAGTCAAATTCATCAATGAGAAATGATTCACCTGTTGGTAATTCAGCTGATGAGTTAGAATATTCTTTCTTTTCGAGTGTCAAGAAATAAGGAGAGATCACTGCGAGCTATGGCCACTATCTGTTCATTGGCCACACTATGTTTTCACGTTCAGTCACCTGATGCATCTAACCTAATCCTTAATCTTTCCATAGACATCACATTTTTATACTAATGCATTGGTCAACGAAACAAAGTGTTCAGAAAATAGTAGTCCGTATAACCCTATAATTAGATAAACTATACATGCACTATTATGTACTCAAAAAACTGAAATGAAAGGATATAATATTGGATCCAAAGTATACGTAACCATTGATATTCTGACACTGAATGTTTCATATTCCCCCAATATGATTATTTAAACGCAATGGTCGACTGATCTCTCATTTAAGTTACTTTAAATCACATAAGAATTTATCTTGATGGATATACAAAGGAACAACCAAAGCCTATACATGCCTACAAGTAGTTATACTTCTAATGTAGTGAAGCATATACATTAGGAGTAGATGCTTAAGTAAATAACATTTTTGAATACAAGTTCTGAAAGCATGTGGGCTAAATCTTGACAAAAATATGAAGAAACAGCACAAAGCTAACATTTGTTTTACATTAATTAAATCCTTCAACAACGATTGTGTTTGTAGTGGGAACCTTTTTCTTAAAAACATACTCACTATATTGAACACTTAGACACCATTTCCTCACGTAATTGTCACGACTGTGCCTCGTAACTTTCAGAATCAGTATATTAAATGTGTAGGACCTAATACAGCTGCGTACCGAATGTTCGTTCACCTGGTGGTGTATTTTAGTGCACATATCATATAATTTGGCATGTCTTTGTAACATCGTATCAACGCGACCTCTAGACTGATCATTTTGCATTTTTGCATTTAAACAAGACAGTTGAGTGTTCTAGAACATAATCTGATTTGATATCTCATAGTAAACAGTTACAATTTTGACAGCTCTTTGAAGTGACCAGGGGTCAATCTTTTATAATTAACAGTTTTTATTATGTAAAATACTCAGTAAGCTATCAACTGGGTCTAACATACATCATATACTTCCTCTTATACCCATTCAATATATTTGTGATGAAGTTGTTCTCTTTTAGAAAATCTGATTACTTTTATTCGAGAATTAATGAAATTTTAATTTACAAAATTTGACCCCTTCTGTCTTTTTCATTATGCCACATTTCTTAAACATATACCACTGCCGTGGTGATCATAGTATGCGATTTATTCATGGATGTATGATGATTCATAGTCATTGTATGTGATGTAATATTATTGACTTTACAATGAATGTAGGGGGCGGGATAGCGCAGTGGTTAGCGCTTCGGATCAAGAGGTCCGGGGTTCGAATCCCGCCCGGGGCATGGCAACTTTGTCTGCAGTAGAGAACTGTTCTACACGCAGTAAGGTTTGGGTGCAATGCTACACTGAGTTTCAGCGCAGTACCACCCTTGTTTTGCTAGTTCCAGCCAATGCTCGCAGGTTTCACTGCAATGCATCGCCACATGGCGTTGTGGGCTTTCTCCCTGCCGTAATACTAGCAGCCGCGATATAAGTGAAATACTCTTGAAAGTGGCGATAAACCCCAATTCACCTCACCTCACCTAACAATGAATGTCAATTTACATGATATTTGCACTAAGATTCACAGGTAGGTGAACAAACCATTCATTGCACAGGTAATCTTCACAGTATAATATATTAAATTACCATTATCTTGCAGTTTTGAAAGTAGTTACGGTGGACATGTTTCTACAAGTCGTAATTAAAATGATGTAATAATGATGTTTCCTTGATATGAGATTATGAAGTATACTCTGTTCATTAACACAAAATTCAATTTGAATCTTGATATAAAAAATTGAGGCAACATTTGTCAAGAGTCATCAAAATTGCTAAATATATACGAAAATATCAATTATCATGATGTGAAGTGATAAATTGAAATGATTATATAAATATTTGAATTTGGTTGGAATATTTGATTTCAAAGAACAAGTTTTGTTTCTATTCACAAAATAATTCGCATTGGTTCAAAGGAAACTTTCAAAAGAACAGTAA
Organism: Gibbula magus; assembly: GCA_936450465.1. Taxonomy (NCBI): domain Eukaryota; kingdom Metazoa; phylum Mollusca; class Gastropoda; order Trochida; family Trochidae; genus Gibbula; species Gibbula magus. The sequence goes on along the minus strand of OW388304.1, from coordinate 39,191,057 downwards.
AATGCAGTCGCCTTTCGTAATCAAAGACATTTGTAACTGTCACAGTAAAACCGTGCTCCAAGTTGAGAAGAACCGTAACTAGATTAAATTGGATCTAAAACTGAAGCTTTAAATTTGAACATTTGTTTAATACTTTAATTACAGAACTTAATTTGGTTACCATAAAATCAATGTTTTTCAAATTCCAATTTATTTATTCCGATGCACAAGCTATTATTTGTCTTTCTCTGCTGTTTCCTTTTGTTATAACAAATAATTAATAAATGCTGACATTGGATTTCTTATTTTGAGAATTGTATTCACAGAACTTGAACATTTGATACATGGGTCTTTCATTTACGGTTCTCTGAAGACACTTTAAATACATGCCACAAAGGTGATACATCTGAACAGTTTGCAAAACTTTGAAATAGTGATGCTCTTTCAACTGCCGAGGTTTCAATATAAAATTACCCTACCATGCTACATGATATTCAATACAAGGAATCGAACCTGGACCCTACGGAGTCTGACGTTCGTCAAACTTAGGCATTGGAGATCATGTTAGCTTGTGACAGTAGAACCGCCAGTGCCTCATATACATAATATCTGTTTTATACGAGAAATCAGGAGTGATTATTTTAGTTGCGTATCCGATTGGATAAGAAACCTGAACCATAGTTTCGTATCACTGGGCTGTGCATATAACTACTGATTGTATATATTGTCACGTAATGTAATCCAGTTCTTCCTTCTCGGGTAAAATAAAATCCCTCCTATCTGTAAACAATCAAGAGACACACATTGTAATGGCACATTGCTTTATCATCGATTTAATTTATATTTCCGTAACCCAACACACTTTTATCAGGGTTGAGCAAATCGTTCAGTGTTAGTCATGAAAATTTAGGGAAATACACATTTTACTCACTTCGGCTACAGCTCACTGTAACAGTAAGGCTTCATACTGATACCTTAATTCTTTAGAAATGTAGATGAACAAATATTTTGGGATGCATATGTTGAGGAATATGTAGTATATCGCTGTACTAGCATAGCATACAATATAATGCAACTGAAGACGGATAACTTCTGATGTTCGATATCATGATGGTAAAACTGTTTCACCTGACAAAAAATAAGACAAGACTAGAAATACAATTTTACTGAGGGACATGTAAACGGAATAAGGACTTAAAATCGTTAAATTTTTATTCATTTTTAAAACAAATTGGTTTTGTTAATACAATGCTGATTTCAAAGTATGATTTTCTTAAGATAGATTTACTGACAAGTACTTTTTGGTTTTTTTTTCATTACTCATTATAAAGAGATGTAAACTACTCTTTAAAATGTAGTTATTTTCTCTGGAGAACGGAAACATGTCCTCGATAACAACTTCTTCAATGTGTATAAACACGACGATTACGAGTATTTGCTTATGTAAAGTTTTATCCATCAGGAATTGCCCACATTTTCCTGATCCTTCGTCTTATAGCTAGTCATTTAGATTCTCTCAAGTAACCCCTAATGTGGTATGTATAAAATTGGACCGACACAGCATTTACTCCTACTGTAGTCAAATAACATAACATTTTTGAGCCAAGACATCAATCAAACCCGTCATTGACCAATAGTTAGTGCACTTGACCAGTTTGATCGACAAGGCTAGTCGTCGTCATTGGATTTCAAAGCTTATATATCTATATAAAGTGCATATTTTGCCTGTGCTTATTTCAAGATGGTCACGTGGATATTGTGTCCATATGTGTGTATCCATTGTTGTGTGTGCCTGTTACTGTATGAATTCTGTATTTGTGATCCTGGTTTGGGTTTGGGTGTCTCTAGTTTAGATTTGTGTGTTATGTGTACGAGTGTTTTGTATGTTCGCGAGTGTGAAAGTTTATATGCACATTCTTGCTTATACACTGTTTGTTTGTGTTAGAAAAAAAACCACTGGCATTCATACTTTTTCTAACGAAGTTATTTATAATAGCATGTTAAGGGTAAACACAAGGAGTAAATAATGTTAATACAATAACCTAGGGTACGATACCACTTCCTCATCTTGATCAATGGACAATGTTTCGACTTCACATATTTCATAGACCTTCATGAACAAAGTTCTCAATGACTGGTCTCCTGCCTTTGTTTGAAAGTAGGTGATAGGACGATATCACTTCTAAATATAATCATAGAGACAGAACAACAAGTAATCGAAGAAATACTCTATCAATGCAATAAAACTAATAACAAATCCTTACTCTTATTATCATATAATAACTCGAAAGCGTCAGTTAACTATTGTTTTACAGGATCCAAATAACTGACCATCCATTAGATGATTGCCTTCTCTATGACTCTCTATCAAAACAGGAAAACATTTCTTTATATAAGCACATCTATTTTCAGGATGTCTAATTTCCTGTTTCAGTGGATGAAACTTAAATGCTGATCTTAAAAGATGCACTTGTCAAACTTTTGGAGAGTAAAGCATGCTCAGTTTCTGTCCAAATGCATTGAAGATTAAGCCCATATTTATCATCCGTTTGTCAAACAACGCCTAGTCACGCACACAGAGGCTTGAGAATTACTTATCATAATGATGAAAGTACAGCCTTATATTTATAGAAAACATAAAGCAATACTCAACGGTGAAACCTGTTATTTTTCGTTCTCCATTCAGTTACGATCGATGACTTTCTAGAATTCTTATTTATCTTGGATCAAAACCGAGGCTCTTTGCAAACGAAATCGAGGCTCAAAGTGCACGATTGCTAGAGACGCAAATCAAGCTGTTTACAAACAGAAGGCATTATCTACGTGATGGATTTATTTAGGGAGGACTTATTTGATTGAAATACATTTTCGTCAGACAGACTGACTGTTGGCATCAACCATAGAGTATACTCCGGGAAGGGCAGGATCTTCACAAACAGATTTGTTGCAATCTTGCCCCCATATTTATAGAAAAGTGGATGAACTTATCAGATGAATGATGAAAAAATCATCAATGAAGTATCTGCATTTTCTTTTTTAAAAAGATATCGTATAAATCCAAATTTTCATTCTATAAATACTTTAGTAGATAGGTTGGTAATTGTTGATGCAACATTGTCTCTTATTTATTGAATTTGTAAAAACAGTTTGTACAAACATATATTTAAGAACAGTCTTACTTTTGGTATTTTAGTCTAAAGCTCTGTTATACCCAGTAATTGTATTTTTGAAAGTAGTCGTTTAAAAAAAATCAAATTGAGGAGGAATATTATATAGATAAATAAAAGATTCATGTTTATTAAATGATAATTTTCAAAATAATTTATCAAAATACAATGTAATTGATAGATCATAAGGTTCAAACTACAAAGGCCAATATGCATAAAGTGCCATATCGGATTTAAAGAGGTACATGGTTCGTATCCTGTCAGCTTTTCTACTTCAAAGACAGTTGTAAATGCTGTAAAGTGAAATATTACAATTAACACATATTGTTGACTTTATAAGTTTAATTGGTAGAGCGTTTTGAAAGTGTGTGCCATCCGGGCCTCCTATTAAAGTTCAAAAAGCTGAAAATCGAAGACGCTTTATGCAGACTAATAGATAATGCCTTCACAGATATGACAAGTATTGACATGATCAATCTTGTGAAGTCAAAGTGGTTCACGCAATGGCTGCTTACTTGATTGCATACCATGCCGTTTTAAGCGGTTAACAGCACTAGAGGAATAAAGTCACCAGTCTGCTGTATACAGACTGCCATCTCAATACTGTAGTCTGGAGACTGTCAAGAGCTTTACTACCAGTCGCGTGAAGAACAGCATTAAGACAGGCCAAAGCACGTAATGTCAATCGTTAAACACCACATTGTCTGATTCCAACAGTCGATTATCTAATAAACTTCTACTCTCAAAGGGAACTTCTTATGGTTTATTATAGAAAATGGGTTATTGATTAAAGCTGTAAATCTAGCCATATCAAGACTGTCTTAGATTTACAACATTTTAACATCTCTCTTTCTATAAAACTGTCAAGGAACTGCGTTGTGAGCGTTTTGATAGCCTCGCCATCTGGAGGGGGGAGTGTTGGTAAGGGGACTCGTTCATTGTGTTTTTTAGAGAGTCCAGTGTTTTAAGCCACCGTTTCTGTTAACGAAATGTTATTTTATTGTTTTATGCCGGGTCCAAATTTTAATTTGAAAAATAAAAATATTTCTAAAACAATAATGTAATGTAAAACAGTACTGAGAGCGTTGTGGGGGAAGGTGCCTTAGGCACCAGGCAGACATCAACTTTGTCCAGACTCCATTTCCTGAAGCTTGATTGTGGTTTAAACGTATTTTATTTCATAAACATGAAAATATGATTGGCGAACAAGCCAAAAAGGGCTCATTTCATTGCCGCTCCGGTACATATATGTCAAAAAGCTGCTTACAAAATCAATGGGATAGAAAATGAAAAATAACATCTGTACAATATCAAACATGAATATTGTTATGTTGTTAGGTATGCCTAATAATGAAGTTCAAAATTCAATCATATTAACTACAAGATACTTTTTAAAGGAATCGTTTGCTTTTACTTATAAACTGATGTTATGAGTTGAATATATTATTGTTAGTTGAGTCATTCAAGGAGCTATTACCATATAATACTGTCGTTATGTCATAACCTTGATTATAAACATACATAGTTGATCTTAAATAGTGATAGTTTCGACAAATAAACAGATAGTGAACAACGTCTTCATGTTTGTGACCACATGAACACCTGGAAGCTGAATGTGACCGAGTGTACACATTTTGAAGTCATGTTAATGAGTGTGCAGACCTTTTAACTAATCTCTCAATATACTACACAATTCTATACAGGTAAAGTCCCTTGGTATATGACCGGGTAATAGTCACATGAATATGGTCAGACTTGTCTGATGAGTACATCAACGTGTAGTTACTTGGATTATATCCCTGTAAACCTAGTTGTGAATTCCATATCGTGAAGATGTGTACTGTAATATGTATGTATGTTTATTCGTATTATGTTTATATGCAATATGTATGTAGTGCGTATGCATTATTACACGTCTGATAAATTGATGTATGTGTCATAAACACTGTTTAAAGATTAGAGAATATTAACTTGCCAAAGCAAATCATCAACCAATTAAACACTTATTTATACACATCGAACACACACACACTAACGAGCATCATATTAGTTCATCATGTCAACATGGTAAAAATGACGAAACATCATACTGGTATATTGGCTAAATGTGCAATGTATTATTAATTAAAACAATTGCTAATAGATTTGATGAATTTGCTTATTATTGTTAGCCAACCAGTATGATGTATTATCTTTTTTCGTTTATTTCTCGCCAATTCTTGAACCTTCAAACTTCAACGGTTTAAAGAGGACAGACATTCATAAATATTTATCTCTCCTATGACTCCGCTAATTGTCCTCCCATATACCTATTACGCAATTGTTTGAAAGATCATCAATTAACATTGTGAAATGTCTTATTGCTTGCAATATTCTAGGAAACTCTTTTAAATTTGGTTCATTAATGTAGTAAAATCCATATGTACGAATGATTTTTTTGGTCAAATTATTTCAGAAATATAATCAACTTTTCACCAAAATCAATTGATTGATATTGATCGTTTTAACATTATCTCCGATTTTTTGGTCGTAATGATATTAGTTCACGATCAAATGATACGAACAATATATGCATTAGCCACTGTAGAGTTACATGGCTTGAGGGGATTTATTTGTCAGGACGTTTATTGTCATGGGAATGCTTGTTATAAAATCTCGCAATTTGCAATCGACTTTTGGCATTACTGTCTGAAATAAATCGTAATTCTATCGAGGTTCAGTCGCTCTATTGTACACATAATTGCTCAAGTTTGTTTTTGATTACGCCAGCAAAATAACATAAAAAAGAAACATAAGAAATACAATTATTTCCAATGAACACGGCACAAACAACCACACACAAATATGAGAATTGTCGTTTCTGTTTTATGATGTGGACATTGAAATACTAATTTGCATTAATTTACATAAATAAACAATTTAAAACAACAGCGCTTTACAGATGCCACCCAATACAAGACTCTGTGATGATTTCAGCAAGCTTAATTACCCCTTGTCAAATGAGAGCTTCATGTTCCTGACACCCATATGCTCAAAGTCAAAGTTTGGTAGATTTTATTAAAAACAACATAAACATTTGCATTAAGTTTGTCTTATCAGAAGGGTCAACTTTAAAGTTGTTATAAACATAATACATTTTGTCAAATTACATGTTTGCATCTTAACATAGGATGAGTGAGTGAGTGAGTGAGTTGGTGTTTAGCGCCGCTTTCAAGAGTATTTCCCTTATATCAGGGATGCTTGTATGGCAGAAAGAAAGCCCGCATCATCAAGTGGCTATGCATCGGCAGGAACTAGCGAACCATGGGTGGTTCTACGCTGAAATTCAGTGTAGCATTGCACCCAGACCTTACTGCGTGTAGAACAGTTCTCTACTGCATACAAAGTTGCCGTGCCCCTTGGTGGATTCGAACCCCGGACCTCTTGATCCGAAGCTGAACGTGCTTACCATAGGATAAAGCAATCTCATAGATCTCCTTATTTATGAAAAGTACGATACTTTTTCAGATCTATAACAATAAGCCATAAACAGTCGAATTGACTACAATTTCTACAGACTTAGAAATAAAACCTTTTGATAGCTAGTGAGGGAAACATTATTGTTTTAAAATTGATCTCGTAAAGTATACAACTGTCATGAGTAAGTTATGATTATCTCGTTGAATATATGTTATCAAAGTTTGTGGGAAAGTTGAAAGCGAACTAAATGAGTGATCTTTCATGCATTTGTTGAATTTTTATTTGGGTAATCTAAATTGGAAACTGACATCACGAACTTTAACACATACTTTAACCCAAACACGCATGAGAATTAACATGATCATATTCTAACTAAAATGGATTTTAAATACAAATAAGATTTAGTCAGCTTCACATGTTGATCATTTCAATATGAAAAGTTAAATATTCTAAAATGAACTTCAACTTATTCGATTAAACTGTATTACACAAATCGATCTATATTTGCATATTTTGTAAATTGCCTATCTTCACTAAATTTTTATATTTGAAGATGATTATGCATAATAGGCACACACAAGTCTTTCAAAGTGAAAGTCTTAAGTATACTGCTTAGAAGCTAAAACTGAGCTTGTGAAACATTTGAACATGTTATATGTGTATGTATGATATACAAACAAACATATTAAGTCTTATAAAATGCTAACTTCCAAATGATGCTGCCAAGAAGTGAAAGCTGACTTTGTAGATACTATCTACAATATACATACCTAACACTCAAATTCACATTTGTATACTTCATATGTTGGTTGACAGTTCTTTCTCTGACCAGATGTTCGCATGTAACAGTTCCACACGTATGGTCAAGATGTTACACAGTGGTTTGGATATGGGCTGGTCTTAAACCTTATTTAAAACACAAAATTCCATGACAGTTATTCAGACAAAACCTGAATTCAATTAAAGTGTCCATGGCTCCAGAAACATTGAGATTTAACAATTTAAAACATGAATTCTGTTTTCGTGAAGCTCACATTGTCAAAGCAATTTCAGTTCCATTTATGCATTTGTGAAAGTCATTTCAATGTGTGAATAAAAACGTACTTTTTCTTTCTGAAATTATTATAAAGGCGTCTTTAGTATGTATTGGACACAGTTTACAACATGTTATAAATACGCTATATTGCTAAGTCGGTTGAAACTCTGGATAGTTAAACTCTGTTATGGCTTAATTGCTATAAATCAAAAAGAATATTTGTCGAATATTATTCTAATTGAAAATGGGAATCTATGACACTATCCAACATCCTTGAGTTCAAAATGACAATTTTTAATTTGACAAAATGCAATAAAATGAAAGGTAAATTTAAATACACGTTTCACATAATTCCAAGGTGCTTTTGAAATAATATCTTTGGATCGAATAAATTGTTGCGATTGAATTTTGATGGAAAACATGTGATTAATAAAAGATATCAAATTGAATTGAAGGTTTCACCCTCTTGATAAAACAGAAATGGAAAAGATGATTGATTTCGATTTTCAATAAAAAGAACATGAATATATTATATGACAAGGTGTAATTCAACTTGCTTAAAACATCATATAACCATGTGTTTCATGGCATTTGCAAAGTTACGTTGTTAAGATGTTTATTTATTGAGATCAATGCAAAGTTCAAAAATGCATACACATTTGTATATCCAACTTCCAACAATATTAAACAGAGACGACCACAACATTGAGAGTCTACTTGACAGTTTGACAACTAGTACTCTAACAATGCAAAATAGGTTTAATTGGTATTCAGTTCAAGATTGATGAGATTTTGACCTTCAAGCATCCTTGTGGAAAGGACAAGCAACTCTTGATACATCTTCCCCTAGTTCAGTACCTTCAGGACAATAGATTCATTGAAATTTCCTTTCAAGTAATTCTAAACAATCGCATCACCAACTTCAAAAGACAACAACATTTATTCCAACTACAACAGGTAACACGCTGCGCATGACAGGCAAACTTATAACTAATTCAAATAACGATGTAATGAAGTGATTCACAATGGATACGTTCCTAATTGAAGAAAGTCCCTTTGTCAACCGTTGCATCTACAATGTAACCTTGCATTGATTTACCCATAAGTTACATATTTACAAGCAAAGAGACATTAATACCAAAAACTTATTTTGACCACCTATATGTATTGTTACAAGTTGTGTTGAGAACAGAGATATAGAGATTGAAATCTCCAAACTCTAAACCTGGAAGGCAGATAGTTGTACAGCTCACTCCATTTATAGATGCATGTCATGTGATTGCATGTCAGGCCTTTCAAGTGATCTATTATGGTATTCCAAATTTTGGATTATCTGTATGAATATTTCAACATAATTTTGTCAATGTCATTTGTGAAAACTGGGAGCAAAACAAGACTTGACTCCCCATTGTGTACTATTGGGTTAATGCAGAAGAACCTGTCAGCTTGGGAGGTGGATATTTTCAATGTTACAGCAAGGATTATTTGATAACGTTGTTCGTGTGAATATGATTAGAGTGAGTTTATATTTGATACATTCTCATATTGTAAGTTTAAATATGACGTGTCAAATTATTTAAAACATTATTTCTTTAATGTCATGATTCAGTATTGAGGTAATATTAAAATTGTTTTAATTTTTACGTTTGTTTCATTCATTCAAAAGTCCAAGTCAAATTCAGCAATGAGAAATGATTCAACTGTTGGTATTATAGCTGTGAGATAGAATGTTATTTCTTTTCGAATGTCAAGAAATAAGAAGAGATCACTGCGAGGTATGGCCACTATCTGTTCATTGACAACACTATGTTTTCACGTTCAGCCCAATCCTTAATCTTCATAATCACATTTTTATAATAATGCATTGGTCAACAAATAAAGTGTTCAGAAAATAGTAGTCCGTATAACACTATAATGAGATAAACTATAGATTCACTATTATGTACTCAAAAAACTTAAATGAAAGGATATAATATTGGATTCAAAGTATACGTTACCATTGATATTCCGACACTGAATGTTTCATATTCCCTAAATATGATTATTTAAACGCAATGGTCGACTGATCTCTCATTTAAGTTACTTTAAATCACATACGAATTTATCTTGATGGATATACAAAGGAACAAACAAAGCCTATAAATGCCTACAAGTAGTTATACTTCTAATGAAGTGAAGCATATACATTAGGAGTGGATGCTTAATTAAATAAGATTTTGATTACAAGTTCTGAAAGCATGTGGGCTAAATCTTGACGAAAATATGAAGAAACAGTACAAAGCTAACATTTGTTATACATTAGTTTTAAAAATCCTTCAACAACAGATTTTGTTTGTAGGGGAACCTTATCTTAGGTAACCTACACACTATACTGAAGACACCATTTCCTCACATACGTGTCACGACTGTGCCTTGTCATTTCCAGAATCAGAAAATTAAATTTAGGACCTAATACTGACAAGATTACATGTGAGGTAATTTCTTCATGATGAAACTACAAATAAGTGAATGTATACTATGTTGTTTACTAATAATGAAATATGTATTTTCCTCAATAACCTAACCTAAGTTGTATATTAATTAGATATCATGCCAATGGTTTTATTATTGGTGGTACATTTAGCTCAAATGATATCATTAAAGTCTTATTTTCAATTCAATTCAATTGTCGAAAATGTACTTAAAGTAAGTGATACGCTTAAACCATTTATTGCTTTAACGATTACAGGGTATCTTCACAGTATAATATATTAACTTACCATTATCTTGCACTTTTGAAAATAGTTATGGTGGACATATTGCTACAAGCCGTAATTAAAATGATGTAATAAGTTGTTGCATTGATATCAAATTATGAAGTATACTCCGTCCACAGAAAATTTCATTTTGAATCTAGATATTAAGCATTGAAGCAACATTTTTCAGGAGTCATCAAAATTGCTAAATATTAACGAAAATATCAATTATCACGGTTTGAAATGATAAATTGAAAAGATAATATAAATATTTGAATTTGTTTTGAATATTTGATTTCGAAGTACAATTTTGTTTCTATTCACAAAATAATTCGTATTGGTTTAAAGGAAACTTTCCAAAGAAAAGTAAAATGCAGTCGCCTTTCGTAATCAAAGACATTTGTAACTGTCACAGTAAAACCGTGCTGTAAGTTGAGAAGAACAGTAACTAGATTAAATTGGATCTAAAACTGAAGCTTTAAATTTGAACATTTGTTTAATACTTTAATTACAGAACTTAATTTGGTAACCATAAAATCAATGTTTTTCAAAATCCAATTTATTTATTCGATACACAAGCTCCTATTTGTCTTTCTCTGCTGTCTCTTTTTGTTAAAACAAATAATTAATAAATGCTGACATTGGATTCCTTATTTTGAGAATTGTATTCCCAGAACTGGAACATTTTATACATAGGTCTTTCATTTACGGTTCTCTGTAGACACTTTAAATACATGTCATTAAGGTGATACATCTACACAGTTTGCAAAAAATTGAGATAGTGATGCTCTTTCAACTGCCGAAGTTCTACTATAAGTTTACATGTACATTACATTACATAAGTTTACTTCTATGCTACATGATGTACAATACAAGGAATCAAACCTGGACCCTCCGGAGTCTGACGTTCTTCAAACCAAGGCATTGGAGATCATTTTAGCTCTTGACCGTAGAACCGCCAGTGTCTCATATACATAATATCTGTTGTATACGAGAAATCAGGAGTGAACCATAGGTTCGTATCACTGGGCTGTGTATATAACTACTTATTGTGTATATTGTCACGTAATGTTATCCAATTCTTCTTTCTCCGGTAAAATAAAATCCCTACTATTTGTTAACAATCAAGAGACACACATTGTAATGGCACATTGATTTATCATCGATTTAATTCATATTTCCGTAACACAACGCACTTTGATCAGTGTTGAGCAAATCGTTCAGTATTAGTCATAAATTGAGGGAAATACACATTTTACTCACTTCGTCTACAGCTCACTGTAAAAATAAGGCTTCATACTGTTACCTTAATTCTTTACAAATGTAGGTGAACAAACATTTTGGGATGCATATGTTGAAGAATATGTAGTATATCGTTGTACTTGCATAGCATACAATATAATGCAACTGTAAACGGATAACTTCTGATGTTCGATATCATGATGGTAAAACTGTTTCACCTGACAAAAATGTCACAGTACCAAAATCCAGGTATGGAAAATAATCAATTCTACTTATTACCTATGAAGGATTCCTGTCACGGAATGGCGTTGTGGAACAAAACATTTACCATAATGAACCACACAGTCGATATTACAAACCTTTCACTGCTCTAACAATGGACTATTGATTTACTATTGATATTCAAGAATAAATAAACGTTTTTCTCATTCTAGTCATGAATTCAGACAAAATGCATAAGCATGGCTTATCAATAGTAATAATGTGTTCAATGCCCCCTGGAAGCATTACTACAGTTCAGGAAATTTGTCCTATCAGAAGGAACCATTTTCACAAGAATTCAAAATTGTATATTGTAAAATTCATTAACGTTAACTTCTAAACTATGCATTTGTCTTCAAAGTTTCCCTTCAAACTAAACTTCATACAGCCTAATTCATTCAAGAGTATAATAATAACATTTTGTGTAAATCACTGTTTTAAAAATTGAATAGTTGTGATTTTATCTCAAAGCTACAGCGAGTCTTTTATAGAGACATAATTACAATGGTGTTTTTATTGGGAAGGTGGTACTCCGTTTTGTGCAGCTACATATATAAGTCCACTTGTTGAATGTTGTTTTGTATGTATTAAAAACATATATCATAAATTCAAATTTCAAACACCCTTTAGAACTACATGTTTGATCAATCAAAAGTATAAATTCATAAATAAGAACAAGTTCTATGTATAGTCAACTTCTTTATTGATATGAGTGCGACGTTTCGATGCAGATACTAGCACCGTTATCAAGCAAGTGGTACATTATCATGACAACCAGGAGAATATATACAATTATGGTAATTATGTTTTTACATGTGATTGGATTGATGTACATAGTTGTAACAACATTGTTAAGGAGAGAATAGGTATACACAAGATATCACATCAACCTAATATCTTGTGTATACCCATTCTCTCCTTAACAATGTTGTTACAACTATGTACATCAATCCAATCACATGTAAACACATAATTACCATAATTGTATATATTCTCCTGGTTGTCATGATAATGTACCACTTGCTTGATAACGGTGCTAGTATCTACATCGAAACGTCGCACTCATATCAATAAAGAAGTTGACTATCCATAGAACTTGTTCTTATTCATCATACCAGCTTCTAAAATGCCTCTCAAAGAAGTTATAAATTCATACACTGGATCATGAACTTTGTGTTATTCTGTACATGAATATACTAACTGAAAGATTACTTTTTCTCATTATTTCTCATATTTATATAGCACCCACTTTCTCGCTTATGTTATGATATAATTTAATAATATAAATATAATAAGAGCTCTTTTCGAGTTTTCAATATTCCCAAATGTAAAGAAATTAAATTTGTCATGATGTAAGACAAATTCCCATTGAGGGTAATGCAGTTTTTTTCTTCTTCGACACTTCAATTTTCACTGACGGCTCATTGCATGTAAAATAACATGTATTGTCATTGAGTCTACTTTTAAGACTTTAAAAGTCATTCTTGAAATAATTATTTTCTAAAATAAATGAAGACGAAATATTGACAAATGAACTAATTCTACCTTTCCTGTAATATTTCAAGTAATGTGGTATAGTAACTTTGTTTTATTAGTAATAAAATCGAGTGGTAATACTTGATGCTGACATTAAGTATAATTCATATTTTTTCTTGGTAATTCTAAACGTGCCAGGTGACACATCTTCAACACCGTTGTAATATAACATCACAAAAAATTTCAAGAAATTGATTCTATAAATGTCATATTTTATTATCCCTAGGATAGTTTTATTCACTGCTGGGTTTTTAAATCTTGATACATAGTATGGAATTACAATATCACAAAATTATTGTCTCCAATTTGTCATCGTTTTAGAGCCCCTTCTTCAAAGAAGACAACTATCTAGTATAGAAAGGTGCTTAAACTGGGTCTTTTAGAACTGTGTCTTTAAAAACACGCGAATAAAACAGATGCTAGATTTATAATCACAATTTGCTTCCGAATGAATCATCAGTCAATAATCATCCGAAACGATGTGTCGATTCATTATTAACGGGTATTATTTAATGAATTAAATTATTTCATCGTGGTTGTTCCAATGTCTCCTGTTCTAAGCAGTATAAACATGTTTTTTGTAAGCTTATGAAGAATCCTGAATAATTTATACATGTGCGAATATTACATCACAACGAAATGTAACGGTTTTCATTTCAGATGATGTGTGGAAATATCTCGTTTCCCCGATCATGGTTGTATAAAGTATAAACAGTCAAAAAGAGTAGAATTAATGATTACAGCTCAAGAGTGTATACAGCTATAATACATTATTCTAATGGACAGCAGAGCGACATTTGGACCACCTAATTTCTTTCCCTTTACATATTTATTCTATTACTGCATTATTAAAAGGTAATCCATTTGAAATTAAATATTCAAAATGTTATTTTCATCAGCATGATTTGCATAATGTCATAATGCTTGAAATAAAGATAAAACTCATATTCATCGTTAATGACGTCATCAAACAGTTAATCGTCACGTAACTGAAGCTGACTAATGCTTGAGAAGAAGTTTTGTTAAGTATCTTAACATGATTAACATGGAATGAATAGGGTAATCAGTATACATTAAACTGTAAGGTTTTTGCAAACCTTTAACAAAACTCTAGCAAATCAAATGTACAACCTCGATCTTCCAAAGGTAATACAACAATTTCTGCTAGTTTCATCAAAATCACATGAAATACTTAATTAAAAACTTAAATAATTTAGGGGGCGGGATAGCGCAGTGGTTAGCACGTTTGGCTTCGGATCAACGTGCATTGCTTCACTGAATTCCAGCGTAGTATCACCAATGGTTCGCTAGTTCCAGCCGATGCTCGCAGGTTTCACCACAATGTATAGCCACATGGCATTGCGGGCTTTCTCCCTGCCATAATACTAGCAGCCACGATATAAGTGAAATACTCTTGAGAGCAGCGTTAAACCCGAACTCACCTCACCAACCTCAAATAATTTACAAAATCCACATTAAAGTCATTTTCAATATGTTCTTTAATGTTTGGAATCATATCACGTCCTGGTTTTAAAAATATTTTTCCTTTTTTTATCAAGTTAACAATATACAATTTCGAATTTACATTTATGCCATTCTTGAAATTATGGGATATGTTCATATAAAATTTTGACAAATACAGAATAAAAAGAATTTAAAACATTACGTTTCAAATCTGGAATATGATCTCTTTGCAATTTGATGATATTTCATTTTTAAAAATGCCTAAAATTACATGTAATTTTTTTTCTTCTGCTCAACTTTCTTATAAGCCTAGTTACATGTTATTTCCTACTCCCTCTCCCTGATGATTTCACTCCAAGTGCGTGTTTCATGTTCCAAACTAATAACATACATCCGATTTGAGCTGCGATCTAAAAGGCTCACTGCGTTCTTACATTTTCCACTTCTAGTCCACATCTATGATGAACGAATCCAAAAAGCCTCCAAACCTCTCTAATAATTAGAGTTAATGGAAACATGATTGTGTTCGAGTGCTTTTCTTCATGTAAACCGTATCAGCTTTAAGAATTAACAACTGCAAGAAATTGTGAACATTTTGACGAAATGACATGCATTGTGAAAATCTTTTAGAGGAATCTCCAAAACGTTTTATTTTTCAAAAGTGTATGTTATTTTCACACATTCCCCATAAAACAAATTTATTTATGTAATTGTAGTAGCAGAGAGATGAATCGTGTTTCAATACTTGTAAATTCCAATTTAAGAAATACTTCATGTTTTAAATATATTTCTTAACCTGTTTTGTTTTTAAATTGCATTATTTAAGTTCCTATTTTAAAACATTATATTATTCACATTTCCTGGGGGTTTTTTCAGTGTATAAAAATAATTGATCAAATTGATCTGACTTATCTACATGCACAAGTTCCTTTTGTTCAGACCAACTTTTCATTCATTCTTTCTCTCAACACTTAACTTGTTCAAACTTCGTGACAGTTTCACTTAACGACTTTAATGACTAAAAGATTAACTTGTTGATGAGTGGACACCCAATACCTTACCAAACCTTTATAATATTAAACTTTTCGCAGTTCAATCTAGTTTTCATTGGATTTGATTTCAGTTTTCAAACAACGCTTAGGTCAGATACATTGAGTTATATTTAAGTAATATATTTAATATATTTAAGTGTTTAGTATCTCACAGATTATGACATCTTTAAAGACAGACATGCAGATATATGTGAACAAAGGTCAGGTGTGTTAAGTCATAGATGAGCAATAACAATCATGTGTTATTGTGTAGTACAGTAGTACGTTTACAAAAGTAGAAATAACATTCTTTTTAGGATGTACTCTGCAAATATGTTTTCTTTTTTTACTGTAGATTTTTCACCGTTTTAAAGCCAATGAGCATGTTGTTGGATATTATGTCAAATATTATACATGGTGTAATGTTAAGGAGAAGTACTGACTATATATCTCTAGAACTCTATTTATTGATTGAGGACGATTGTTTTGCGTTTTGTTAGATCACGATTTCCGTTAGAAAACATGCTACAGCCCCCTTAAAGGGTCATAGAATATGTTGTTGGAGTTAAAAGTGTCAAACGTTATCAACGGCGTTAAAAGAGTAGAATTAATTGTTTTTAATGCTAACCGGTTCATTATAGCTGCACAATAAAAGTTTGAATGGTATGTACATTGTACTGCGACCCGACTTGTGAAACTTAACCATTGCAGATTATAAATCACATAACTAGTACACGTATTGGGATATGTAATCCACCTCCTTTATAAATATCATGGCGTTGTTCAAATTTTCATTACTAACAAATAGTAGGGGTAACTATTGACCCAAAGAGGCTATTGCGATAGCAATAGTCTATTGCCACCTACTATTGCGATACCGATAGGCTATTGTAACGCACTATTGCAATAACTTTTGCGATAGTTTTTTTTTGTACAAATACGCAATAATCAGCTAGATTTATTATAGGTTTTAGTAGAAATGTTGAAATGATGTAAGGACTATGGAACAAAAAAATCAGTAAAGAAATCATAAATGAAAAGACTTCTTGTCATTTTGCTATTTCCTATATCTAGTTCTTCCCTTTTAACATTCTAAAATGAAAAATCTTGAATTAAATGCAGTGAGGCTTGTGTAAATCATTCATAATTAAGGGAAATTTAATAGTTCCGATAGTATCGATAGTTAACCTTACTATTGCGATAGCGATAGTGTTTTTGTATATACTATCGATATAGTCCTATTGCCAAGCCAACTATTGTGATGCATCGATAGTTCGATGTTACACCCCTAACAAATAGGTGTTAAATGTTTGTAATATGCAAATCTATTGAGATGTTTTGAACTTAACTCAGCACATATATTGGTATCACAGCCAAATAATAAATTATGTATTAGACAATCTCAATGTTCTTCCGAATGGTGGTATCAATCAGGTTTTGTCAAAATATAACATGTTTATCTGTCATATATCACCATTTTGAATACAAAATACATTTCAATTTAATCATTTCGGGAAAATACAAATTGATAAAATTTGCAAATATATGATTTTAAGCTAGACAAAATCATTAATTAAGAACATTCAAATACTATGGTTTAATTTATTTATTCAAAATTCGTTTGGAATTATCAATGTTTCTACATAAACTTTCAAGAGATCCTAATTTGATGTTTCATCATCAGATATATGTTTCAAAGTCATTTTACTCAAAATAAATTGATGATGAGATAGGAAGGGGCTGCGTAAAATCTGATGTGATCTGATGATAGTTTCATCGAATGAGACTTCTCTTATCAACAATGCTCTCGTAAACATGATAAATAACGTAAATTCATTGACATAATAATTCACAACATGTATACGAGATCAATTTTAAAACAATAATATTTCCCCCACATGCTATCAAAAGGTTATATTTCTAATTTTCTTAAAGCTATAGTCAAACTCAATTTCTGTACGCTTGGAGTAGATCCAAAAGACTACCATCACATGGCATCATATTTTCTTGAACAAGGAAATATGTTAGGGTGTGATGTCAGTTTCAATTATAGATTATCCTAGTGAAAATAAAATATGAAATGAAGGGCCCTGCATTTATCAACATATACCATTGATCTTGTCCTCTTTTCCCCATACAATTTGATAACATTAAATCCTCGACATAATCAAACCTATTCCAGGCTGTTATATGAGATACATGTATATAAGACAAATTGTAAAACAGTAATAATTCCCTGACTTTCTATAAAAGGATTAGAAACTTAAATTGCAGTCAGTAAGACTCTGCTTTCTGACTCAATTGCTGTCAATCGGAAGTTCTTATTTCTAGAACAATAACATATGGAATTTGAGTGATGATAAACGTATGATTTAACAAAATACATAAAACTGATACCATATTGACGGTTTGTCTCCTTGATAATCCTTACAGAAATGTTACAGTATGTAATGACTTCAATGTTTTAGGATAATATCCTTCAACATATGACTTAGTTAGAATTCGACAAGGGGTTATTCTGTTTGCTAAAATATCATGCCTTCTGGTTTGTGATATTTGAAAAGTGAAGTTGTTGTTCTAATTCTTTATTTATTTTACTTAATCTGAATTAAGGCACATGTAAATATTCAACTTTCCACAGAGACCTCTATTGTTATAATGGAGACTGATTCTCCTGTTTTATCCATTATGAAAACAATACATTTTAAGGTACATGTTGTTTATGGAACACATGTACACTATGTCTTTTGAAAGTTGTTATTTAAGCTAATTTTCTAAGATACCAACACATTACATGTGACACATTATGCTTAATGTAGCAATGTCTGAAACTACCCGATAGGATTAAATTTGATTCTACACAGTGCTTGACAAATAGGATCACAAATTGCAAACTATAATAACAAGCATTCCAGAGATGATAAGGGGGGCCATAAGTCATTAAAATCTACAATGACTAATGTAACTGTCTTGAGTTTCTGATCCTGAAAAGAAATAGGTTTTGTGAATTGGTTGCACAAAGTCAAAATGTATGCTAAAACATTAACATCAATGGGTTTTGCTGAAAAATAAATATTTGATTTTTACTTGAATAATTTTGTTAAGCCTTTATTTATATTCACTTTACAACACAAAGTGTCTAGACATAGTTCTATAAAATATTTCTGAAATAACAAAGTTCACAAAAGAATTCATAATATCAAAAAAAATTATACGATCCTATTAAATAGAGACGTCAATTCAACGTTTGATTTCCTCTGTTTGTCCTTTTTGGAAACCACATGTATGGTATGTTTATTGAACACAATTGAATTTCCCCTATGCCTTTTGAAAAGTATTGCAAATTGTTATACATGATACTTTGCCAACATGATTTCAGGTAATAGGTATATTATTATAAACTTTAACCAACTAAAACCATTTGATAGTATCGGGCCCGTAACCATGTCAACCTATATTAGTTACACATAACTTCAAAAAGTGTCTTGAAAAGAAAATTCGTTTCGATCATTAGGCGCAAAAAGTCGGATAAAGTCGAAAATGAAAGGAATGTCAGTGGGTTTGTGTGAAGAGTTGATACTAATATTAAGCTTTTTTAATAGTTAATGAATATTGCAACATTATGGAAACCGATTTTTATTGAAGTAGGTCTTTTGAATAATTCTGAAATATCAAACATGAAGAAAACAAAACACACAATTGATTCGGTTTGGATGGAATTCGCATAGAAATAATTCTGTCAAGAATAAGTATCTTCGTGTATGACCTTTGAATTGATTGTGTAAATTTAAATGCGGCTTTAAGAATGTTCATTTAAAAAGGTGGAGCAATTAATACACAAAAGCTAATGCCTAATAAGCAGCATGATGATGATGACGATGATGATGATTATGGAGATTTTACGAGCGATTTTCAGCGGAGCTGTTCTCTCACATGGCTGTGAACTTTAAACTCCAAGATTACACAACGAAGTTAACTGCCAAGCTCCAAGCTTAACTCCAAGATTTTCACGCTCATCAAAGGTGGGATTGATCCCAACAGCTTAACCTTATTAACCTTATTATAACTAGCCTGGTGCCTTACCACGATTAAGTTTAGAAAAAATATGTTTATTTCTTATTAAGATGGTCATAGTTAAAACAAAATTACTTTTGTTCATTATTATAATTTTACTTACGAGAAACGCTGTAACGAAAACACTCCCCTGTTCAAATCGGCAGCCTATCAAAACCCTTACAATGCAGTTTCTGGATATTTTGAAAGAAAGAAAGATATTAAAATAATGTAGATTTAATCCAGCTTTGGTGTGACTAGATTAACGGCTTATAAATCGTATTTAAAATCATTAATAAATCGTCAAACATGTCCTTTGAGAGTAGATGGTTGGAATGGGTGTTAAAGGTTTGAGGTTACGTGATGTGGGATGTCTTTAAGGGGCAGTAGCACGTTTTTCT
Source organism: Gibbula magus (assembly GCA_936450465.1). NCBI lineage: Eukaryota > Metazoa > Mollusca > Gastropoda > Trochida > Trochidae > Gibbula > Gibbula magus. The sequence continues at coordinate 39,170,693 of OW388304.1, read as the reverse complement.
GGTGAAATAAGTCGATGAAATGTAATTGAAAAATAATGTCACCAACAGTAAAACACCCTTCCTTCTTCAGAAAATCAAGCTAAAATATAAGTGTACATGGTTCCGTAAAGCTAGTGGAAACGTTTTTTGTCATTAGAAATAATTAATTGTGTTAACAATAAAATGGCCGCCAATTTTTGCTTTATACACAACATCGTTATTACCACTACGGATAATTGGTTTGTGTAATAAGATGTTTTACCCTCTAGAGTAAATATGAATGATATAAACTATTATTATAAATGGGAAATTTGAAAAAATAAAATTTGCAAAAAACGTGCTACCGCCCCTTTAATGTTCCCCTTCACACGACTGAGTGTCAGTAAAGCAAAATACAGTCTCCAGATTATGGCATTGCAATTGCAACCAGTAAATATTAATCCCTGGTGACTTATTTTCTTCACCATACATTATTCCTCACATACAGTGTTTGACTGGTACGAGTTGAGTCTTTGTTTTATTTATTTATTTATCAAATTTATTTACAAACTTAGAAATAAGGACGTTATTGTACATTTTTATTACCAGTATATGAATTTGGAATATTTATTCCATACGCTGACATGAGGAGTAAATTGACAACCTATTGCATTGTCAATTGACGCCTCACTTTACTGTTTACTTACATTGTTTAAATGACACGAGTCAAGCATGTCCACCGTGAGGTATGTATTTTATTTAATTATACTTATCTTACTTATGAGACTTATCAAATGTACTGTCAACAGATCTAATTGAGAAATAAGGACATTATTGTATGTCTTTAGGAACAATATCTTTGTTTTATTTTCTTATTTTATATGCTAAGATGAGCAGCAAAATGAAAACTACTTGAATTGTTACACTAACAAACTCTTCCATAACAGGACACATACCGACATCCTTCTAGACAAATGCTAAACCAACTGAGTCATGAATTTTTAATTCATAATCATAATAATGAAAGCTTTTTTACTCTAAGTTAATTTTAAGAATTTTAAGAATTCAAATTCTTGAACTCTGCCTTCATTCCAGATGTTTAATGCGTTCAAACCATACAATTGATAGGTTATTAAGATTTTTGCCCTGTTTGCAAGAATATGATAAAATATTTTCGTGTTTTTATTATATGTTAATTTTACAACGAATTAAGAAAATTATACCTTCCGGGTATTGTAAATAAAACAAGCATGTATTTAGAAATGTGTAAACTACCAATGACCAATCTTTGTTAAAAATTGTAAGTCATATGTTTTTACGCATAAACAAATGATGTAAACAGCTAAAAAAAATCATTATGTATATATATTTCCATGTTACCTACCTCTTGTAAGTTTGTAAATATTTATTGTTTCTTTGGGGTGTAAGGCCAGCAAATAAACAACAACACCGCTATACTTCTTGTCCTTTTCCTTTTTACACATCAAGAAAGCCCCATCATGTATCGAAATAGCCTCTGCCACTGAATAATCTCCGATTCTTCCTGATTTTATAATTTTCCCTCTCACTGAATCTCATACTTGATATTGCAAACCTTCATTGGTATAACAATGTACTAGAGGCGTGTTACTGAAGATCCTGGACCCATATTGTCGAAGCTATCTTAGCGCTAAGATAGTTGTAATTGCTATATATTAACATTAACTTACGACTATCTATTATCTAAGCACTAAAACAGCTTCGAAAATATGGGCAAAGATCTCTAACAACAATATTCAACTAATCTACTTTCAAAACGAAAGTTAAAACGAGTTTGAGCAACGGCTCTATTTAGTACTGTTATGTTTTTTTAAGTTGTGATCTTTAAATAAGCAATATAACTATATCTAAAAGCAAATAATTTTAAAGTATATCTTGAAGATTTTAAGGAGAACATTCTGTTTTATGCAGATATATTACTAATGATACAAAAGGCACTAAAATAAATAAATACATAATCTCGTTTTGAAAGTTATCAAAAATATAAAAAAAACAGGACATCCCTCAGAATTTCGTTTCATAAAGATAACATTTGAATAAGACATGCAATCCCCTTGATTATCTCTTGATTTTCCGAAGATAAAATACAAGTTTAATTTCTTTATATCATTTATTTGTAAAATAATATTGCAATTTTAGCATACATACAATTCTCAAATGTCAATGTGATGTTAATCAATAAACTTTATAAATATATATAAATCTTATGGATAGGAGGAGAGAATCATTTGCAATGGAACGAATCTTTTGAAAATGATAAGAAATTTAAAAGAGCTAATTTTTAAGGTTGACTAATTTTGGTTATACTTGAGTCTCACTAAAGACATTTAAAATACGAAAAACATTTCATTCAATTTAGAAACCTTGGAGATATGTTAAAAAGATTGATCAATTATTAAAATTACTCTACAGCTGCCTCAACAGTCAACACAATGTAGTTAAGTAAAACTGTTGTACAACTTCAAGAGCAATATTTTATATAGATTAAGGTTATATTCATTTTATTGTCATCAGCTCTGAAACAAATAAAACATTTCTCAGATCTCTGTGGTATTACATAGGGGAAAATGTCAGGAAATGGTATTAATGTTTGATTGAATAAATGTCACGTTTTATTATCACAGGTGCGGTTTTATTCTCTTCTGTGTTGTTAAAGATTAACATGCAACATAGAATGTCAATTTTACCAAATATGTGTCATCAATTTGAAATTAGTTTAGAACCCCTTCTTCAAAGGAAGGATTTATCTCGTGTTTCACTGGATGTAAAATCAGGTCTTTCATTGCTAGAGTAAAGCATTTAATTGTTAATCAACAAACAGTATAGACCAAATGAAGTTTGTTTCTTAATCAATGACACAGCCATTATTAACAGGTATCACGAAATCTAATAAATGGCTTTGAACGGAGTTCATAGTCAATACAAAAAATTGCCTGATTCAGTTTTACTTTAAAAAATTGCTAATGTATGTTCGAAATAATTGAAAAACGTTAATTTTTTACAGTTTGACATTAACCATGTTGAGAAGGATAATTAATTAAAATGAGAAATTTTGTCTCTTACAGAACATAAGAAAAAGTACACAAAAAAACTCACTCATTCAGAACTAAATGTTCAGTAAATATCAATTGAAATTGAAAGACTTGAGGTTATCTAAAGGTTGTCATTCCACTCGGAACTCATATCCTACACATAAACAATTCCTTTTCTTTTGGTGCTGACCTTTATCTTGAACTTACAAAGAGATACAGTATGTGTTTATTGACTTTATAACAGACGCGAAAGAAACTAATAAATCAATGGTGGCCTTTATAAAACCAAAGTGGTTTCCTTAAAATCTTCATGACAGTATTCTACAATAGAAGATGAACGAAGGTCCCATGTAGACAGACATCGAATAGCTGAAAAGATTCAAATGTTTCTAGATAAGTGGCAAATGAAAGCAGAAAAAATGAACAAATACACGAATATGACCCTAAGTGTCCGTAAACCTTGAAAGCATTACTTGTCAGTAAGGTCTCGTAGGATCGACCTTTGGCGGGGAGTAAATACAATCGACGGGTTGTGTTGTTATGGTCGTGTTGTTATGGTGAACAAATAACCTCATGTTAACAAAATATATAATATACAATCATAGGCAATGTTTATCATCAGCACTTTAATAGCATTACAAATAACATCACACATAACGCATGTCATAGATAATATAAATACATGCAATTTAGATAACGCTACCTTCAATAGTAAAAATTCCTGTAATTTTTTGTATTTATTTACTCTTTTATTTTCTAAAAAAAAGTGCACGAATTTTTTACTATTGATGGCAGTGTTATCCCAAATATAATGTTATGTCATAGATTATGTTTACTATTTGGACAACAAATGACACAACATAAGCATAAACCATACACATTCATAATCTTAACAGTCCATCATATCAGTTATGACTGTTACAAATGATGACATACGCGTCTTGTTTGGGTCCGTGACATCTACAACTTTTTATGACGTCATCAGGTTTTGTGTACATCTGCCGTAAAGCATAACTGTCCTAATCACGTATGTCGTAACGACACATGAAGCGCTCGTATAAGATATAGAAGCTGGGATATGTTACAATGACTGTGTTTCTTAGCTGGTTTGTAATCCAATTAAACAACAGAAACTTGCATGTTTTTATTTGTATATATTTGTTTTTCTTGTTTTCAGTGTTTTAATTATAGTTACATGTTATTTCTCATTCTCTCTCATTGATAAATTCACTCCAATTGCGTGTTTCATGTTCCAAACTAATACATCTTTTTAGATGCGATCGATCAAAAAGGCTTGCAACTTTCTTAATTTTTCCACTTCTAGTTCCAACTTTACTGAAGAAAACCAAACCCCTTCAAATCTCTCCATAATTAAAGGAAATTGAAACATGATTTTATTCGGTGTTTGTCTTCATTTTAAGCCTTCTAAACTTTAGAATTAAGAAGTGAAAAAATGGTGTGCATTTTGAAAAGATGGTTACATTGTGACAGCCATTTAGAATGATTCCCGAAACTTTTAAGAATCTATACATGTTGGTATCTCTAGAAAGTTACTTTTGTATATTTGTTTCATAATGCATAAGCCCTCTTATATGGTAGAAAGATAGAAAAAGGATATAGATAAAATGTTTCTAAGTGCACGTTTCTCATTATCTTATGAAGTATGCATATTTGATTTTTTTTTTTACCTTATATTTTATGTGGTAACCTCACAATCACCAACTCTTTCAAGTCCCTCTTAAAAACCTATTATTTCTCCTTGGCATTCTTAGATTGTATTTCCTTTAAAGCCAAAGGTATGTGTACATACTGTGTATAGTTTTACAATGTCTGTCAAGGTCTGTCTAGGTCTGTCTTTGACCAAGCATTGAATGCAATGATGTAGGCGCATAAACAAATACCCACTATTATTATTATTATTATTATTATTATTATTATTATTATTTTATTTTTTTTATTATTATTATTATTATTATTATTATTATTATTATTATTATTATAAGACCTACAAATCAAAATGTCACACTGAAGAGTTTAACAAAATTGTCGCTGTACTGTACAACTTTCTTCCAATATGGAGAACGATCTTTCTCTTCCTCTGCAGTCAAACTATGGAATCCTCTTCCAACTGAGATAAAGACAGCCACATCACTGACTGTTTTTAAAAAACTATTAAAATCGCATCTGTTCATCCAGGATTTCTCTTCCTGCGCTACGAGCATGTTTTAGCATGGAGGCATTGCGCATTACAAATGGACTATTTATTTATTTATTTAATACAGAAAAACTTTTCTATGGATACGGCTTATCAGGTCGTATGATGAGATATTTCACCCTCTAACGTAGCAACATATTGTACAAACTCTTATAATATGGAACATTTTTAGAAAACATCATATAATTGGACATGTAATTGAATACTTGTACTGTAATTGAGCTCATGTAATTTATTATTGCACTCTTGTATCTTGTATTTGTAGACATGTATGTTGCAGCACTGTAATGTTATGATCTGGAAGGCATGAGAGCGGGCTGGACGACGGATGTTTCGTAGCTTTATGGTGTGTTCGAAGTGAGTACGTGAAGCAGGTTGTTAATGTGGATTGTGTTTGAGGGAAGGTTGCAGAATGTGGCAATGATGTGTGTGCGCTTGTGATGCGAGATGTGGACTGGAATTTGATGTTTGTTATGTTTTCAATGGTTGTGTACAGAGTGGGATTGTTTTGTTTTGTGGGTAATAAACTTATAAAACAGAAAAGTGTTTTGTTGTGAGCTTTGACGTTGGTGACCCCAGTACTTGTGACAATGAGAAGACGCCAAATACCTGACCAAAAATTTGATATACCACTATCTATATCCTACTTTCGATTCTCAACCTTCAACATGTCCTTGGTTATCAGAAGCAGGTGTTACACAATGCCAACTTTGCTAAAAGATAAAGTATTGTATTTTTGCAACTTATTCAATCCGAGTAAGAGATACTCGTGTCCCTGCAGGAAGAACTCCAATTTCACAAAGGTCTGATTCAAGTGACAGTGACAATCAGTTTCACTTGACGACTTTAATGACTTAAAGGTTTATTGGTGACTGAGAAGACACCCAATACGTTACTAATTATTTGAACCTTGCATGATATGGCAATCTCATGCATATGCTAATTTTTACTCTGTAATATCGAGGCAATGTGAATTATTTTTTTACCACCATTTATTTCGATTCACTGACATTACGAGCATGAAAGAATTTACCAAAATAAGTTAAAAGAAGGTTTTAGAAAAAGGTTTCACTGCATACTTGAATTGTATATGCTACATCATATAGGAATATTAATGTTACCCACTGATACAACAACTAAAGATACAAGTCCTATTCTTTTCGATTAACTTTAATATACATTAGGTGAATGACCTGACCAAGTACAACAGAAGCTTCATAAATCAAGGTTCTGAGACAATGTTTGGCAATGGTTTTCCTTAAAACTTACAATCTATGGTTGCTGTTCATTCTTTTTTTGTCATGACTTTTTAATACTCGTTACCTTCAACAAATAAACTTCCTTTGTCAAAAAGATTTACTCATAACGTAAAAAGATGTCTTTTGATGTTGCATTTCCCCTTATAAGTGAATTCGAAATAGAGTGGGTAGTTATGGTTCCGTGTTTAAAACATAATCGGTTTGAAGAGATATGTTTTGCTATTTTTTTTTATTAAATTCAAACAAGATACATCGAGATAGAAGGATTTCATGTCATGTTATTTATATAGAATACTAAACAACGTCCCGTTTGATAACATGTTTATGAAATGAGTGGTGTTTGGTATTTTAACGAGCGAAAGCGAGTTAAATACCGATGCCATTCACGAGTTTCATAAACATGTTATCGAACGGGACCGAGTTTAGTATTTCATTTATTACTCAATGATGTAAATAGCACTGAATTGCAAGAAAATCGTTTTTAGTGACGCTTACTTGCAAATAGGTCACCCGTTATTGCAGTCGCGCGGCTCACATTGTGACGTCAACCAAAAACGACTATGACGTTATGCGCCGATTATGACGTTACAGCACGCGGTGGTATCACACATGTGTGTAACCAACTCATTGTTATCTAATGAGTGATCTCACCACGGTTGAGAAATAAAACATGTTATCACAAATTATATCCATACGAAATCTTACAAATGTTAATTTATATGCTGAGAACAAAGTTATTATGAAAATGTGTGGAAGAAAAACTTTAACATTTACGACTTATGCAGGAAAGAGGCACATCGGGGTGCCATTTATATTACGTACGTACGTTAACGCTATTTATATGAACTCGCATGTTACTTTACTGTTTGTAACATACTTTTCTGTTCAATGTTGTTTACCAGTATTATGTTTTTCGTTACAGGCAATACATTTTCATTCGAAATCAGCAATAAAACATGTTCCTGTGGATTAGGATATACCAACGGACATTTTTTTAATAAACGCCCCCTTTTTACGATTTTTTAAAGTCATCTTAATAAACGCCGCCTTTTTCCAATTTTTTAAACGCCCAGGGCTTCTATTACAGCGAATACGGTTTTATGTTTTTGATAATCATCTAAGTATGTTTGATTTCTCAAAACTTTCAGAAAGAGATTGATTTTAAAGCTTCTATATTCAAGACGACCCAAGAGCAACAATGCCATGTATAATTTTACATATAAAATGTAATAAGGTATAAGCAGCTCAATCACTTATAGCTTGTACTTTTGAAAAGGATCATTGTGTGACCGTTATGTTTCATCTGAAATTTTATGTAAGTTGTTAATTTATATAAATTCATACAAGGTTCAGAAAGTACTTGCACATTTATATTGCCATTTTCTTCTTTTCTTCGACGTCCATGACGTCAATTTTCATATTGGCGTGTGGTTTTACTCGCTCATTCATTATAAGATCAAATGGCATTTTTATTGAATGTAATTGAATTTATCCCATGTTGTTAGAAAATGATTGCAAATTATAATAGATGTTATGTTGTTAACATAATCAAAAAAGAAACACGATCAATTTTGTTTACAGACTGCATTACAATTTATTCTAGACAGTTATGCCAGAAAATGAATCTAAAATTGCAAATTATTCACAAATAAATTCCCAAGACGATAGCCCATCCTAACAAAACGATCCCCTCAAGCCATGTAAACCTGGATTGACAAATGCGTAATTGTTAAAATTATTTGATCTTAAATATTCATTGTTTTATCATCAAAAGAACAGAAATCAATATCAATGAATTTCAGTGAGAATCTTTAAATATTTCTAGAATAATTTAGTAAAGTATTAAACTCATTTACATATAACCTCAAATACATTTTCTTCTGAAAATTGATTTAAATCATACGCCTGAGAATGATAGTTGCTAATTTTTGCCCCCTCTCTATAAACGATCTAAGCTGTGTTACAGACAGATTTAAAGCTTAATTAATAACCAAGTCTCCAGAATGCACCATTTGCAATTAGCCCTAATTAAGCTCTAGTGAGGTCATTCCTCTGATTTATCAATGTTTAAAACACTTCACACGCGGATATTTGTATGTTGGTGATCACTACCTACTATGTTAAAGGTGAATCCATTGTATTTCATAAAAAAATGTATTACTCGCCCGTGTAAGATACTGCAGTGCAATATTTATACGGAAATATTAAACTAGTGTAATACCGCGGGAATCAAAGTTTCAGAGCCATTTCGGCTATTTTCCTGGATTAAAGGTGGCCGAGTAATAAATAGAATACTAAACTTCCTTCTATTTAATACCATTTTTATTAAACTCGTGAATGATTCGCTTTCGCTCGTTTTATACAAATCATTAACTCGTTTAATAAAAATGGTATTAAATAGAAGGTCGTTTAGTATCCTCTATATTTGGCTTTAAAACGTTCCAACACACCATATGTGCTGCTTACAATACAAACAGATTCACTCAGCTTGCATATTCATCCCATTCGCCAAATATATCATAAATACTAGTTTCCAATTAAAATCGAGTAACATCATTATGCATGGGCAGAAACCGAAAGTACATGTCCTATTTACATGCACAGAAGTTATATGACCTATTAAACATTATCAACCCAAATTTGTTATTTATCTGGTCTAAATAAGATTCCAAAATTACGTTTGACTCATTGGCGCGCGCCACACGCGGTGCATTGTCCGGTTTTCGATCAGAAATCCACACTTTTACCTTCATTTCGTCAATATACTACGTCGAGTATCATCAAAATGGTAGTTTTCGGTAACAGTTGGTACTTCTCGATAAAGCAAGACCATTTATAACGTTGGCATATTCGACCCCCAACAATGGATGTACCTTTAAAGGGGCAATTGCACGTTTTTTGCAAAATTTATATTTTCAAATTTTCTATTTATAATGATAGTTTGTGCCATTTAAATTTACTTTCCTGTTACACAAACCGGTGATGCGTATAAAGCAAAACTTGTGAACACATTTTATTATTTTCAATGACCAAAAACGATGCCCATGTCTTTACTGAGCCATGTACACTCATTTTGAACTTGATTTTCCGAAGAGAGAATGGTGTCTTACGATTGGTGAACTTATTTTTCAAATAAATTTCATCGACTTATTTGAGTGAAAAAACGTGCTACTGCCCCTTTAAAGGTTCCGGGAAGTAAGATACAAATGTATCTACATCCAGTAACCCTGCACTATGATTTGTATTCTAGTGGAACGAACCATTCAAAGAGTTTTAGTTCAATCACATGTATGGGAAGGGCAGGGACTGTATTTGATTGAATCTCCTTTTCCATTCTCTCGGATCAATGGATGCATTATATGCATTATTATCACAGACAACAGTTGCATTAAAATAACAACCGGTGACTCGCTAGGCACGACTTGCAACAATTTCATAAGTCTGATACTTGTGCAATACAGTCATTGACAAATGATTAGTTAAAAAAACATCTATGTTTAACAGTATCCTCCGCCACGGTTCCTCGTATAAAATTGATCTTTACTAATGGATACAAATTACTGATTTCATATCTATAATAAGTGATGTGATAATCAATATATTTTGCAACAGGGTGTGATGAGAGCAAAAAGAAACTTTAATTCAACTTTCAACTTTTAATGGAGATGAATACAAATTATTTAACGAGGAGGAAGAATATGTTCACTGCGTTTCTATGTAACAAGGATATTTATAATACGATATATCCTGATATTCTAAGTTTGAATTTCATCTATGGATAGTTTTTGTCGTTGTTTTTTTTTGTTATGTCTGTTTCATTCAAGTGAAAGTTATTATTTAACATCATTTGAGCAGTACTGCAGCAGAAAGTAAAATGTTATCATGTTATCCCTTGGTCAATGATTTAATGCACACGTGATTGGATTTTGATCCCCAATTTGTAAATGCGAAAGATGGTTCAATACTATCGTGTTACTCGGAAAAAAAGACAAAAATTCTACAAGAACGTCACTTAAAACAGCAATAATCTCAAAATCGAATCAACATCATGACAATCGACATGTACATGTAGTCATTATACAGTCATCATTGTAAACCAGTGTTTAAACTGGTTTAGACTAAACACATTCAGCATTTTAGTTTTAGTTCCATCCTAATTTTATTCATTAATTTGTAAAATAAATTCTATTGGCTTGAATTTGTAATGCCATTCTGCAGAAAAATACAAAAACATATTCTAATCAAAGATGAAGACTCCTTTACTGATCAGAGGGATTTTAAATTGTCATAGGGAAAAACGTTAAACGTGCTCAAAACACAATTAAATGGTCGCAAACCTTAAAGGCACTGTAGCACGTTTTTTCGCTCAAATAAGTTGATGAAATGTATTTGAAAAATATTTACACCAATGGTAAAACATCCTTCTCTCTTCGGAAAATAAAGTTTAAAATGAGCGTACATGTTTCGGTAAAGCCATGGGAAACGTTTTTGTAATATAAAATAATAAATTGTGTTCACAATAAAATGGCCGCCATACAATTTTTGCTTTAAACGCAACATATTTTTTACCGCTTCAGATAATTGGTTTGTGTAATAAGATGTTTTACCCTCTTAAGTTAGTTTAAATGACATAAACTATCATTATAAATGGGAAATTTGAAAAAATAAATTTTGCAAAAAACGTGCTACTGCCCCTTTAAAGGTGCACTCCGGCAAATTTTTTACCTTTTTCACTCTTAACTGTTCTGAAACGTTAACAATATACATTACCTATTGGTTAAAATTTAAAAAATAATAAAAAATTAAATTTTAAGTTATATTTGAAAAACGTTTTTTTGTGTGAAGTTTAGTGGTACGCAATAACAGTAAGTCGTCACGTGACTTCCGGTACTCGCGTGTAACACGACAACACGATGGATCATGGAGGTCGGTATGGCCACTCAAGCGACTGAGAAAACTTTCATGGTATGTGGACGTAATATTGTTTTCCATGGGTACATGTGGTGTATATATTGATTGATGTACAAGTGAATACGCATTGAACATTTCAAATATGTCATGTTGAGAATATGTATGTTCGTAATAATAATTCAAGTTCGTAGTTCGATCATCTGTAGTTCACTGTTCCGCGCATTACGAATCGCAATCGCTGAATCAGCTGTTGATTCGTTGAACAATGACTTTTATAAGACAATACTGTTTTGAGTTTATGTAAGACATCGGTAAGGTAAAACTGTACCATCACACTACCGGTACGAGTCTTCGTCGTGTAAAATGAATGCAAAATTTATTATGGATCTACGAAGTCTCTTCCACTTCGTCACCTTGTCAACCGAATACCGTAAATCCTTGAATAATCGCCCGGTCTAATGATAAATTCCTGGTTGATATACATAATTGCATGCCGAGTTAAATTTAGCAAATGTAAACAAACTAGTTCATGGTAGTCTCCGGCTATAGTCTCCTTTTTAGAAATAATTCCGGCATATTTATGTGACGTTCAACCTCACGGCAAGAGCTTTATTTACAATATATTTACAACTTAAAATCTACCCGATTATTCAAGGATTTACGGTAACTGTTCCTTTGTTTTGATTACCAGCACATTCTTGATTAATAACTACGTTTCTCTTTTCTTTGGAAGTACTGAAAATAAATCCAATTAGATAGGCTACCAAAGGGGTAAAACTTAATAATTATTAACTAAAAGCAAAATTTTATTTAAATTGGTGCAAGTATTATGTTGTGATATACTATCTGATCATCTGTCATTTGCTATTGACTAGATTCAATGAAAACATACTTTTATATTAAATGCTTGCATCAATTAAGTCATTTTTTTTTTAATGACTTGTTAAAAATAAAGTTAAATTGATTTTGCAGAAGGAAGCAGAGAAAGACACTCCGGAAGGAGCAATGAATAGAGGGGCGGGTCCAGCTTGTTACAGCAGTTGACTAGAAGAGGGCAGGTGAAGACATTTGGCTGTAAGAGGCTGATGATGTGGAGAGGTTGAGAATTTTGTATTAACAATAACAAATAAATATTATGATTGAAGTGATGTTTTTTTAATTCACTGGATTAATATGTTAGTGGTGTTGACAAAAGTGAGCATGCATGCCTATCAGTTTCCCAGAAACTGCTGTTAGCAGTGTAAAAAGCTGGAATTATGACTGATGTTAAATAATAGATTAAAGGGACAGAACTCCATAAAAATCATCCCCTCTGCAATTTGGTGTTGAATGAAAGTGTCATAATGTGGTGTCCATTTCTAGACCCCACACATCAAGCTTGTACATTTATAAAACACACTGATATTCATGAGCGGGAACAATGGTTTATTCACCCAGCAGTACAATTGGGTACCTGGTATGAAAGTTAAGGCAATGTAACATAAGTTCAAGCACTTTAATTGGCAGCTAGGTTGCATGCTCCAAGTCAACTTCCAAGTCTATCATTGACAAATTTTAAGTCATGCTGCATTTTATCAACTTTTCTATGTATGCTCCTACACTAGCACAGAAAAATTAACAAACTGAAGCAATTTAAATTAGCCAGTGACTGCAGGAAAAATTGACTTTCAGTGACTTGAGGTTGAAAAAAGAACAATGTTGGTCTTTACATCAGGGTAATAATGTGTGTGCAGTATGAGCATGTCCCTTAGTGGTGAAGAGTTCAGCCGGTAGAAGTATTGGATCCTATTATTATTATTTATGAAGCCATCATTGACTGGGAGCTTCTGATGTTGATAATATTCTTAGAATGGATTGCAGATCAATGTAAGATGCCAAGTTACTGGTGCTTCATCCATGGATAACTGAAACATAAGAAAAGATTTAAACATCAATATTGTACAATTCAGTTCTAAATGTTCATTAAGTCAATTATTAACAAGCAACCATCACGGTTAAGATATATCCCATTATCCCGGGTATACCCAACTTCCCAATGCAAGGCATAATTCTTGCCAGTCTCCATTACTGGCTGATTTAGGCCTTGCACTATTTCCTTAAGAAATCTGTGCTTAGAAATCCAGGCCCACTATGCATTTCTGGTGCAGCGATTCACTATCTAGGCAAAACAAAGCAAGGGAAATACCGCAAGGCTTAAATCAGCCATTAATGCAGACTGGCAAGAGTTATGCCTTGCGTTTGGAAGTTGGGGTATACCCTGCAACTGGCATACTGTTTTACTTTGCTGAATAATATGTCCAATGTTATAGAACATATTTGGAATCTTAAACAGAATATAAACTAGTTTTCTAATTTAAAAAAAAAAAATACAGTTGGTGGGGGTATAATAAAGTAAACTAACTTCAAAATTTAGAATTGATTTGGGTGTTAACACCGCTTTCAAGAATATTTCACTTTTATCATGGATACTAGTATTATTGCAGGGAGAAAGCCTGCAACGCCATGGTGGCTATGCATTGCGCTGAAACCTGCAAGCATCGGCTCTAACTAGAGCTCCATTGGCCAAAGAGTCTGTACATATAAAATTCAGCTTTCTTGAGTCACTGGTTCTGGAGAGGAAGTAAGAAAATAGGGCCATGGGCTCTGTTGCTCATTAGGGATTATATTGTTTGATGATTGTTCTCAATATAATGCACAACCCCTAGCCTTGAAATTGTCAGTGCATATAAAAAACATGACTATACACTAATTTTTAGCTCATCAGGCCTGAAAGGCCCGATGGGCTTATGGCATGGCATGGTGTCTGGCGTCCGTCCGTCCGTCCGTCCATCCGTAAACTTTTCGCTTTTTCGACTTCTTCTCCAGAACCAATGACTCCACAGAGCTGAAATTTTATGTGCAGACTCCTTGGCCAATGGGGATTCTAAATTGTAGATTTCGTGACCCCGTGACCCCATCCTTAAAAACCTATGTTCATCTTCTTCTCCAGTTCCAAAAGGTCTAGAGAGCTGAAAAGTTGTGTGCAGACTCCTTGGCCAATGGGGATTCTAAATTGTAGATTATGTGACCCCAAATGGGGTCACCGGGGTCACATCCTTAAAAACCTATTTTCATCTTCTTCTCCAGTTCCAAAAGGTCTAGAGAGCTGAAAAGTTGTGTGCAGACTCCTTGGCCAATGGGGATTTTAAATTGTAGATTATGTGACCCGTGACCCCAAATGGGGTCACAGTGGTTATGATCTAAGAACCTATCTTTTGCTTGTAAACAATAACTTAAATAACTTAAATATTCAACTTTAGATAGTAAATCAATGAAACCCTGATGAGCTACAGAGCCCATGGCTCTATTTTTATATTTTATAAAATGTATTGTCAATGTATCACAATTCCATATTGATGATAAGATTAAAATTAAAAAAGTAATTAAATTAAAAAAAATTGGAGAGAAACAATACAAATCCCTTCTCAAGTGAGTATACTGTAGGGCTGGGACGGGTAGATATTTCCTACCCGGGTACCCGACCATCTGTTACCCTACCCTACCCGGATACCCGTTTTGTCGATCTCCAACATCTAATTGTAAGATTTTGTACTACTTTATTCAACTGGTTGGCTGGAATATGGGGCTAGAAGCCTAGCATAGAGACCCATGGCTATTTCAATCAAATTTATTATGTATGACAATAGATCATTTTAATATTATGTTAGAATCTTCAAATACATTGTAATCTTGAAATGAAAGAATAGCAAATTAAACTGTCTTATGATTAGTCACATGATAAAAACGGGTCCGGGTAATGTGATGGGTACCCGGGTCCTACTCAGTACCAACCCGTCCCGGGTATCCGGGTTACCCGTCCCAGCCCTAGTATACTGTATTAATGAATCCTACTTATGAGTAGAAAAATCATTCACAAAAACCTGACCAAAACCCAATGAACATTTATCATAGACCTTAGACTAAAATTCAGTCTATGGAATGTTTTAAATTATTGTATCTTCATCCTTATGATTACATATTTTTCAATACTACCAGTTTGTGTATTCAGTTTATCTAGACTTGCTGAATAAAGATCTAGACTGTATTAAAGGCTCTTATTTTTACACAGTCATGGAGCAGGATTACATAGCAGAACTGATGAGCTAAAAATACAGCCATGGGCTCTGTAGCTCATCAGGATATGTATTGGTTGCAAATAAATTGTTCTCAGCTTGTTCTAGAGCTTTTCATACTTGAAAATAAGTCAAGAATAGGATTTTATATTTAGAATATCCATTGTCTAAGGAATGTGTACACAACATTTCAGCTCTCTAGACAATGTGGAACTGGGGTCACAGGGTCACGAAATCTACAATTTAGAATCTCCATAGGCCAAGAAGTCTGCACATAACATTTCAGCTCTCTGGAGTAATTGGTTCTGGAGAAGAAGTCCAAAAAGCAAAAAGTTTACACATGGACGGACGGATGGATGGACACCGTGCCATGCCAGAAGTCTGAAGCCCATCGGGCCTTTCAGGCCTGATGAGGTAATAAGCGAAAAGTTTCGGACGGACGGACAGCAGACAGGGAACGGTTACCAGGTTGGAAATACATTTATTTAGTGAAAAAAAATACAATAACAGGGATTGGGAAAGACACCTTTGACAATGGGCCAACTTTAAGGCTTTTAGTCATTTTCAGAATTTTTAATGGGCCATTCCCCTTTGTAGCAATAGTAAAAGTTCAAATTTTAATGGGCCATTTTTTCATCCACTGTGCAAAAGGGCCCATGGCCCCTGCCTTTCCCAACCGCTGCAATAATTATGGATTTCTAAACACAGATTTCTTAAGGAAATACTGCAAGGCCTAAATCAGCCAGTAATGGAGACTGGCAAGAGTTATGCCTAGCATTGGGAAGTTGTACAAAATGATGCACTGGGGCTAGTGTTTTTTTTATTTTGGGTTAGTGAAAATTAAAACCACAGGCCCAACATAACTGCTATACAGTATTGCCTCTAATAAGAACCCGGGCGCTTTTTTTTCCAGCACTCCTTCACCCCCCTGGCGCTTATTAGAGACCCGGCGCTTATTTCTTTAATAGAATATTGAAGTTTACTAAGGAAGCATTAATCTAATGGTTTAGACCCGGCGCTTATTGGAGGCGCTTATTGGAGGCCCGGCACTTATTTTCTCAACTACCATTGACCTCCCAGCGCTTATTAGAGGCCCGGCGCTTATTGGAGACCAAGCATTTATTAGAGGAAATATGGTATATTTCAAATTATCAGTAAAATTTATCACCTGTTTACTCCAGTTTTTGGGTTTCTACATACCTAATAATAATTACCGAAAAATAAATACCGGTACTTACAGAATGATGGGTTTGTTCCAGATATCTAATTCTTTTCTCGTTCTGCATGTACACACTAGTTTTGAAAAGCAGTTGGAATTTCTGCTTTCATAGACTCATCTGCAGTAGTCAGCTTCACACTGAAATAAAAACAATCAGCATGCAATTATTAATGTATAAAATCTTTAAAGCAAAGAAGTGTAATTGAATTTGACTATTATTTAATTTGACATTCAATCACTATTTAAAATCTTCCTGCTTTTTCCATTGGTACTACACATATTTCTCATATTTTAATCAATCAACAAAATTATGGTTCAGAACTGTTTATTATTAATAATTTGGTATTTGTCATTGACAAAATATAACACAAACAGAAGTAATTATGTTTGACACAAAGGGCCTAGGAAGAGGGAATTGTGTATGAATTAAATTAATTAAAAACAAACATTCAAGGTACCATTAATCCTTGAATAATCACCTGCCTTGAATAATTGCTGAGTCTAATCCCTTTTTTAAATAAATAATCGCCTGCCTTCAATAATAATCAGGTTACAGTAAGCATTTGTAAATAAATTAATGACTATTTCCTTTTCAAAAATAATTCCAGCATAAGCATAACAGGAAAATTAACATGGACATGGACATTTCAATTTTAATCATTTTATGTGTTCATTTATATATTTTTTTCTCTCACTCCATTCTATTCATCCTTGGTGTACAGTCTATTCAGTAGCAGAAATTATTTGTTCATCACATTTTATAAAAATTTATTTATATATAGTTACCAATGGACAACTATAAGCAATATGTAAACCTAACTGAATTACATTCAAGTTGATGAATTCTAAAAAATGTAACATAATAACGATAGTACACTTTACTATCATATGAAATAGGGTAGATGATCTATTTTTGTTGTTGAAGTAGGGCAAATGACAAGTAATGAAATCATGAAAATAGTTTAAATTACATTACAGGAATTTACTGCATTCCAAATATGAAACAGTGATTTTATTCACGGTCATAATACAAGAGGATTAAACAAATCTACAAGATTAATTTTTTCTTTCAATTAACAGACTGACTGGCAAACAGAATATTGACCAAACAAATTCTTATTCCGGAAGTGAGAGACTCCGAGAGCTGAGAGTGAAAATTGGGACCTGAAACTAACAATTACTATAGATTCAAACGTCTACAAGGCGTAAATTAGGCCTAGATTTATTTGTAGGCCTACTAGCGCAAACCAAAACTTAGTTGCGATCTGGTCTGAAGAATATTTATTACCGGAGAAAAAGTAAACACTGCCAGCCGCATGAGGCGATCGACGTTGTTCAGTTCAATGGAATTTGGGACAGAAGAAATTATATTTGAAACTATTTACCTTTACGTGTTCCTACAAACCTGAGGCTTGACGTGCACATTTCAAAACCTAAATATATTTGATTATCCACGAGTTATGATAAAATAATAAAGTGTGAAAGCGTCCCACTCACCTCTCGACAGCTGCTCGACTCCAGTCGCGTATCTCGACAGTACCGGTGCTCCGACACTGTGACAGTTGACATGCGTCGAGGTTTGGGAGAAAATGACCGTCCTTCAAGTTGGTCCTACGGCAACGTGGAAATATTCGTGTCTTTGATGGTTGCTCGCTGTAGATCTTTTATTAATATGACTGTCGATTGTCTGAAGGCTCCGTCGGATTGTCGTCGGTGCTTTCGCTACACGTTTGTTTACTGCACTGTGAGGAGTTGGTGGTGGAAGTGGTGTACACGCGAGTCAATCATTTCCGGTTAAGCCGCCATATTTATGGAAACGTTTCCATAATTAAGATGACAGATTTTTGCGGTGATTTTCTCGAAAACCCCTCGACAAATTTTTGCCATTTTTCGTGGAAGTGTCTGAATAGTAGAAATGAACAAATCCATGTCAAATAATTGCAGGAAAACCTTCTAGTTTAAAAGTGGAAAATATGCCGGAGTGCACCTTTAAGCCTTATATTACACTTCATCTGTTAACAATACACCTTTTTTTTCAATATTTTCTTTCTTTAGTTCAGTCTTGTGTTTATCGTTTTTCCTTAATTGTTTAAGAATTCATCAACTTACATGTGATATTGGATTTACTTTTAGATTGACATTTTGTGAGATATTTATTCAATGACATTAAATATTTCATCCATGGATTTTTTAATATAAAGATTATTTGGCATTGGGTCAAGGTTTTCAGTTCGAACTTTCATCAAATATGAAAGAGATGATTGAGTGGGCATCACCCAAAGAGTTAACGTTTAACCCGTAACGTCAGACTTCTCGAGACAGGAGAGACAGACAAATTAAACAAGTTACAAACTATGTTTACGTGATCACAATGCAATGACAACATGATGTACAATTTGTTCAGTTATATGTATATAGCAGCTATGAAGCATGTTATAGCATTACTTTCATATGCAATTTGTGCAACCACATTTAAATTTAAAAACCAATAGTCAGAAACTAGTCATTTCAAACGAATAATATTGATAAATTTAGCATTTCCCTCAGGATTCACGGTTCAAAGCGACACATCAAATCAAGTAATGTTGTTGCAGGTTATTCGGTAATTTTGGCTATATCCACGTCATGTCTGGTTGAATCTCAGTACCTTTTGTGCTTTTATCAGAGGAAACGGTTTACCCATGATTACTTTACGGATTCAAAACAACTTTATTTACATTTTCATTTCATGCAAGTACAAAGGTATGTGGTTACATATAAACCAACTAAGCTACCTGTAGAAAATGGACACTCCAATAATTGTTAAAGGCAATGTTCTATCGCCGATCTAACGGCAGCTTCCGCCATCTTGGTTTCTTGGAATTACGTGAAATCAAAACATGCTACATTTAACCAAATGTTACATTTTTTAAGTAATAAAACATAAACAATGATAGCATATTCACAAAGTTAAACATAACATAAAATAAAACTAAACTATATGCTGTTAGGCCGTAGCGAAGTTTTCCCCACTCGCAGCGTCGATGAATGGCTTCATTATTTTTATTTTTCAACAAATGTGCTCTTGTCTTCATCAAGTTGTGAAATATAAAGCTATCAAAATATTATCTTCATTAATATTGTTCAATGTGACTGTGTTTGAATCATGTATATTCTCTCAAATTTCGTTTTCACAAACAAAATCAAGATAGAAACCCCTCCTTTTAATTTCTACTCTCTATCGAGTTGATGGCACGATTTAAAATGCACTTTTCACTTTCTTTTGCACTTTTAGTTTTTGCACTTCGAGTACCCATCTTGGCAGAAGGAAGCCAAATCTCTGTCATAATTAAAGGAAATGGAAACATGGTTATTTCGGAAATTAGGACTACAAGGAATGGTAATTGTAAGAACCTTTCAGAAGGATCCGAGAACTTTCAGCTTTTCTTATGTGTGGTCTACATTTAGTCTTACCAAACTATCTCTCACTACATTTGTGTAGTTGTGTAATAAATAGTAATATTTGCCTTATACTTATGAAGTCAAAGTAAATTTGTATTTGAAAATTACGTTTTTACTTACACCTGTTTAATGTTGTTTTATACTTTATTCTTGCTTATATTAACACTTATATTTTTCATTCTTCATATGTTCAAGCTTTATATTTTTTTAAACTTATTTTTTCATTTAATTTTACAAAATGGATTGCTTGTGAGGTGATTACTGCGATCTTTTAAAAACTGAAATCAGTAGTCAGTTACATAAACAATAAGTATAGATAGACTATATTCGGGTTTATTGTTTTTTTATCATTTATCCAAAACTGTCTCATATAATTTATGTTGTTATGGTGTAAACAAAGAATGGGTTTTACTTCAAAAGAATGAATATAAGTTGTAAGTATCAATATACAACATCACAGTTGTGGAGCTACAGTTAAAGTAAATTCAGAAAATACTTCGCTTGATATAGTATACCAGCAAAAGAACATAACTTCAAATTAATTGGTCTGACAAGGTTTAAATCGATTTTTTTAATCTTCAAATTTTAAAAGCATTAAACAATTATACATGTAAACGTATTTTTTAAAAGTTCTTCATCCTTTGTCAAGTTATCATGAAATTACTGTAATATTTGTTAACTACAGATACAAACAAGCAATACCCAATTTACAAAATGGCAATGTTATGCTGTGGGAATAGCAACACAGCTACCGTCCTGGTGCTGAAAGTTCAGGGTACATTTTATGTTCTTAGATATGGATCACAGTAAAGCTTACGATATACAGCAAGGTTTAAACTAGCCAGTGACATGGACAAGCTGAGGAGAGGCACAGACCACACATCGAGTTAGCATCCTTATATTTGAAATTTTTATACTAATATTTCAGAACACATAAATTGATTAATTTCAAGTTTTAATCGATTTTATTTTAAGTGTATGTACATCTATATTTTATCCCGAGACTACTGATTGACTAGCCACTTATTTCTAGTATGAAATTGTGCACAAAAGAACATTAGAATATATCTTGACGAAAGAAAGTTCTGTATATAGATACCCATGCATAGGAGCACATAAATTATGAGAGGATGCTTGAGAAAATGTGCTTTTGTTAAAATCAGTTAAAATCATCTGAAATCATATACAATACATCTTGACGGAAGTGTTTAATTCTAGATACTAGCAAGTTTCTAGTTACGCACTAGAAAGTTTCTAGATACGCACTAGAAAGTTTCTAGATACGCACTAGAAAGTTTCTAGATACGCACTAGAAAGTTTCTAGATACGCACTAGAAAGTTTCTAGATATGCACTAGAAAGTTTCTAGATATGGGGTATGTTTATTTATTGGACAACTGTATATGGTCTGATATCATTTAAAATACATTTTTATTTAGTGTGAGGCTTTGGACTGAAGCTTTTGTTTGCATTCAGAACCTTTGTCAAATGAATGCTATTCGGTATAATGAAGCCTTGGAAACAATTTCCTCATTAAGACACTGGCTTTACCGCCTAATTCCCAAGAACAATATTTTGAATTTAGAACCTTATACCAGATTACCTGTGATTAGTTCAATTTCGAGAAATCATAGGGGTTTTACACATTCTTATTTTGGTAATAAAACAGAGATGTTTGCAGTCCAGATATTAAATTTTTGCACAAGTAATTCAAATAAAGTTCTTTTCTACAGGTTAATTATTTAGCTGGTTTGTAATGTTCGAAGTTTTCGGATGTTTATTAAGCTCGTTAGTGTTGACAAAATGTTCATGAAATTCAGGAGTTGGGAAACTTTTACAAATATGCAATAATCGATGGCCAACATTTCAAAATACAATGTTTGAAGATCGTCGATCAAAAGTAATACATATATAAAATTGTATATTTTTAAACTGTGTTATCGACTATGCGATCACATTAGGCAATACACTTTTGTTCACTTATAGTTCTTTTTTTCTATTGAGGGTTATTTTCATAAAGTGATTTACAAACAAAGCACATCAGGAGACCGCATTATATCAATGTAAAACAAAATTTGAATATTTTATTTGAGTTGCTAGGGATCTTGGGGAATTGTGATTTTGACTTTTAAAGAAATACATACACACAAAAAATATGTTTCCATCATTTAAGAAAAATACCCTTTTAAAGTGTCACTCAATGAACTTAGGAATCATTTCATTTGAATTAAAGACTGTTCAAGTCACTTTTAAAATTAATAACTGTGTCACACATGTATATAGTTTCTTACAACTACGTTTTTGACTAAATATGCTATAATGATGGTGGCAAATACACTGTATACAACTTGTCACTCTTTAAGAATGTGAACTTTTCAAGAGGCAAGACACAAATGACGAAAATTTCAAGAAATTATGAGTTTTTGATTATTTTGTAGCAAAATGTGTCCCGAGTCATAAAGAAAAAGTTCATTTGGCATTCCTTGGTGTCGCTGATTTTGAATGCATTATTTCAATTACAAATTGCACAGACAAAGTTGCGCAGACACATTTTACTACTTGTAGTAAAATGGAAAAAGAAATGCTTCAAAAGCGCAATTAATAATAATTGTAAAAAAATGTTATCGACAGCAATACAATAATTCAATTCATCAACTTTAATTGTATCAAAACATTCTAATAGTTGAAACAATTGTTTACATCTTTCAAGATAACTGAGGCCAGGATATCATGGCTAAGGTCATGTACCGCTGTGTTATTGATTGGGAAACAAACTTAATACATCGTGAGTATAAATACGCCATTTGTCTATTTCACGTGGTATTGGCTAAGAATTAAAGGCCAAATACTAGCAATGAAGGAACCGGTTTTACTGCCTGCCACACATCTTTTCTTTGAAGAAGGGTTTCTAAATCGATGCAGCTTGTTTGAAGACACTCCTACTATAAGTTAAGCTTTAACATCCCCGAAGTGATTAAACCATGCCCGTGATAATAAAACGTAGCGTTCATATAATCAATGAAATATTACCATTTCTTGATATTTTCTCTTCTGTCACATCAGAGAACTCTAAGAATTTTCAAGGTTTAATATGTTAGAATTGCTAAGAATAAAAATGAAAGTATGACGTAATCGAAAGTAGTTTATGTGATTTTACACAAGTGTATTCTGCTCTTTCAAAATTACGCTAAAGCAGAACGTGTACATGAACGAAGTGTTCTGTTATTCCTCAGTATATCTTCGTGACATATATCCGAATACAATTTACTGTATGGCCACTTTTGCTTGTTTCCTTACTTGATAGAATCTCATGACGGATTTTGTTGCAACTGACGAGATAAATAAACAACCAAAAACTCTAACATTGAAAAATGAAGCAATAAAAGATGCACACTTAATATGAAGGTAAAATGGAAATAACCATATTTTAACCTTCAAATGCGCAAGGTGGGTCTTTGAGGTCCATCAGCGTGTTCTCATGCACGCAAAAGCTTTATAACTGGAATAATTTTAATTCCGTTCTATGTAATCCACAAACACATGAAATACATCTCATTCTTCAAAAGCATTCGAACAAAGGCACTAAGACACTAAGGCACAACGTGAACCTCGGAAGCCTAGTCATGTTTTTGTCTACCAATAGATTTTGAAAACTGTTCTTGTGTCAGACGTTGCTTATACGTAGTAGCAGTTCACCATGAAGAGGGGTAGGCCCAATTGTAATGATATGTTTGCATTGACTGTGCTCTCACATACTACGATAGTGCACGAACGTGCATATCGTGTATCTGCATTCATGTCTCTCATGTCTTAAATGTTGTGATGTCAACTACTGTAAGTTTCAGAATCAGGAGCTTCACGTTGTTGATAGTGTTTCACCTGTTCATGCCGTTAAACAGTGAGAGCAAAACGCAACAATGGAGCAATGGAACAAAAGAAATTTGTCCGTCAACACGCTCATGGCCCTAGTTCGTGTATCAACTCAGGGCACACGTCCAGAAGATGTGGAGCACTTTGTAAACGCCGTAACAACTGTGGTAAACTCAATCGTGTTGTAAAATATGTTGGTCTTAACCTGTTAGAAGATCCAAAGTACACAGTGTTGAAAATCAAGTTGATCATGTTAAGGATGAATTGTTCATCGAAATTGTTGGTAATTCTGACGTCCCATCAAGAGATTGGATAGTGCCAATATCGGTAAATATAACGGTTCTCTCAATGACGTTAGATGCATGATTTTATACATACCTTTTGATAGAGACTATGACAAACTGATCAACAAGCCTGTTCTTTTGCTGAACATTTGATGAGTGCACTATCCAAAGAGTACCGAAATGTGGATACGCACGTGGGTTGCAAGAACACGTGTCTTCTTTTCTCCCCTCCACATCTGCAACAGACGAATCATCTAGCCCAGGGAAGAGGAGGAGATGTTGGATCTGACCTACTGCAAAACACTGCAAGTCACAACTGGTCTGCTCCACCGTCACACGAAATAATGTGCAATGATTGTTCTGAGTAAGTGTTTTGTTCTGAGTGTTTTTTTGTGTTCATTCTGACTGAACGCTGCATAATTGCCAGTTAGATAATGTTTGTGTTAATTGAATACGCTCATGTTCTTTCCATTTGACAATATTGAATAATACACGTATCCTAATATACATGTTTCAATTCATTCTGCTGGAGCACAGTGGTGTAGTGGTTAGCATGCTTGCCTCTCACGCCAACGGCCCGGGTTCGAATCCCGGTGGAGACACTGGGTCTTATACTGTGTTGTGCCCCTGGGCAAGGCACTTCATCCACATTGCACTCAGTCCACCCAGCTGTTTAAATGGGTACCTGAACACGGGAGGTACGGACCTATATGGTCGCGCGGAGTGCTTAGTAGCGGCTCCGAAAGTACAGTTCCTTCAGGGTAATAATTGTACCGCCATTGAGCAGTGCTTGCACTGGATATTAGGCGTTAAAATGTATATTATTAGTATTATTATTATTATTATTATTCTAATTGACAACCAGAACAACGTAAAGAACAACCTTCATTGCTTTATGAAAGTTTTACATATCTGTATACATCCTTCCATTCCATTTTCATTCTATAGTTGGACATGTTTCAGTCCCGGGGATAAAACAAAATTTCAATACAACAACATATTTACTACAATATCATAAAATAAATGTAGTGAAGGACAATGAAAAATGTTGACATACATGGTATTTGTTGAAATGAAATAGTTACATTTCAAAGGGCGAAAATGTACGAAATACAAAACACCAAATAATTAGAAATACAGTAAAATAACATTTTAGAACATTGATACAAATCCTTTGAGCTCAACCATATGTTTAACTTCTCCATGAGTATGATAGCAAGTGCAGGTACATAGCACTATATTAACTGTATCAGTAGTGTTATATTCGTATGTGTAAACCCCCTGGGCCCACCTTTGAAGGTAATCATATGTACACGAACAGAATTCAACACCTTGACTGGAATCATGTACTTCTTTGTTTATTGACTACCAGGATTAGAACGTGTTAAACTTCCACTCTTTCTTATGATTTTCTGAAATTGAATCAATCACAGGTAATCGTCCTTAATTCAAACTCTTCTTTCTGGGAATTAGGCGGCACTGTTGGAGTCTTATATGAGGAAATTGTGTCCAAGACTTCATTATAGCAAATATATCTTTTGATCAAGCTTGTTTAAAATACAAACAAAAGCTTAAGTCTAACGAGTCGCAACTAAATAATGTAAAGTAAAACTACATAAGGCTTTGTAATGTCCCTTTGCATTTCCGTGAAAATGTATTTCTTATGACTTCAGATCGCATACAGAAATAACAACTACATTTTAACAAGCGTCCTCTCGTAGTTTTTGTGCTTCACTGCATAAGGTGTATAACTCCTTATATCTTTGAATACAGTTTAATTTCATTAAGAAAAATTCTGATGAGCTTTTGAGTACGGTTTCATGTTGAAATGAATGATCACTCGAACAGTCCAAACAGGATACTAACTCGTTCAGTGGTTTTCGTTTTAAAGGATTTGATGCAACCTTTCCCGCAAGGTATAACACACGCCATTCCCTATCTCTTGCTAGTTTAAGCATTGCTGCATTTCATAAACTTTTCTGTGCTAGCGTAACAACGTTCACTAAGAAGTTCAAATGCAGCGTCCTGTTACGCTTGATGGTTCGTACGTTCGCAACTTCCCCCGATGAGTATAACGCACACAAGTCTCTATCGCATGGCAATTTAAAGGCGCTGTAGCACGTTGTTCTTACTGAAATAAAGTAATCTCACGAAAAAGTTAATAAGTGTTAGCAATGGCTAAACGATACTCTTGAATAGATTAAAAGAGGTTTAAAATGAATGTACATTGTTCGGTTAAACCATGCGAGTCAATTTCACTTTGAGCGGCCATTTTGTTGTGTTCTCATTAGTTCAAGTGATCTGACCGCTGCAGCGATACTTAAACACTGAACTCTCAAATCCGCATGAGACCTTCAAATATACCTCTAACACTGAAGAGTTCCACAACACTGTCGCTTTATACGTCGCACCATTTTCTTTCAATACTGATAACCGTTTACTATGGATACGGCTCATCGGGTTGTGTGATGAGATTTTGTACCCTCTAACATAACAATCATTTGTATTAACTTCAATACTAAATAGCAAATTGAGAAAACAAAATATGCAAAAAACGTGCTAGCGCCCTTAAGTCTTGCTGCGTTTCGTCAGTTTTTTCTGTTATCAACAGCACCTAAAATGTACCCTGAAGTTTAAGCACATACATCTAGGCAACATTTTTGGATCCTCTTCAGTTTATTCAAATGAAAGTTTCACAATTTTCCAATAATTAATCCTCCACTCAATGTATATTTTCTAGTATAATTGGGTATTAGGGTGTTGCCTTCGAGATATACATATGCTAGTACATTACTAGATATCAGCCTTTTTTATCTTTAGATTGCGTGTTTTCTTTGCAAATCCATACATTTATTACCAATGATCAATATCACCAGGGTCACAATGATCATATGGGCACATGTCACATTTGCCTGAAAACATAGCCTTCTATTCCCTGTGTATCATCCCGTTTAAGGTAAAATACAACAAATGATATTGACCTAATGGAATAAGGCAGTCGTTTTCTGGCAATTTTACGATACTCGAAGGGAATATATTAAAGAAATTAAGACACTTTTTAAAATGTTACCCGAGACTTTTATGAATATTCATAAAATTAGTGAATAATCCTTTTCTTGCTGAGAATACAAAACAAATTAGGATATTTATATAATTGTCATATGGCTTACTATTCGTGTAATAATACCTAATAAATATAATATATCTTTATAATGTGTATATTTTACCGACCATGAGCCATGGCAATTAACTTTTTAGAAAAGAGTTTAACAATGTATTAGTTTTGAGACGTTATTTTCTATAGCAATGCATACTTTTACATCTATTCTTGTTTAAATGTTCTTGATAGTTAGATATCGGCTACCATTATTCAAACACTATGTTTCCAATAGACCTGACACATGAAAAAGTTTACTCTTTTTTTGTGATCATGTTATTTTGTATGTTGCTATCCCTTTTTCGTAGTCTTTATTGTTCAAGCGAGGCATTTATATGTCCACTGACTCCTTCTATTTTGCAAAATGATCATCAGACATGGACAGTCATGATCATTTTCCAAGCTAAGTACTTTAATCAACCAATCTCATTAAAATCAGATCGATGTAACACTCGTACATGGCTGCAATTCGAGTACTGCTGCGCATATAATCAACCAACCACATGCTTGCATTCATATCATTCCGTAACCTTATATCTGATTGGGTGGAGTGAAAAATAACGAGAGATTACAATTGGTTCTACATTCGATTTGATAATAATGCTATTGATATCCGCTTCATTTATGCCAGATTTTGTAATGGGTGGTTTATATGTCAATGTAAGCCTTTCTATTTCCGAACGTGATTCTAAAAGTGATATCACTAAAACATTAGCATTTTGTTTGTCAAAAGCATCTTATAAGAATAGCATGTTGGAAGAAAAAATATCTTAATATATTGCCTATACCATTTTGGAATATTTTCATATTCCAAGATAGTATAAGAAATCTTAAAGGTGCATCCATTGTGTTTCATACAATTTTATTTGGCATTAATACGTACCAACACACCATATGTGATGCTTACAATACAAACAGATTCACTCGGCTTGCATATTCATCCCCAATCGCCAAATATATCATAATTACTAGTTTCCAATTAAAATCGAGTAACATCATGATGCATGTGCAGAAACCGAAAGTGCATGTCCTATTTACATGCACAGTAGTTATATGAGCTATTAAACATTATCAACCCAAATTTGTTATTTTATCTGGTTTAAATAAGATTCCAAAATTACGTTTGACTCATTGTCGCGCGCCACACGCGATGCATTGTCTGGTTTTCGATCAGACATCGATACTTTTACCTTCATATCGTCAATATACTAAGTCGAGTATCATCAAAATGGTAGTTTTCGGTAACAGTTGGTACTTCTCGAAAAAGTAAGACCATTTATAACGTTTAGCATATTTGACCCCCAACAACACAATGGATGTACCTTTAAGATTTGTACGACCCTTGGCTGAATAATTATCCTTGTGGTTCGTTTTCACATTGCATTATGCATTATACCATGTTGCTTCTACTTCAAGAAAAAACTCTGTTTGAGCTAACGTAAAATTAGCAACGTATGGGTTGCCTATTGGACTAAACAGATGCTTGACAACAGTTGTCACCCATATGAACTCAGATTATGTTAAACTATCTTCCATGACAACGAGTGCTGTCACTGACACTGTCACTTTATTAAACCGATTATAATTGTGATTGATACATTTCCTGCTAACATGTCATTGGATTGACATCTATGAAATCTGAAGCCATTCTCGATCTGGAACAAACCCTATTTTCATATTTAAATACTTTTATTACTAAGCCTGGATAATTCATAACTGTGATATTAACCATGATACATAGCTAAACGGATATCCGGTTTCCAGTTAGGTAGAGCACTGTATCCGTTCTACTTCATCATTGCGCCATAATACCACTACGTCACTTCCTGTTCTTTGAAAACCGGAAGAAAACAGTATTTTTATTGGATACAAATATCAGTAATGAAAATGGATATATAAATAATTGGATCACCACGGTGCTTGGCAATAATGATATAAAGAGAATATGTGTTATGACCCATGTGGTATTTCTTAAAGGGGTTTCAAAAGAATCTGTTATGGCACATATATATCCAGTAAGTTGATTCGTTGATATCCAGTAAGTTGACAATGGCCATTGTCTTGACTTCTTTATCCAATCATAAAACGCTAGTATATTCATTCATGAATGTTCAATGACTTGTTATTACCCATATGGTTGAAACCAACCGAGTTAATATTATTAATATGGTCACGTGTGCACATATCACGTTTGCCTAGTAAGCACATTGCTTCACCGCGATCTCCCGTAGTTTGTTGTCTGTGATGTAATAAAATAATTGTTCGTGACGTCACTGTAGCTTGCCGTCGCAAGAGAAGTCGGCCGTCTCCTGGCTATTTTTACGCGATTCAAATGGAGATATCGTTTTGACAGTGGATTTTGAACAATTCCCTGTTGGCGTCAGCTACATGACATCACAGTGAGTTTTCATCATCAAGTAAAGGCATCACAATGCTATGACGTCATAATTATGATGACGTAACAATGCTATGACATCACAGCACTGGAAGCCAAAAGGCAGTTTTGTGTTCAGATATGTTAATTTTTCATTAAAAACTAATGAAGAATGATTTAGGATGATAAATAGAATCTCACCTAAGTGTCTTCTGATATCAAATAAATCAACACTCGTTGATAAAAGTCAAAATATCCTCGGCAAGCCTCTGATATTTGTAACTTTTATCAACTCGTGTTGATATAAACTCACGGGCAAAAGAAAGTATAGGTACAACAACGCAAGATATGTTAATCAACGAGTGATGAATACGATTGAAACATAGTTACACAATGTCTCTAAAAGCAAACTAACTATGTCTGTAAATTTTGAAACATTATATGTTCATAATTCTGAAAAACACGGCTTTTTAAAAATCGTCGTTACAGAATCTCCTTAACCAGGCGAGATAGAGGAGTGAAATATGACTTCCAGGTTTGTTTTTTGACGTCCTACAGCAACAATGCGTTATTGATTAGAAGTCAAAGGAAGTGCATTATGTCCATACCATCTTGTACTAACATAATTTCAATATTTCATAAAATGTTTCGTTAAATACCCAAAATTATTTCCCAAAATACCTTTTGAAATAGCTATGGTATAACAGGTATAAAATATTAAGTATCATACTCTCATTAATTTAATTGTGTATATCTCTTAACGAGAAATATGCTCATCACAAACAGTCAAAACCGAGTTTATGACTCTGTTGAAAAGACGATATAATTTATTTTGCCCGTGAGGTTATTTTATATCAGAAGACATTTGGGTGAGATCTCTATTTAGTAATCTATCTATCTAGTATTTAGTAGAATAGCCACTGGCATATCACGCAAGCTTCAAAGAATTGGTCAGGTATTGGGTGTCCATCTCATCAACGAATAAACCTTTTAGTCATTAAACTCGCCCAGTGAAACTGATTGTCACTGTCACTTGAATCAAACCATTGTGAAATTAGAATACTTCCTGGAAGGACAAAGTCATTAGAAATTTGGATTTAAAAAGTTTAACTTGTGTGTCTGTAAGCAAAGTTGGTGTTGTATAATAGCTGCTTCTGACAGCCCAAGGACGCGATGAAGGTGGAGAATTGATGTCGTCAATCACTGGAACTGTGAAAAGTATTGACCGTAGAGATGACAGTGATAAGATGTCTAACAATCTGAGTTAAGCAGGTCCACATGTGATTCACTATAACATCCATTAAAGGAAGATTTGATGGTAAGAAAGTGTAAACCCCAATACAATGTCTATAGTTATTGTTTATGTGATTGACTATTGACTTAAAAAGGACAAAGTTAATATGCCTTACAATCAATCAAATTTGTAAAGTATGATAAAATAAGATGAAGTTTTGTAAGAAATAAATTACAAAAACTCACCGATAATGGCGGGTCGGGTGTCGTCGGAGGCCGTTAGGCCGACGATGATATCCGACCCGCAAATGTTGGCGAGTTTTAGGAGTTTATTCCAATTAAACCTATATTCGTTAAGCATTGGCGTTCTAGTTTGTTATTCAACTGAATGGTCGATATCGGTGTCCTACATATGGCGCACGTATTTCAATGCACGTGCATGAACCTGTTATGCGTTTGCATGCCCTGGATATTTACAATTCACGATATGCATGATTTGTGTGAGTATTGGAGAGGTATAAAACATCGCATTTCACTCGTATTTCCTGTCAGTCATACAGCTTTGATCATGATGGATGCAACTCAAGATAGTGATGACATTTTTATTACGCAAAATACTTTTACTGGAAAAGACATTTCTTCGGATTTTGAGGATCCTCTAAACAGTGAAATTAAATTTGATATCGGGTTGAATCAGGAATATCCTTCAAAGAATGTAGGTAATAGCTCGTCTGATGATGATTTATTTGTGGCTTCCCAAGAAGTAGAACACAAATTAATTTTGGAAATAATCTTTCTGATGATGATCTATGTGCGGCTAGTCAGGAAATAGAAGATAAATTGTCTTAATCGTACCCACAAAGCGGTTTGGCAAACCTTGATGCGATAAGGAATGCAAAGAACTGGAAAGCCTGGCTAAAAATAAGGACACAATGAAGAACTATCAATGGGCAGTGCGAGTATTCGATATATGGAAAGCAGAAAGGGATGGTAGAACACAGAGAATTGGTAGTACTATGTTACACTTCTCCGTGGAGCAATTGAACAAAGAGGTCAGAAATGAAAGAGGTGGGCAATAAAGTGGCAACACAATCCATGCAATTTTGATTTCTATTCAGAGTTTTTTTCGTGAAAATGGCCGCAATATATTAACATTATGACTGGCTTTGAATTCACTAGCCTAAGGAATATCGTAGATGCTTAAATGAAATCCCTGGCACAAATTGGAATTCGAGTGCAAAAAAACCCCGCGCGAATGTAATCACCGAGAGACAAGAAGATGAGTTGTGGGAAAAGGGGTTGTTAGGCGAAGACACACCTTAACAGCTTTTACATAGAGTCTTAGGAGAGGTATTTACATAGGCGTCATATGCCTGTTTACACTTCCATTCATTTTCCATGAATCAACTTTCTATCAAAATGGTATCAACTTTTTTTTCTTTGTGGTGGAGAGGAGCATCGTTCTTTGAAAGTTGGGGAATAGTTGATCAAGATGTTGGAAATGCCTGTTATAGGGGAAGGTGTCACCAAACTTAACTCAGGAGGTTTGAAGAACATTCACTGCAATCCCAAAGTCATCACTGTCAGCAGTAACTAAGAAAACCCAGCAAGATGTCTCGTGCGTCTTCACATCAAATACATGTCTCTCAGGTAATGATACGTTTATCAGACCAGGATAACGACGATATAAGATATCCGATGTGTTTATATCTAACAAGAGTATCTTTATATCACGATTTTAATTGAAAAAGTAGTCAAATCTTCGTACCACACAAGACAAAAAGACGTGGAATCCGCCTCGGGGGATGCTACTGGATCCTTCCGAATACCCCGATAATAAGGCATATACGGAATCCAGCAGAATCCGGAAGATTCCACCCCTTTTCGTCCTGTGCCAACTAGACTGTCTGTTATAGTTATGCTATAAAATCAACAATTAATCAATGTACTATTCACCATGGTTTCATTTGTTTAGACACTTGGTTGGTTTAGTTCAGTTTTTTATAAACGATATTGATATATAATTTGAAGTGTAACAAAAAAACACATGAAAAGTACTAAGATTAATGCTTCACCTATATGTTGTTTATATTGTTTTTGGTTAATTACAGACCATCCGGTAGCCAAGACTTCCATGTACGGCCACTGAAGTACCCTAAACCAGACATATCCTCTCCGGAGTTGTTTAAACCCTCTGCGCCAGAGCTGGTTTTGAAGGTTTTTGTACAAACCACTCCCTCAGAGCGACCACAGCGACACGCCTGTACGAGAAGGGTCTCGACGATCAGCTCATCCCGGAGAGGACTGGACACCGGTCATGTTATGTAATGTTTATAAGATTTGACTTACATAACAGTTACTTTCTAGTTTATAGAGGTTTATTGTACTCATTTTTAAATGAAAGGGCTTCACAAAGCATTGAACTTTATAAATGGCATGGTGTATAAAGTGTAGCTCAGAACGTTTCATGTACATAACGTCTGTCTTTACACTGTTGCAAATGCAGCGTTTCTTGGAGTCTTTAAAGGGCATTTAGAAGTGTTATACTTTAGAATCAGAATATTTTATGGATAACAACTTCTTTAATGTGAAAATACCCTGCTCGGAGTATACACTAGAGCATAGCATTTATATGTATAAACTGATTGTGTGTTTTTTTTTACTGCAGGTATAAGAGGACCAGTTCCGAATTGTTGAATCTCGTCGACGACGTCGTGCAGAGAAAGAAGCCTGAAAGAGCAGCCACATGCACGGCAGCAAACCATGACATACAACCAACGTTAGAGATTCCTACGTGCATCGTCATCAGACAACCAGCCCATGCAATTTATCCGCGGATTACGTACAAAATGTAGTGACATAGTGTGTTTGCCAAGTGCTTCCAACATTATGCATGTAATCTGTATATCAAAATATAGTTCAAATTAATAAAACATTTATTGGCTGGTTTTTTTATATTTGTCATTACGTTAAGAAACAAGTGTTTGTGACATGCCGTGAACTGTAACGATTTGGGGCGCCAATATCCAAACAAGGACGCCAATAATCTAAACTGTGACATCAATATTCTCAACTAGGACGCCAATAAACACAATCAATCGCTGATACGTAGTTATCCCCCGCCACAACGAAGTTGGCGGGGGATATAGAAATGAGCTCCGTCCGTCCGTCCGTCTGTCCGTCTGTCCGTCTGTGCGTCCGGGCTTTTCCATTCCGGCCTCAAACTTCAAAACTATAAGACATATCTCAACGAAACTTGGTGTGTGGAACAATCATCATGTGTAGATGTGCCTTTTGGGGTTTTCAACTTCTTTGAGTTATTTTTTTTTACCCTTTCCATGGAAATGTAACTTAGAATTTCGTTTCCGGATCAGAACTCGAAAACTATAAGACATATCTCAACGAAACTTGGTGTGTGGAACAATCATCATGTGTAGATGTGCCTTTTGGGGTTTTCAACTTCTTCGAGTTATTTTTTTTGACCGTTTCCATGGAAATGTAACTTAGAATTTCGTTTCTTGATCAGAACTCGAAAACTATAAGACATATCTCAACTAAACTTGGTGTGTGGAACAATCATCATGTGTGGATGTGCCTTTTGGGATTTTCAACTTCTTCGAGTTATTTTTTTTGACCGTTTCCATGGAAATGTAACTTAGAATTTCGTTTCCGGATCAGAACTCGAAAACTATAAGACATATCTCAACGAAACTTGGTGTGTGGAACAATCATCATGTGTAGATGTGCCTTTTGGGGTTTTCAACTTCTTCGAGTTATTTTTTTTGATCGTTTCCATGGAAATGTAACTTAGAATTTCGTTTCCGGATCAGAACTCGAAAACTATAAGACATATCTCAACGAAACTTGGTGTGTGGAACAATCATCATGTGTAGATGTGCCTTTTTGGGTTTTCAACTTATTCACAATTTTTTATTTGTTTAATTTTTACCATTTCCATGGATACATAACTTAATAATTTATTTCAGGAGCAGAACTCAAAAACTGCCATGGATGTATTTTTTAGCTCATCTGGCCTGAAAGGCTCGAATGGCTCATGGCATGGCACGGTGTCCGGCCTCTGTCTGTCCATCCATCCGTCCGTCCGTCTGTAAACTTTTCGCATTTTGTCTTCTTCTCCAGAACCACTTGGTCTAAGGAGCTGAAATTTTGTGTGCAAACTCCTTGGTTCATAGTCACTGTTATTCAACAACTATTCTTCAATAAATTTTCCCAAAGGCGGGGGATATGGCCGACTCTGTCTGCTTGTTTATATTGGATTGGAATTACTATATGAAATGATATTAACTAGCATAATGTCACTTAATTTAGGTTTAAAACAATATAACGTGTTACATTTTGAAAAAGGAAAATGATAAAGTTTGTGAAAAGGTGTGTACGTTTAAGGTATAAAACAACATTAAGTCAGTTAAAACACATCTTTCAAATACGAATATACTTTGGCTTCATAAGTAAAAGACATATATGCAGTTATACCAATTTCTGATATTGTGTAACAGCTAGCTAACAAGCTCACTTCTGATATCAAATTACTGTCTATTACAGAGTTGCAACCATGCGATTTGTCCAGAGATCAAGAGTGAAGGTAGACCTCACATAAGAAAAGCTGAAAGTTCTCTGAGACTTCTGAAAGGTTCTTCATAGAATTACAATTTGTAGTCCTAATTTCTCCGCTCGAGAAGGTTTAAATGAAGAAAAACACCCGAACACAATCATGTTTCCATTTCCTTTAATTATGAGAGAGATTTAAAGGGTATTTGATTTCTTTCTGCGAAGATAGGGACTAAAAGTGCAAAAAAAACTGAAAGTAAAAAAGAAAGTCGAGAACCTGTTAAAGCATAGCTCAAATCGAATGTATGTTATTACCTTGAATGTGAAACACACACTTGGAGTTGTGGCATCAACTCGATAGGGAGTGGCAAAAGCATGTTAAAGGTACATCCATTGTGTTGTTGGGGTCAAATATGACAAACGTTATAAATGGTCTTATTCTATCGAGAAGTACTAACTGTTACCGAAAACAACCATTTTAATGATACTCGACTTAGTATATTGACGATATGAAGCTAAAAGTAGTGATTTCTGATCGAAAACCGGACAATGCACCGCGTGTGGCGCGCGCCAATGAGTCAAACGTAATTTTGGAATCTTATTTAAAGCAGACAAAATAACAAATTTGGGTTGATAATGTTCAATAGGTCATATAACTACTGTGCATGTGAATAGGACGTGCACTTTCGTTTTCTGCACATGCATAATGATGTTACTTGATTTTAATTGGAAACTAGTAATTATGATATGATTGGCGATTGGGCATGAATATGCAAGCTAAGTGGATTTGTTTGTATTGTAAACAGCACATATGGTGTGTTGGAACGTATTAAAGCCAAATACAATTTTATGAAACACAATGGATGCACCTTTAATACGATTTAGAAGGTTGAAAATAAGAGGGTGTGTTAAAATATATACAAATGTAATCATGTATTCATAAAATATGATAACTGTCAATGAACTTTAATAATACATGAAAGTCACTTGAAATTAGATGTCCCATGCTATTGCATTTAGCTTTGACATTGTCATGCAGTGAAAAGAAAGAGAAATTGGTTTATTATTGCAGGGACGTCAATAGCAAATCAATATGAAATCCAAGGGAGTGGTTTGTTAAATCGAGTGCAAGATACAATGAAGAATGTTCTGCTCCACAATGGTTCATGTTCAGTAGAATTGGCTATTTCAATGTCATGTCATGTTGAATTTCATTACCTTTGGTGCTTTTGTCAGGTGCAACAGTTGTGCCATCATTACTTTATGGCATCAAAAGCACTTTCGCTTGTACTGAATGCCAGTTCAAGGAAATGGGTACACATAGTTTTATATGTACACCTGCATCCCGAGAGTTTGTTCAGCTATATTTGTGTCTGTTTGCAAACATGATATGATATGGATTGCGTGAAGGTGAAAACAGAATATATATTTCATCTTCCGTTGATGTAATTACATGTTCTACCAAATGCTAGGGGTGTAACTATACATCCAACTATCGATGCATCGCAATAGTTGGCTTGGCAATAGTACTATATCGATAGTATATACAAAAACACTATCGCTATCTCAGTAGTAAGGTTAACTATCGATACTATCGAAACTATTAAATATTCCTTAATTATGAATGATTTACACAAGCCTCACTGCATTTAATTCAAGATTTTTAATTTTAGAATGTCAAAAGGGAAAAACTAGAGATAGGAAATAGCAAAATGACAAAAAGTCTTTTCATTTATGATTTCCTTACTGATTTTGGTTCCATAGTCCTTACATCAATTAAACAGTTCTACTAAAACCTATAAGAAACCTAGCTGATTATTGCGTATTTGTAAAAAAAAACCTATCGCAATAGTTATTGCAATAGTGAGTTACAATAGTCTATCGCTATCGCAATAGTAAGTGGCAATAGACTATCGCTATCGCAATAGTCTCTTTGGGTCAAAAGTCACCCCTACCAAATGCAAATGTCATACCTCTCAATTAAACAGAGCTTGTCATTAAATGTTTATATTTTCCTGGCTTTTATGTTGAATAAGTAATCTGATTCAAGCGTTCGCTACATATCGCATATGATATTACCCTCCCTTTCATAGATAACAATTTACCATCGTATCCACATGCCACTTAAAATTATATAGTTGGAGTGTATGTATGTTGTTAAGTCACGTTTATCACACGTCATCCATGGTGTTCTCTTCTGAAAAGTAGTGACTCTTTCTGAAAAGGTTAATTGATGATGTAAAGTGACAATGAAAAGAGGATAAGCATGTATATCAAATACCTTACATTGGAGGGTGTCATTTAGTCAAACGTAATTGGAAAAACTTGTTTAAAGCAGATAAAAGGTACAATTTTCTCTGATTATCTATGTCAATGTACTAGTAAATGAGATGTGTAATGTCGGCTACTGCACATATCAAATATGATTTGCAAGTTGATATGGAATGGGCAAGTCGAGGGATATATTTTATCATTGCGAAAGTTTCATGAAAAAAATACCATTTGTCACTTGTATCCATACCAGCTTTATGGTCACTTTATAATTGTATATACAATGTACATGTAAGGTCGAACTGTGAATGATATTGTCAAATGATTTTTAATTCCTGGGATCCATGAGAGAGATATTCCCTGTCCTTAAATAAATGAAAATTCTCTACCTAATAATAAATCCAATAGCTCAGTGAAGTAGTTTAATTTTTTAAAACATAAAGACAAAACAACAGACACAGACCTGGATTAGCAAACTAAATATTTTCTTATTGCAAAACATTCATTGTAATGTTAACAAATTAAGTCTAATACAATGCTTAAGAACGGGGTCAAATTGAAAGCTTTGGCTTGAGATCAATTTAATTTAGTTTTCAGCACGTTTCATGTTACACGTTAAAATCCCTTTGATCAATAATACCACTTTGTCTTTAATTAAATCCTGTTTTACATTGCTTATTCAATATAAAATAAAATGAGGATTTCAAATTCCTTTCTTACACAAAATTTAAAGCTAAAAACAAAATGGTTAACTTCTTTTTAGTTCAAACAATTTCAAATACTGAATACACAAAGATAAAACTATCATAAATACATGTTGATTATCAAAACGATACTTCAGTTTTGAAAACATTGTTATGCATGTGACGTGATCAATCCTAGTTTTCCAGAGTAACAAGCATATAAACAACACTTTTTTCGGATTTACAGATTAAAGACACTTTCAACATAAGTTATTCTTAATTACAAAAATAAAAAATGAAATAAAAGCTTGTATTCAGACGTGAAATAAAAAAAAGTAGGTAAACTTTCCATAGAGAAAAATAAAGCGTCGAATATCAAAATATATCTACATGTAACTATACTTTTACAAATAAATCATTTTTCTTATTGATAAATTAGTAACACAACAAAAGTTTTTGGGATGCGATGCGTTAAAGATAATCGCACCAGAACGCAATACGTTATTTTCAATGAGTTTTCATACACTCATCCTCGGTTACCCATGGTTTTATATATGCTCCGTTACTCTCCACTATATCACCCATGGGAAACCTTATCAGAAAAATCTGTACTCAAATTACCCGCCCTTGGCCGGCGTGAGCCAATCAAACTGCTACGCAGATTGGACCTGCGAACCAATGACAATTCATATCACTTCGTTGCAAAGCACGCGAGGTCTTTTTGTTAGCCATCCGTCACCGGTTATCTCCCTTGACCATTTCCGTCTTATCCTATTGAGCATTTTCTTTGGTTACTGACTTCGTCACGCCGGCCAAGGGCGGGTAATTTTAGTACAGATTTCTCTGATAGAGTTTCCCATGGGTGATATAATGGAGAGTAACGGAGCATATATAAAACCATGGGTAACCGAGGATGTCATACACTACGTCCGTTTTTTTCATGCGTTGCGATGCGATGCGAAGAAAATAGAACCTGTTCTATTTTATTCGCATCGCATTCAAAATCGCATTGAAATTCCCTATATGACGTCATATTTTCATTATCTGAAAGGGGTATTTCAACCACGTGTAGGCAAAGATGTCATTAACAATTAAGCCAACAGATATCTGTACATCAATACATACATACATACATACATTCAGCCCTGTATACATATACACACACACATACATACATAAATGTGTGCATATATATATATATATATATATATATATATATATATATATATATATATATATATCGACACGTACATACATCCATTTGTACATACATACATGAGATTCTATACATAAAACCTGTACATACACCCATTGTACATGCACCTACAGTAATTACATATATCTGTACATACATATACATGTACATACATTATAACATATGGACCTACAAAAATGTAAAACAATCGCACTTATGATATTCGCATTAAAATCGCATGCAAATCGCGTGTAATGTAAACCCCCAAATCGCATGCGTCAACGCAATGCGATTTATTCGGACGTAGTGTAAACCCCGCATAATCATTCTCCGTTTTATCCTGTGAATATCAAAGTCGTGCGATGGTTAATAACAAGTTATGACATGGCGGATGCGCCAGTTCAACCTTAAAATTATTCATTTTGATCCAATCATTTGTCAACAATCAGTTATAATGTTACCAGTCGTGCCTAGCGAGTTACCGGTTGATATTGGATTAAATGATGCTGTCCTTTGTTGCCTGTGATAAGATCGTTTAGAATTGCTTAAAAGGAAACTACAATGCATCCATTGCGCTGGAAGAACTGGAAAAGGAAATGTGAATAAATATCCTGTCGTTCCAACAAATTCATTTGAACTCAAAGTCTTTGAATTTTTCGAATAAAATAGAAATCATAGAACATGGTTACTGCATGTAAACCAGGTTATGATCATCAACACTTGACCAAGTATAAATGCGTTAATCATAGACAAACATATTTTGATTATCTAAAATTTAAAGTTTTCAAGAACCAATTTCGCATTTGCCACTTTGGGTTTACAATACTTGTTGGGGTTTTTTTAAATGGTTATTTTCTTGGGAATCAATTGTAAAACAACATAAAATTAAGATTTAATATTGGCATTAATGTCTAGAATCGTAATTCAATTGAGACATATTTCAGTCTTTAACATAATTGTAATCAAGTATCTTTTTTTATTATATCAGCAACCTTTTACAATTTGCAATAATTTTTCAACGTCATTTGAGAAATTCTATTTTTCCAAACATACCATTTAAACCACACGCTAATATTAGAATTGACGTCGCTATTTCATATTAAAGAAGAGAAAACGTTTGAAATGAAAATGTGCAAGTACCTCTGTATGTTGTTTATCGAACAGTATTTTTACAATTCAGCCCCCAACTGTGCTACCAATGTTGTTTTATAAAAACGCAGTGAAAATATTTCTCTTCAGCATATATGCATTTCCGCATTAACTCCTTGTTATACAATGGAAAGTTAATCTAATGTGTTATTGTCTCGTCACCTCGTGCTGCAAAACATATTGATTATCACATCACTTACCCTTGATCAATTTGTAATTTTTCTCCGTTTTAAGAGCCTGTGAATATTAAACTTATGCAAGGATTAATCAACACTTGGTGGCATGGCAGATACAACGATTACAGCATGACATTCTTGACTTGCGAAGCAATAATTTGTCAATCACTGCATCATTATATGTCTTATTTATATTTTTCACGTCATGCTTAGCGCTTTACCTGTTGTTATTGTAATACATGCTGTTGTTGGTGATCAGATCATTTAGAATTACCTGAAAGCAAACCACAATGCTCCCGTCCCTCCATAAGAACTGAATAAGGAGTAGCAAATGAATTTCCTGCATTTCAATAAATTCTTTGAAAAGCTCTTTCCATTAGAATACAAAACAAAGTGCACAATTTTTAATGTAATTCACCTTACTTCGCGGAACTTTACTTTGCCTTACCTTTTTTTAAAATTTAAGTTGTGATCATTAACAAATATATATGTTGTTACGTGTGTTAGACTTTGACAAAAGTCCTTTGATGTGTAAAATGTTACATTTACACGACAAAATATTTCTAACAATTACGTAGCTCCCACTGTAGGGGGGATTTGGTTTTGTCAGAAGTGGTTTCTTTTTTGGAGTCAATGTTATAATAATTTTCAATTTTAGATTCATTTTATGTATCAGTTGTAATCGAGAAGAAAGTCGGTATGTAAACTAAATTTGTCAAGTTTCCTTCTCGATTATATTAGCAACGTAACATCTATTACAATTTGAAATAAATGTTCAACATGATATGATAAATTCAATTATATTTAATAAAAATGGAGAGACAAATTAAACCTTTCAAAATGGTCTGAATTTAAAGTATTATGTAAAGTGAAATAAGTAAGAAATAGAAATTTGACAGCTTCAACCAACTGTAAAACATCGTAATAATAAAAATATGCGCAAAGCAACTTGTGATCTGTCCTTAGTTAGTTATTGTGATTAATTCTGATATGTATCAACGAGTATGATACAATTATTAATTAATTAATTATTATTAATTTTAAGTCATATATATCTCCAAGAAAATTTAAAGCACCAGCTTATTTCTCAATTGGTAAAAGAAAACTGAACATTATTCATACACAGTTACGATATTCCAGTAGCAAATTAAATGATGATTTGTATAGAATAGGTCTCTCAGACCACCCTGAATGCAATTGCAAATCTGCATGTGAAAATTCTCATCATTATTTTATTGAATGTATTATGTATTATAATATAAGACATCAAATGTTTCGAAACATTAGATTAATTTGCAACAACAGAGCACAGATAAATTTAGATTTGTTGTTGAATGGCTGTCCAGATCATTCATATAATGATAACGTACACATTTTTAAAGAAGTACATAAGTTTATATCTCTTACTGAGAGATTTGATGAATAAATAAATAACCTGCCTAATACCCAGTATTATACATTATGTATCTTTTGCTTTTGCTTTACTTTTCTATACCTTGTCCATTTGTAAATATACCCATCGTCTTTATGTATATATGTATGTATATTGCTGTACATATTGTATTCAACGTTTCAATATATTATGTCAACAATGTAAATAGGAGAGGGTTTCATTAAGTTGGCATAACTTGTACCCAATCCTTTCTCATGAATAATTATGTTTAAATCAATATACTTATCTCTGAATCGTAATTCCGAGTTCATAGTTGGTTACTATATTTCTTATCAAAGATCATTGTCATGATTAAAAATCGAAACCAAATGGTCATTATTCAACATCCTAGCTTAGACTGGACAAATGTAAATTGTACCTATGTCCTTTTTCAAATATTTCTCACTATCTCAAGATACAGCGGCTCTAAAACTTACACTGCGTACTTCTACAATTTCTATCTATGACTACTTTCACTTTCACAAGATATAAAGTTAACGGTTGAGCTCTAATGTCAAACGGTTATAATGAATTAGCAAAGGGCCTTTTTTCCATCACCAACATATCACCAACACAAAACGTATGTATAGAATTTAAAATAACACTTGCACAAACAAAAACTCGAGCTTATAAATGTATATACACATTAAATTTGATTTGACAAGTGATTACATAGAGTTAAAACTATTTCGCCATTGTATACAATGATTCAAGTTTGAAGGAGTGGATTTCCTACATTTTCTTTAATTACATTAATATAATTCCTTCCAAAATCAATAGGTATATAAATCCGCACCACTGATTTTACAATGAAGGATTTATCCAATATAAATTCGAAATAAATCAGTGTTTCAACATTACAGGAACCAATTCGATTGATTGCTTGTATCATGCTTATTAATGTTATTGATTGTCCAACAACATTAATATATCAACTATGGGTCTATAAAATTTGACAAACGTTGCTAATATGTGATATTCAGATAAAAAGAAAGATATTAATCAAATGTAATCGAATCAGTTTAAATTCGTTTTACAATATCATAATTTATAAATAGGATTTTAAAGATATTCATATTGTATGTTTCATAATCTAAATTGCATTTCAAAGTCAATTTTCTTTAAATTCGTTGATGATTAGAGATCATGTGAAATGTTATGTTATCTTTAATTTTAAGTACGAAACCAATCATTTATGAACAATATGCATACCATTAACTTCGAAAACGTAAATGACATGACATGTATGAGTAATCATAACTATTTCATAACATTTAATTGCGCTATAAGGTGTATTCCCTCAGCTGCTATCAAATTTGGACAAGGATATGCTGGGTATTAAAGTTTTCTGCTAGATCTAGATAATTACCGTTTTTTCCTAAATAGAACTTGCATGTTCATTTGTTGATGGAACTTCTTTTTGCAATTTCATAAATTGCTTAGATCGCATATTTTAGTTAACAAATAGCAAACACATATTAACAATTTCAAGATAATCTTCAAATGTTTTGTTAGTCACAAGTATGTAACATAATATATGTAAGAAAACCATGATCAATGTTTCCGACGGCATATTTACAGTAATAAATTTCAAAGGCAATGCAAAATGCAAGGATCGGCGGCTGGACTGCTCTGACGTCATGGGTGTGTGACATCCTTCACCATGACGTCAGTTACCGACATAATTTCATTCCAATTTTCAATGCAACGGCGTAATTGCAATATACCACCCAAATACTGTCGAAATGCAAAATAAATGTTCATTAAACTTTATTTCGAAAATAGCCACATTAAAACCAATGTCAATGTTGAAAATATTGCCGAAATTATCCCAAATGGTAACACCAGTTAGAGTATGCCCCCTTAAATGCATCCAGACACGCGTTCAACTTTAAATGAAATTTAGACCTATAATCGATGTTTTTAATTTCGGGTTACATTAAATTAAATTCAAACAGACTTCGAAATACAATTGTATTATTAAGTCTGGATACTTTTAACCGTTGTGGAGGTACTAACGTTATTATATAGCTTACCGGATATCCGGTTGCCTGCAGCACAGCCTTATTATCATCAGGATAGCATCACT
This sequence comes from Gibbula magus, assembly GCA_936450465.1. Lineage (NCBI taxonomy): Eukaryota > Metazoa > Mollusca > Gastropoda > Trochida > Trochidae > Gibbula > Gibbula magus. The sequence continues at coordinate 39,126,026 of OW388304.1, read as the reverse complement.
TCATTTGTTGTTGAAAACCGAAAAACATTAGTTTTATTGGATACACATGGCAAAAAGAAATCTCATTAAAATCAAATCACAATTAAGCTGTACTACGTTAATGTGATGCGGCAGGCATTTTACCTTTAAACAACATCTTCTCCAGTTGACATAGGAAGTTGAAATTTTCATTTTGTCTTGAGCCCCCCTCTAACATTGTAGTGGCAGGGCGGCCACACACTGAAATCTTGTTTTACTTTAGTTCAGGAACTAGTGATGCTAGGAAGCTAAAATTTGGAGAATATCAACTTTGATGGATGGAGACAAATATTTTTAAATTTTGTTGCCCTGTACCAAGACTGTTTTATCAATATATGAATTGTCTGAAAAGATAAGGGTAATAAATGAATCAAACTGAATTGTCGAAATTACACTTGCAAGTTTTCTAAAAACAATAATTATTCGGGTGGTAGTAACTGGTAGGCAATTGCCATGGTTGGAATTGTTCGGGGGGAATTGTCTAGGTTTCATTTGTTCTGCTCCCCTTATAAATAAGATTGTGTGTGTTAGGGGTTGTAAGGGGTTTTCCATTTTTAGTGATCTGATCTGAAATGTTAAGAGTCTCATAAACCCATTAAATTTAATGTGTGTAGCTTCTAAGATAAACAAAATATAGCTTCCTCTTACTCCTTGCCAGTGCCCAAACATGGACCTTTCAGTCAAACTACTCTAAATCTTACACACAGGTGTATATTGACTATATTGAATGGGAAGAAGGGTCATACCAGGAGGACTGGAGAGTCAGGTTTAACAATTGGCCAGGTAGGGTTGAGGAGTGGGGGGTTTTGTGGTACTAGTGAACAAGTCTAATAAGACAAAACAATAGAGGTCACACCTTTAAAATATATGTGTAAGACACATTATTGTGAATCTCAATTTCTTATCGTTTATAAGAACAATGTTTCTGGTTCATTTCCCCTTCATCAGGAGAATGGTTAACTTTAAACACATACGTGTTACTGTTTCCTTAGAATGTAACAATCTGTAATAATTAAATTTTGCGTTGACAAATTGTCGATTGAAAATTGTTAATTTGATGACTAGGTAATTGTTGAACATAGTCTTTATCTTTAGTATTCAGTTAATAGTCTTTACCTGGGAGATATATATTGAATAATGCAATTGCTGTAGTAATATGTATGTGATGAGCTACATAGTCAATGGCTCTGTTTTGACAGATACGTTTAACCCTAGATGTTACACATAATGTTAAATCCATAACTGGTATGTTGAATGTGTATTTTCCAAAATTCTACTAATTCTTTTTCGAAGGAGAATATTTCTTCAAAGTGTCAAAGAATTAATTTTTTAAATGCAGAACCAAATATATCTTCAGAAGGCCAATTTCAAGAAGTTCTATAGATGTATGTATGGGAGGGTCATGAAAATAATATTCTTAAATGGGGAGGGCCATCAAAAACATTATATCAAGCCGGGGAGGGTCATATTTTTATTTTTAAGTAAAAATCCCCCGGGGGAATCTCTCAGGAATGTAGATTCAGTTCACGTCATGTCGGCCGTAGATCCACAACAAAGAACGATAACTCTAATCGGACATTTACTGACGATGACGTCGATGGAGATTACGATTACAACAACAAAACATTGGACCAAGGAAGTGTGTACCTAGACAAATACTTATTTAATGGATGCCGAATATAGATACACTGCGTGCAAAGGGACGCCCTGGTGAACGATTCTTTTGATCGTGGCGAGATTTAACTGCAGACTGCAGTCCCGATGTCAAACGACAGGTTGATCTCATTCTACACGCTTATTCTGATTAAGAAACAACGAGAATAGTACATAGATTTTTCAAATATTGCCTGATGTTGTCTCTCTTTAATGGTCAGATAGATCTAATTATTTATGAATTTAACATTCTCGTGTCCGGAACTGTTCACGGTTTTTGCTCTGTTGGCATCCATGTTTGTTTGTAAACAACGACAACGTGAAGCAGTTGCAATTATTAAAAAGTGATCGTCAATAACATGTCAATTAAAGTAATAATGACAATGTAGATAAATACATATATTGTAATTTCGAATACAGAACATGTAATAAACTAAATATTTTTATATTCTTGATCTCTGTTTTGATTTAAAAATTCGAGATGTGTGACCTACTTCGGCACGTTCTATTTATCAATGAAACAAGAAAGTAGTACCGTCAACCAATCGTCGTGTCATTCTCTGGCTACTGACCAATCAGCGTTGAGAATCACTTAAGAGCAAATGCTCGAATATGACAAAAATAATCACTTGTGTATCCTAACCCGTATGGGTAATATTTCAATTTATTTGTTTGGAGGCTCAAATGACAGTCTAATCCCACCTCGTAACAATAGCTATGGGTCGTCAAAATGTGTTATGAATACAGAATGAATGTCTCTTTACCTTATGAGTCTGTAATATGAAGTTTATTGAAAAGTCGATGGAAGATAAGTTTGAACATTTGAAAAAGGACATTCTATATTTAGGAATTAATCCATTGTCAATCACCGCATTACATTGTTTTTAGGCTTAGTTATAACTTTGCTTCGTGTCTAGCGAGTTACTGATTTTATTGGAATACATGTTGTTGTCATGTGCAGTTGACGATAAGATCGTTAAGAATTACATTAAAGGAAACAACAATGCATCCATTGCCCCGGAAGTAATGAACTAGAGGAAGATTCATCAAGAGTTCCTTTACCGTCCCCACAAGGTTGTTAACATCCTAACAATTGTTAACTTCACCTTTTTGAATAATTGTATAGCTCTTTTCAGCATTAAAGAAAAGATTCTGAATGTAAAGAACCTTATTGGCATTGTTGGAATTGAATATATATTTTATATATCAAGATATAAGTGTGAAGTCAGTTGTACAAATCATAATACAGTGGTCTCGATAGTGAAATAAGAGGGTACTTCGTACAAGGTACAGGATACAAGGTACGTGTCTGTGTTGGGTGATTAGGATTTGAGGTGAAGTATAGTGGAATTAAAACCAAATGAATCAGCCATAACACATGCTGTATATTACACTGATCAAACAGATTGAAATTATTTGTACTTTCAGCTAACCTTTATAGCTTAGATGATGAAGAATTTCAAATCAGTGCTTAAACGCAGAGGGATGTGGGTTCTGTTTAGAATGAACAAGACTGGAAAATAAATTAGTTTTCAATTTTCCTTAAACTTTGCATATTCTTGTAAAAACTATAAACAACAAAATAACATGGTGTCAGCTTTATGTGCAGATTCCTTCAGTATTGTCACTGTAAAATATTTTTAAAAAACACGAATTCGTTGGTAAATGACCCGATGGTTGACAGATTCTGATACCCTGGGACACTTTGCTGTGGTTTCAGCTTACTGCCATTTGATCCCGAGGATGTTGATACTTAAAGGTGTTCCATGATTTAAAAGATCATGGAGATACTCAAGAAGATTTTTATATTTTAAAGCGTGTGCCACGATATGCAATAATCGAGGGAGTCCGACTCCGACTTTGGTCAGATGAGCTGCAAACTGGCGTTGTGAGATTATTTATATTTATCGAAATATTCAATGAAATGATATATGACGTTTGGTTTCAATTATGTTGTAGTAACCACTCAAAAAAGGAAGTTTATCATCATTTCACCGTAACCAATTGAGACTGCTTTATTTTTCAACTATTTCGATTTTGTTTTCCTAATGACCTTTGAGGTTCAGTTAATTTTAACAATTAGGTGTTTATATATCGCTCGAGGAAAGCTTTTTGTCAGGATATTTATTCTTTCTGTTCTACTTGTTATATTATTTAGCCATTTGCTATGTATTTATTGCATTAGTGTATTCAATATATTTTCAGGCTAAGTAAAGCATATAACAATTTGGCAAAGACATTTGAGAAACTAAATTTCATTGAACATACTATATATGTATATTTTTGGTTTTAATTATGTTGTAGTATCCACTGCATAAGAATGATTATCAACTTTTCACGAAACCCAATAGCGGCTGCCTTTTTTCAATTGTTTCGATTTTGCTTTCCTAATGACCTTCAGGAAATTTAACAATTAGGCATCTTACATCCCTTAAGGAGAGTTTTATTTATCAGGATCAAGTATCCATTTGGGACTGCTTGTAATATTATTTAGCAATTTGCTATCTATTTATTGCATTAGTGTAAAGAATACATTTTGCAGGCAAAATAACAAATACAACAATTTGCAAAGAAAGAGAAACTTAATTAATTTCTTAGAACATGCCATATATGTAGATTTTTAAATTGACTAATAAGTGAGACCACACATCGCCATGTGAATTACTTTTTCTGTTTAATATTGTTGACTTTAAAAAGATTTAGTTGGAAACCGCCTATGTTCTTTTAACACCTCAATTCACTAATCCCAATAATACACATCTGAGATAACAACGTTGCATATGTAATAAAAGACATATGAGAAATGCAATTATTTACAATAAACATTGTATATGTTTTGAGAATGAGAATTGACATCCCTGCTGAATATCGTTGATAAATAATAACAAGTTCTGGAAATACAAATGTGTATGCACTTTTTGAACCTTGCATTAATCTCAATAAATAAACATCTTAAAAACATTACTTTGCAAATGTCACGAAGCGCACGATTTGATGATGTTTTAAGCAAGCTGAATTACCCCTTGTCACCTGATCTATTCATGTCATAAGATGGAATATTTTATAAGAAAAGTTCTACATTGTAAGTCAATCATTTTCCAAATTTGCAATTCGGTTAATTCTTAGGGAGAACCCTTCAAGATGGTATCAATGTTTTTAAAATGCAAATGCAACAAATTTCAAAAGTCCCTTTTAAGAAAACTGAATTCCAAAAGATTATTTTAAGATCGACATCAATTATTGAAATAGTCTAAATCATTGAAGTTAAAAGAACCTTGGAAACATAAACCATTTTATTTTTATCAACTTATTTATTATTTATTTATCAATCAATTTATTGTATTTTGTAAAACAAACGTTTTCATTCTGAGCTCAAAGATAGACAGCAATTTCATAGATTCTCATTTTCAAAATTATAGCAAATCAGCCATAACATAGTCAAACTGCCCAGAGTTGAAACCGACTTATGAATATAACGTGTTAATAACGTTTAAAACGTGATATATACATACTGAAGACGTCTATAATATTTGCACAAAGAAAACATACATTTTTATTTACAAATTGAAATTACTTTCACAAGTGCCTAAATAGAACTATTATTGCTTTGACATTATGAGCGTCAGGAAAACAGAATCCACTATCTAACTGTAACTGAAGCCATGAATACTTAAATTGAATTCAGGTTTTGTCATTATCAATAGTTATTGAATGTTGTGTCTTAATTTTGAAATATCTCACACCATACTACTGATTAAACAATAAACCTCTACCATATAAAGCTGTATCTAGAGTACACATCAGCAGTAACACTCTATCCAACACAGTACACAAAATACATCTTGACCACACATGTGGAACAGTTTCCCGGTCACTGCAATAACTGGAAAATTACTTAATAAAATAAATAAAACAATAAATAACTTTCACATCGGATATGAAAACAGTCGTTTTTAAAACATGTGTCAGTTAGAGTGTCTATGATGTATAATGTGAATATCATATACAAACTCAGTTTTTGTTTCTGAATAGCATCGTTTAGACGTTATCATTCATTTTTATATGATATTATATGCATAACCATGTTCGAATATAAAGCACATATCATATTTAGCAATTTAGTGACGATAGCTGATTTAAAATGTATAAATCAATTTGATTGATATTAGTTTTATTTAATTAGCTGAAGTTCAATTTTGATTATTACACTTTTTATAATTTCGTTGGAAAGATAAACATATGAAGCTGACTAATCGTGCTTGCTTTAAAAATCCATTGTAGTTAGAATATGATCATGTTAAATCTCATGTGATTTCAGGCTTAAGGTATGTGTTAGAGTTCGTGATGTTCCATTTTATATTTACCAAATCAAAATTCAACAACGACTGAAAGACTCCCAATTATCGACAAAAAAACAACAACATTTATATCGCCTTCTCCTTTCCCACAAAGTTTGATAAGGCTACTTCCTTGACATAATCATATTTACTCAGAACAGTTATATGTTTTACGAGATTAATTTTAAAACAATAATCTTTCCCTCACTAGCTATCAAAAGGTTATATTTCTAAGTCAGAAGAAACTGTAGTCAGTTCGACTCTGTTTATGGCTTAATTGTAGATCTCAAAGAGTATCTTTGGAATCGTACTTTTCTTGAATAAGGGAATCTATTAAATTGATACATTGTAATTTAGTTGGAGAACATGTAATTTGATAAATTGCCACAAATTTATACTATCCTGAATGTTTGTTCCCCTCATAATCAGAATGAATGAATATGATTGAATTTAGTTTTTTTATAAACCCCTGCATATAAAGCTTTCATTCGACAAGGGATAATTCAGCTTGCTGAAATCATCATCAAATGTGTGGCATTTGTAAAGTGATGCTGTTATAAGATATTTATTTATTCAAATTTATTCAACAAGTACATGGACATTTGTATTTTAACCTAATTCTTCAACATCCACAATATGAAACAGAGACGTCAATTCTCATATTGATGTGTAATTGTGTGTGCCATGTTCATTGAAAATACTTGTATTTCTCATTTGTCTTTTCAAAGTTATTACAGATTGTTCTATATGTTAATTTGCCAACATAATCGCAAAATAAACTTGATCAATTATGTCTACAGCAGAACGACTGAATCCTTCTGAATAGAATTACAATTTATTCCAGACAGTGATCTCAAAAGTGGATTTCAAATTGCAAAAGAATATAACAAGCATTCCCATGACAATAAACCGTCCTGAGAAAAAAATCCCATAAAGACATTGGAATTAGTGCTAAAACATCAGTATCAACCCATGAATTTTGGTGTAAAGTTAATTATATTTCTGGAATACTTCATTCGTATATATAATTGGAACGAAATTTATAAAATAGTTACATTGAATATTTCCTGCAATGACACATTTCACAATATAATTTTATTTTCTTTCAAGCAGTTATGTAATAGGTCAATGGCAGGACACTGAGTCATAGGATAGATTTTTTATTTGCAAATATCATGCCTCTTTTTTTAAACTGTTAAAGTGAGAATGTTCATGAAATTGGCACGAAATATGTAATTGGCAAAATAAGATAATACATCAGACGCTAGATGGTTAATCTTAAGAAGCAAATTGAGAAAATTCATTAGCAATTGTTCTGATTGAAAAAAGTAATTACACATTTAGCCAATATACCAGTATGTTTTTCGTTAATTTTAACATGTTGACATGAAGTAATTTGATGCATTAAGTGCTTTCAAATTTGTGTTTTGTATGTTCCGTGCAATCTAGGAATCATCACAATCTGCAGATTGTGAACTCACTATCTAAGAATCATCACAATCTTGGAAATTGTTTCTTTGCAGTTACATGTTGTAAATTGTGAGCGTTTTCATCTTATTTCCTGTCTACCTTAATACAATCTACATAAATTTAGATCAACAGGTTTTAAACATTAGATTATACCGACTGTATTACAATAATATAGCACCATCGATCTAAATTTATTTAGATTGATCTGAATACAAATGGAAATAATACGTAAATTGTGAAAGGTTTTTAACTGTCATTTCTATATCTTCTATCGATTATAGAGGCCCATTCTTAGATTGTATAAACCTATCTCAGGATATCTATGTACATTGTGAGGTAACTGCATTTCTTGTAATAACCTTTGAGCAGGTTTCACCACGAATTTTAAGGTTTAACTACGACTAGAGGTTTTACCAACCGTCGATAGTTAACCTCATAGCAGGTTTATTTCAACATTTGGTAAGACCTGAACTTTTACAATATAATTGTAAGACCTAACTCCATATAACGTCAATGTCTTGTACAGTTAGGTACTAACAAATTTGCATAATTTACATAGCGGGAATCGAACCCGCAACCCTCTGATTTGTAGCCCAAGACTATCCAGCTAGACCACAGAGGATTGGTGATCATGATAAGATTGTTTGTTGGTATCTATTCTACTCCGTTTCCAAAATTGAGATATTTTATGTGCGCCTCCAGCCAACCTCAGGTATTTGAAATGTCTACCAAAACCCTTACCTCGTGTTTTCTCACTGACGTAAAGTGTTCAATTCGTTTCTCTATCGTACCTATCAACCTTAAGGTTACTAGATTTCAAACATTCTCAAATATTTTCTCTTTGTAGTCTACCAACTATTTTAACTCGTTTTTTTCTACCTATAATAACGAATTAATATGTAAAGTGTAAGGAGTTTTAATATTTAATCTACCGACTAGATTCCTAGATTGTGATATTTCATCTTCAGGCTGTATGGGTCGATTCCTAGATTGTGAAGGTTTTTTCAAATAGTTTTATAGTTTTTCTATCTTATTACAGACTATAGGGGTCGGTTTCTAGATTGTTAAGGGGTTTCAAATATTTTTTCTATCTTATCTACATATTATAGGGGTCGATTCCTATATTGTGAGGAGCTTTCAACTCATTTCTCAATCTCATCTACCGACTCAGGGGTCAATTCCTAGATTGTGAAGGGTTATGAAATTTCATCTACCTTCTGTAGGGGTCGATTCCTCGATTGTGAGCTTTCAACTCGTTTCTCTATCTTATCGCCAGATCATAGTGGTCGATTCCTAGATTGTGAAGGGTAAAACTATTTAATCTGCACACTGTATTGGTCAACTTCTAGATTGTGAATGTTTCCCAAATAGTTTTTCTAATTTATCTACAGACTATAGGGTTCGATTCCTAGATTGTGAAAGATGATGATACTTTATCCACCTACTGTAGGGGTCGATTCCTAGATTGTGAGGAGCTTTCATCTCGTTTCTCAATCTTATCTACCGACTACAGGGGTCGATTTCTACATTGTGAAGAGTTATTATATTTCATCCACCGACTGGAAGGGTCGATTCCTAGATTGTGAGGATCTTTCAACTCGTTTCTCTATCTTATCTTCAAATTATAGGGGCCGATATATCCTGAAGGGTAATTATATTTCATATATTTCCGTATCATTATCTAGGAATCGACCACTACAGTGGGTAGATGTAATATCTTAACATTTCACTATTTAGGCAACGACCCGTAGTAAAGATGGAAAAACGAGTAAAAACCTCCTCCCAATCTAGAAATCGACCCCTAAAGGTGGTAGATACAATGTAAGGTGGAGTAAAGTTTTCTTTAATATTTAAAACAGTGTGTATTACAGAGAAATAAACTAATGAGACGTGTAATAATCCATAACTACAACATTCATAATACATAAATACAAATATACTTCAGATATACATACATAGATTATATAAAAACAAACATACACATTACATACATACATGTAATATATATATATATATATATATATATATATATATATATATATAATGTATAAAATAAAGTCAGGTTTTTCTACAAAGCAAAAATTTGTTGTTGTGTCTGCAGGTGTTTACCAATTCATTTCGTTCGTTTAGGGTTGCCATATGGGGTTTGCTGATCATGATGAACTTTTCGAATATGCAAAGGCTGCATCTTTTGCTTGTATTTGAGTATGGTTTTGCATGGCCGATGATTGACCATTCCACATTGAATTCAGAGTTTTGTTCTTTTAGTTGCCAAATATATTTGCTTAATTCTGTGGCGTGTTTTTTTCTGGGTTTGTTGAAAGAGGTTTTGTGGTTGTTGAATCTTGTTTTGAATTCTGTTTCAGTTAGGCCAACGTATGTTTCAACATATATATATGTATAACAAAATTCAGTTCAAACTTGTCCAACCCTCAGGTCTCTTATATAAAAATACAATTGTCGAAGAAATCACGATGATTTATTCATAATTCACAAGCATGCTTTCGACCATCACGGGTCTCATCAGGTGAATGACGTTGAGTCGGTTGATGCGTCATAAAGTGTAATTATGACGTCACAATACATTGCATAGATACATTCATAGATACAATGCATAGAAATAGATGTACATTGAATTGATAATGACATTACATTATAGAATTGAGTCTTGGCTTATATTCATTAATAAACAATAATTATTTTTCTGCCAAGCAATCAGATTCAGTTGAATCAACTTTGTATATCGCAAAAACAGAATATTTATTTTTTTTCCCACATAGTTCTAGATGCGCACTAAGAGGGATAGTACGATTGTGTTTTTGTTTAATCTGAGAACGATGAAGATTCATTCTCCTTTTTAATTTCAATTCTGTTTTTCCAATTTAAATTTCTTGACATCCATGACAAAAAATCATATATATATATATATATATATATATATATATATATATATATATATATATATATATATATATATATATATTCAGTTAGTATCCCACCAAATAAAATGTTATTTGTAAAAAGAAATACGACAATGTTGTTTATATGATTTTTTGTCATGGATGTCAAGAAATTTAAATTGGAAGTAAATTTAAATAATACACTGAAGACGTATATCATATATAAGTAAATTTAAATAATACACTGAAGACGTATATCAACTTTCAAAATCAATACTTTATATTCCGATATGCATATTTCTGCTTCTTGTTTCGAAGCTTCATCAGGGAATAATTGTTTGAAGCATAGCAGTAGTCTTATAGTCTATGTACAAATGTCTGTCTTGGCAACACAGGTTGCTAATAATGTCAAAGCAATCAACAAGCGTCATTGAGAGTTATCCCCACTATAATCTGATTGGTCTTAATTGGCCGTGATAGGATTAGGGATTATGATGTTAACTGCTGTTTAATGAAGGGGAAAATTTTGAAATGAAATACTGTTCTTTTGTTACTAATTGTGTAGTAATGTCACCTCCATTATTGTATATTTCGTAAAAAGGAAATATTTTGAATTTACCTTTACTACACTGAGATATATGTTTGCTAACTTTTAAGTGTCTTAAATTTTCATCTCTTATTTGCTGTTTGTGCACTGTAACTCTTTTTTGAAGGTTATTAGTTTGTCCAATGTATGTGAGATCACAATTTTCACAAGAAATGACATAAATCACGTTTTTCGATTTGCATGACATATTACTCTTAACATGGAAGTCTTTGCCATTTTCAAAAGTTTCTGATGAACCCTCCTTGAGATAGGGACACGTTCCACATCTTTTATCCAAACATTTTTTGACACTTGGAAAATTGTGGTTGTTTGTAAATTTTGCACATGTCAGTATCTTTTTCAGGTTTTTGGGTTGACGCTTACTTTTTATTATTTTAGTTTTCTTTAGCATTTGTGCGAGACGGTCATCTTGTCTCATAATGTCTAAATTGCTCTGTAATTTCGGGAAGACTTCCATGTTGTTTGGGTTATATGTCGTTACAAAGGCTAGGACATGTTTATCTTGTTGTTTATCCTTTGGTGTTCTAAGTGAGATAATGTCTAGGTTTAACTAGGTTACATGTTGGCTCGATTTGTGAAACGGAACCTACCTGGTTCAAATTCCCCACAACGCCCTCAATACTGTTTTACATTATTGATTTAGAAATATCATTATTAAAATAAGAATATGGACCCGGCATAATTCAATAATTTAGGCTTTCATAAACAAATACGGCGATGTAAAACACTGGGTTCTGTAAAATAAAACCACTGAACGAGAAGTCCCCTGACCAGATGGCGAGCCTATCAAAACCCTAACAACGCAGTTCTTGGGCAGTTTTATAGAACGAAATATGTTAAAATCTTGTAAATCTAATCCAGCCTTGATATGGCTAGATTTACTGCTTTAATCAATAACCCATTTTCTACAATAAAGCGTAAGAAGTTCCCTTTGAGAGTAGAAGTTTATTAGATAATCGACTGTTGGAATCAGACTTTATGACAATGTGGTGTTTAACGATTGATATTAGGTGATTTGGGTTGTCTTAATGTTGCTCTTCACACGACTGGTAGTAAAGCTCTTGACAGTCTCCAAACTACAGTGTTGAGATGGCAGTCTGTATACAGCAGACTGGTGACTGTATTCCTCTAGTGCTGTTAACCGCTTAAAACGGCATAGTACGCAATCAAGTAAGCAACCATGGTGTACACCGTAAATGGGAACCACTTTGACTTCACAAGATTTATCATGTCACTACTTGTCATATCTGTGTAGGCATCATCTATTAGTCTGCATAAAGCAGTTCCAAAACGCTCTACCAATTGAGCTTATAAAGTCAATCATATGTGGTACTTTAATTGTAATATTTTGAGTAGACAAAGATGACAGGATACGAACCATGTACCTCTTTAGATCCGATATGGCACTTTATGCATCTCCAGACTACAGTAGGTGACTTAATTCACTAGTGCTGTTAACCGCTTAAAATGTATGGTGCGCTATCAAGCAAGCGACTATGAGGTGTTTCCTTGGTTCAAAGAACTCCTACGAGGTCCCACCTACTTATGAGGCCGTGTGTTACTGAAAAATAATAAATTGTATTTTGTATGTTCTGACCAACAAAACTGTTGAGTTTTTTTAAAAACGTCTTGCTTCAATGAGCAAGTAATTAACTTCGCTTAACAAATATATTCATCTTACTGGACTCCAATTGGCAGCATTCCGTGTACATGTGAGGAAATAATTACTTCATATATATATATTGTTAAAATAACCAATTAATTTAAAACAACCTTTAAAAAATATTTGTCCAAATTCTTCCAGAACTCGAATTGACAGCATTCTGCATTTAAGCTCTGATTCGCAAAGATCTATCAACTGAGTTTAAAGGGGCAGTAGCACGTTTTTTTCGCTCAAATAAGTCGATAAAATGTATTTGAAAAATAATGTCACCAACAGTAAAACACCCTTCTCTCTTCGTAAAATCAAGTTATAAATGAGTGTACATGGTTCCGTACAGCCACGGCTATCGTCTTTTGTCATTCGAAATAATAAAATGTGTTCACAATAAAATGGCCGCCATGCAATTTTTGCTTTATACACAACACCGGTATTACCACTACGGATAATTGGTTTGTGTAATAAGATGTTGTACCCTCTAAAGTAAATATAAATGACATAAACCATTATTCTAAATGGGAAATTTTAAAAAATAAAATTTGCAAAAAACGTGCTACTGCCCCTTTAAATGGCGAACAATGAGAGTCACTTTCATTGTAATATTTCACACACACTTCAAAGCTTATATCTTATATGTTATATGCATCTTGGCCTTTGTAGTTTTACCTTGTGCGCAATCTATTACATTGTATTTTGGTAAATGATTTTGAAAATTATCATATAATATATATTGATGTGGAATGTACATTTTTTTATCTGAATATCCTTCATCAATTTAACATTTCTTTTAAAAACGAATATTTTTCGAAAATGATACAGTTATTGGGAATAACAGAGCTTTAGACGAAAAATACAAAAGGAAGATTTTCCTTAAATATTTGCTTATACAAATTCAATAAATTACTATTTGACAATATCTAGTACAATATTTATAGATTATGTAGAAATATGTTATTGATAAAAACAATTCAATCTTTCATTTTTGTAACGGTTAGTTCAGCTCCAAAGGCAAACTATAAGAGTCTGTTTGAAGTAATATTATAACCCAATTCCATAAAGTTTGAATGAGAGTTGTCTAATAGTCGAATAGTCTATAAATTTTGGTAGCGAGATTGCAACACCTCTGTTTTGAAGCATCCTGCCTTTCCCAGAATACACTGCGATTGATTCCAGCAGACAGTTTGTCTAACGAAAATGTATTTCAATCAAATAAGTCCTCACTAAATATATAAATCCATCTCGTAGATAATGCCCGCTGTTTGTAAACAGCTTGATTTGAGTCTCTTGCAATCGTGCAATTAGAGCCTCGATTTCGTTCACATAAAGCCTCGGTTTCAATAAAGGATAAATAAGAATTCAAGACAGTCATCGATCGTGACTGAATAGAGAACGAAAAATAACAGGTTTCACTGTTGAGTATTGCTTTATGTTTTCTATAAATATTATACTATACTTTCATCATTATGAAAAGTGATGCTGAAGTCTCACTTGTGCGTGACTAGGCGTTGTTTGGCAAACGGATGATAAATATGGGCTTAATCTTCAATGCATTTGGATAGAAGCAGAGTACTCTTTACTCTCAAAAGTCTGACAAGTGCTTCTTGAAAATTCAGCATTTAAGTTTCCTTCATTGAAACAGGAAATTAGACACACCAAAAATAGATGTCCTTAATGAAAGAAATGATTCCTGTTTTGATAGAGAGTCATAGGCAATTATCTTGTGGATGGTCAACTTCTTTATTTTCACATAGCCAGTTGTTTGGATCCTGCAAAAGAATATTTTACCCTAAAAATTACTCAAGTAATATCGTCCAACCATCTTCTTTTCAACAAAGGCAATAGACCAGCCAGTCTAAGAAATAAGTCGAATCATTGTTCACTGTTTGTACATCTTTGAAATCACTGTAATACTTAAAATACTTAAATAACACTCATTCCTTTGAAGTAAAACCAATAACTTATGTTCACCTTAACAACATTATTTATAAGAGACAGGCTTTTAGAGATAAGCAAATGTAAACAAGAATACAATATATCTATTATTGGCTTTGTATCTTTGATTTACTTTAAAAACAACATTAAGTATCAAAAACTCAAATACAAATCTTTCAAATTTTAACTTTCAAATACAAATTTACTCTGACATCATAAGTATAACGCATATATGTAGTTCACCTCTAATAGAAAATTGCTATTTATTACAGAGCTACAAATTAAAGTGAGAGATAGTTTGAGATCAAGAGTGAAGGTAGAACACACATAAGAAAAGCTGAAAGTTCTCGGAGACTTCTGAAAGGTTCTTACTATTACAATAATTTGTAGACCTAATTTCTCCACTCGAGAAGGTTTAAATGAAGAAAAACACCCGAACACAATCATGTTTCTATTTCCTTTAATTATGAGAGAGATTTAAAGGGTATTTGGCTTCTTACAGCAAAGATGGGGCACGAAGTGCATAAACTAAAGTGCAAAAGAAAGTAGCGAACCTTTTTAACCATAGCTAAATTCGTATTATCTTGGAACGTGAAACACACATTTGGAGGGATTGCATAATAGTGAGAGAGAATTAACATATAAATACGATTATAGAAAGTTGAAGACAAGAGCTTTACGCTGTAAATCTATCTATATCAAAGCCGAATTTTATTATTAGTTTCTATTTCCTGACATTGTAAAACTTTTCAAGAATCTGTCCAGTGAGGGTTTTGTTTTTGGTGACTATCTGGTCCGCAGAGTTATGTCCTTATATGGAAAGCACATTTCTAATTGCTTAATTTCAATAATTCTAATAAAAAAAAGTATTATTTCAATAATTCTATTATTTCAAAAATAAAATAAATAAATTTAATTGAGAGGGGGGTTGGCGATTAGCCTAAGGCTCTAGGTAGTGATATAGATACCGGAATCAATCCCGTAGGTGATGGATGTAAAATGTTAATTAGTGTGAGCTCCTTTAGTGTATTTTCAATTCGTAGTTTTCACTATACACCCCTGTTAATTGGTATACGGCCAGCTTATTCTCTCGTGAAGACGTAATGATATATTCTTAACGATACAGCTGAATGCAATCTCATTTAAATCAAATCGAATGAAACACTATGAGTGTTAGGCACGAGTTTTACGTTCAATCTGATTAAATGAGAGTGTGCAAAGTGCAGTGTACTTGTAGCAAGTAGTGTGGCTATATCTCCTAGTCAACCAAGCTGTGAATAACTAGACAAGTATTACTTTAAGGTAACTGCTAATGGATTTCTTTGCATGGGGTATATAGTTATGGTGTCATGAAGTCGAATGATCAAAAACTAAACGTTTGAGCTTGGTATTGGTGCTACACAAATACTAATATGTATGTATTCTCCCTCAAAAACATATGGTTGAATGTGTATAAACATGTGAGTAACAAAATAAACTCACGTGCAAAAGAAACGTCCCCATAGAAAATACAAGATATTTCAATCGACGGGCGATAATGCGACTGAAACAGCGTTACATCATGTCTTCAGAACCCAACAATACTAAATATGAATTTTCAAAACATTATCTATTCATTACTCTGAGAAACACAAGTTTTAAGAAATGGTATTTTTGGAATCTCCTTAACTAGACGAGATAGAAGCCTCAAAAAGTCAGTTTTGACTTGTTTTGTGATGTCCTACAGTAATGACGCTTCAACAAATTTAAATCAAAGAAGGTTATTTATGTCGCGGATATCTTTAATTAATTAAATTTCTACTTTTTCAATGTTTTAAACTTAAATACCAAATATTGTTTGCCAAAAACATCTTCAAAAAGCGAGTTTAGCACCCCAAGTGTATTTGAACAGATGTAAAAATAAAAGAAGCATACTCTGATGTATGAAATTGTGAATACTTCTATACAAAACATGTGGCTACCAAATACATTCAAAATCTACTTTCTCCGACATCAATATTTCATTTTATACTGTTTTCAAAATGTGGGGACGCTTCTTTTGCACTTGAGTTTAGTTTAACAAGGACCTTAGTGAGGTGAATATCGGTGCTACAATATGGCTACTTGTATGTAAGTTATATGTACGAACTATCCCTGACATTATCATAAATCAGAGTATTTTTTCTATTCATGGTAATAAACACTGTTTCAAAATTGAATAATGCAACCTACCAACAAAATTATTCTTTTAAATAATTGTATATACTTTCTTCAACATTTAGTCAACGTGGTTCTTTCGTGCCAGTGCAAAGTTTAAATGCTCTAATAAGCATAGAACTTGCTCATGGCGTGAACATTTTCGAAACATACACTGGTATATTGTTTACATGTGATATATTTCATCAGTTCAAACAGTTTCCAGTTAAGTGTCGCTTACTTTTGTTATTAATAACCAGTCAGCATCTGATGTTTTATATTCTAGATAAGTCAATTGCATAATTGTTTTATTTCTTTCTTATTTTTGAAAATTCAACTTAATTTGAATAAAGAAAAGGCACAGACATTGGCCCAGTCAAATTTTTTTGTTCATTGATCTGTTAGTCAATTGTTAGAAAACGAATCATTTGAGGAAATATTCATAAGCTGTTTTTGTTGTGAGATCAGTGTATTCGAATGAATCACTTACTGAATTATTCCAGAAATAATTTACATGTTTGAAGAATTTAAAGATATGCACCGAAATCTTTTGATATTGATTTCTTTTCTTCTTTTGATGATCTAAAATTTTATATCTTCAAGATCAAAGAAAATTAACAATTACGCATTTGACGGTGTAGGATTCCATGGCATGAGGGGGTCGTTTTGTTGGGATAGGTTATGGTCTTGGGAATTTATGTTAAACTAATTTGCCATTTAAGTTTCCTTTTTTGGCATAACAGTCTAGAATAAATTCAGTTTGTAAATATAATTGATCACGTTTCTTTGGTGATGATGTTAACAACGTAACATCTAATACAAAATGCAATAATTTCCCAACTACATAAGAGAATTTAAATTAAATTTTAAAAAGTGCCATTTGATCTTTAAAGAACGAGTGAGTAAAACGACACGCCAATATGAAAATTGACGTCTCATTCTAATATTATGGACGTCGAAAAATAGAAATATTTGGCAATATAAATGTGCAAGTACTTTTTGAACCCTGTATAATAAATAAACAACTTATAAAAAATGTAAATTTTTAAATATCACTATGCATAATGGTGTTTTGTAAGTGGTATTATCCCTTGTCAATGATCAATTATGTTATTGAAAGGTCCAAATTTGGAAGACGTTATTCACAAACATCGAAGTCGAAATTTTCGAAATTTGTCTCTCTAATTTATAGGAGAGACAAACCTTCAATGTGGTATCAATTTAATGCAGCTTATTTAGTGTAAAGTGTTTTCCATTTAAAAAAATTTAATAAAGAAGATTCACCCAACTGTGAGATAGCATAATAATAATCAAGGTGTCAAGGCAACTGATAATTTATCGGGGGTGTGTAATTGTGATATGTCCGGAACTTGAACAGTGAGTGTAAGTATTTTCAAGGGATAATTCGTAATTCTGAGTTCCTAGTTCGTTTTTATATTTCTTGCCCAAGATCGGAAACATCGGCATAGCATGTGTTTGTGATTATGTGATCAACAATACATTTGTAGGTAAGCCTGAAATTGAAAAGAAGTTCCATCAATCAAACAAAGTGCAAAACTTACCTCACCAGATTTGAAAAGTTCAATGCACGGCATATCTGTGCCACTTGGTTAAAACAAACTTGATATCAACTGGGGGAATTATTGTTTTTAAATTGCCTCATAAAGAATTAAAGGTTGTGAGTAAGTTATGATTATGTAATGAAAATCACATTATTAAATTTTATAGAAAAGTGGAAGACGATATGGTATGGTAGTGGTTGATCAATGATTGGTGTTTTATATATTTGTTGAATTTTGCAATTGATTTGATGAGTCTTTAATGGAAAATGGCATCAGAATTAAAACTAATGATCACATAAAATGTCAAATGATATCTTATCATCAACGTATTTTGAGAAAAATGACTTTAAAATGCAAATGAAACTATTTAACTTCAAAATACTATGCATAAAATCTGATATTGTAAAACGATTCAATTACATGGAAATATCTAAATTATTTAAATTTGAACTTTGAATTTTCTTTTGTTATGAATGGCACATATTAGCAACGTTTGTCAATGTCTGGAGTCTGGTAATTGTTAAGATTTATTAATTTGTAAAGTGAATAACATGGTCAAGTGTGATATAAGCAATCAATCTTAATCGAAAAAGAAATTCTGATATTTTGAAATACTGATTTATTTCGAATAAATCATTTATTATAAAATCAGTAGTATTAATTTATGTAACTGTAAATTCATGAAGAGAATGTCATGTAATGTAATTATAGCAAACGCCCCTCATAGAACATGCACTTCTTTACCTCTTCATTATTGTTCATATTGGCAAAGCAATTTAAAACTAAAAAAACTCATATCTATTTAAAAGTGTATTTATAAACTAACATTTTATTTATGTTTTGTGGTTATTTTGGTATTTTTTTCTTCTCGTATCAATATATGACAATGGAAATAATTAATTGCATCCTAAAAATAATTGTTTTAATGTGAGCAGTCGGTACCCACTTACAAGTTTGTTTATCGGTAAATATTGATAAAAGAAATCTCTTTATACATGTTGTTTATTTTTTGCTGTTAGCTATCATTGTTGTAATTTTTTTTCCCACATGTCATTTTACCATCTGTAAAAGAGACAGAGTTCACATCATATATCCAATGATATATAGATAGTGACAAATTATGTCCCGTTTTAAACCTGACGGTCTCGACAGTGAATTTTAGATCAAATTTTCAGCAGCTCCTGACGTGTATTGGCTATGATGCCTAAGATTAAGAGATGGACCCCTCTGATGAAGATAGGAGGTTAATTTAATGAAAATGATATTAAATGATATTTTTAGTGTTTTCTTGAATTACTTATAAAACATACAGGGCTGAATACATCACAGATAAATCAAATCTTTACAACTACAATGCTGTCATGAACGCACAGATAACATCAAGGCAATAGAGACAGAAACATGTGTTAATGCTAATTATTAGTCGAGAAGGGGAATCCAATTTTTCGAAAATCTTACATATTTTGTGTTTTCATTACTAGTACTACGATTACAAAATAAAAATGGCGTCGTGAAATTGGACCAATCACAAGTTACCTTGTGTCAGATCACAGTTTAAAAATAACATTATTTTTACAGGAATTAAAGGGGCAGTAGCATTTTTTTTTTTTTTTTTTTTCTTTTTCAAATTCCCATTAATAATGATAGTTTATGTCATTTATATTTACTTTAGATGGTAAAACATGTTACAACTGTTCGTCTATATAAGTGATCTACAACCACATTCCTCAAACGCATCTCAAGAGCCAATTCACTCATCTTTGAGTGACATAGAAATTGGAACTGAAATAAATCACTCATGAAGGCAAAATAAGAAATATAAACATAAATACACGTAGAGTATAAAAACTATCATCTGATTATGTTTTGGAAGGGGCGTTGACTTTGTCGGTGATATTTCTCATCATTACTTTGTTTTAACGCTAACTACTTTCGAGTCTGGATCATTTTTAACTCTTATGGTGATACGTATAGCTAACAAATCCGGTTTGTTTGCTGCTGTATTGGTGCTATGAGGACAGCATAATATCGCAACATCATTTCCCTTTCATTGAAAACTGGAAAACACATGGCATGGCAGAAATGCAATCTCATTAAAATCAAATCGCAATTATGCTGCACTATGTTCAAATTAAACGCAGTGCAACATAAAACGATATGATCCAAATGAGATTGGCAGTAATGGAAATTCCTTAAGAAATAATTGAAAGAGCAAGTTGTACTGATAAATAAAATAAATTCAGAAAGGGAAAGTGTGGCTTTAATGTATTGTTATAGTTCCTCGGTACTTTTTTAATTATAATTATTAATTAAAATTAATGAAATAGAAAAAACAAGATCGTCAACAAGTTAAATAATTACCCTTTTCAAAATTACAAGCTTTAAGTGATTGAATTCCTTGGACCTGATGACATTATTTTGTAAAAATATACATGACATTGTAGCACTTGGGTCGTTGCTTAATATAGAAGTATTTATATTAATTTCTTTCTGACAGTTTAGATACGTCAAACATCCTTAGATGATAATACAAACGATGTGTACTAAGATACCCAAACCCACGCCACAAGTACATGTTTTGTAGCTGATTTTGAATGAAAATATTTTGTCTGTAAAGTCATTCACAATACTGCAGAACAACATTGAACAAACAAGAATTCATGAAAAGTATTCAATAGACATTATAGTAACATGGAAGTTCATATAAATAACATCAACGTACTAATATAAGTGGCATAAATCGTGAATGTTTTTCTCTCTACATAAAATAGACATGTTTTAATAACTTAATAACTTCGCAATATATAACAAATGTAGGAGATCATGTGGCTATAATATGTCATGTTATAATCATGTTAAGTAACATGATATAAAATCCTCGATGTATCCAGCTTGAATTTAAGGGAAAATAGCTAAACATTTCTTTTCAAACCGATGATTATTGGAAACGGACCCATAAGTACCCACTCTATTTTCAAATTCACCTAGGGTACATGCAAGATCAAAAAACAGTTTTAACGTTGTGAGTAAATCTGTTTGACAAAAGAAGTTTATTAGTTGAAAGTTATGAGAATTTAAAAGTCATGTTGTATTCGGTCAGGTCATATATATTTTATGTATATTTTAGTACTTCGAATAGAATAGACCTCTTTATTTGTTGCATCAGTAGGCAACATGTTTCTATCAAACGTAGCACATACAAGTTATTTTCTAAGAATGCAGTGGAACCTTTTACTAAAACTTAATTTTCATCATCATCATCATACAAATACTTGTATAGCGTTATTTTAACTGAATTTGGTAAATTCATTTATGCTCGTAATGTCAGTAAATCGAAATAAAATCGTCGTTATGAGATTAATTCAGTTTGCATCATTAATTCCGATATTTCAGAGATATTGCAATATCACGCAAGCTTCAGAGAATTTGTAACGTCTTGGGTGTCTTCTAAGCCACCAATAAACCTTTAAGTCATTAAAGTCATTAAGTGAAAGTGATTGTCACTTGAATCACACAATTGTTCATTGGCATACTTCCTTCGAGGGACATCTGTATCTGTAACGTGTTGATTTAAATAAGTTGATCAAGTACAAAACTGTGTCTATTAGCAACGTTGGCATTGTATAATAGCTGTTTCTGAAAGTCTGAGGATATAATAAAAAGGTAAACTCGTACAAAATTTCTAGAAAGGGGGTACTTTGTTTCTTGCTTAACTGTAGGATATAGATATTGGTATATCAAAGGTTAGGTCAGTCATTTGTTGTCTTTTCATCTACAAATAAATCGTTCAGCCATTATAGTCACCTTGTGAAACTGATTGTTACTTTCACATGAATCAAGCTATTGTGAATTGAATGCTCCCATCGGGTCATCAGTTTCTGTAATTAGAATTTAAGCCACTAACCAGTTACAATAAATTTAAATATTAAAATCGACCATTTCTCATATATCCATGTAAGTTTGTCTTAAACACTTTAATGATCTCATTTCTACAAACCTCTAAACTGTTAAACTCATGATATGATGTAAGCATTGTCTTCATGAAAAAATAATTCCATTGAAAGTATTTACATTTACAAATAAACTTGACACTTATTACCATTAGTTTGAAATACTCAGTGAATTAAGCAATCTAGCCATTATGAATTGGAATACATCCAAGATAGCAACTTTATTTTTGTTTAAAAGATGTGTACAAGAACAGGACTGAGGATTAAGGAAGATGCGATTAAAATGAATTGACACTGCAGTATATATATATATACAGATATATATATATATATATATATATATATATATATATATATATATATATATATATATATATATATATATATATATATATGCTGCAGTATATTATAAGATTAAAATGCAATAAGACACTTTTTAAAAACTATATCCTTTTTTTAGCTTTCCACCATGTTCACTTCATAAAAGAGGGGTTATGAATGACAAAGCAAAAAATATAAAGCAATTACCCACATAAATTCCTAAAGGTTTTTGGAATCATTCTAAAAGGTTCTCACAATACAACCATTTTGTCCAAATGTACACAATTTCTTGTACTTCTTAAAGTTTAAAAGGATTAAATTTAAGAAAAACACAAATCATGTTTCCATTTCCTTTAATTATGAGGAGATTTCGAGGCTTTTTAGTTGTATACAGTATACACTGGAGCTAGAAGTGGCAAAAAGGAATGAGTTGTAAGACTTTTCGATCGATCCAACTGACATTTGATGTATGTTATTAGTTTGGAATATGAAACACGCACTTGGAGTGAAGTAATCAATGAGGGGTAGTGAGATATAACATGTAACTATGGTTATGAGAAGGTTGAAAACAGGAAAAACAATTATACAAATGAAAACATGGAACTTTCTTTATTTTTGGTTGGATTAGTTTTCATATTTGATATGATGCATTGTAATGATATTATATATGCATTATGCAAATGTGATCTGTAGTCCTAATAGTAAACATTATTGTGTAAGATTGTTTTCGACTCTGGCGATATTGCTTCTCCATTGAAAGTGTATTATTTACTGTATATTACATATTTTGTTAACATCAGGGGCAACCTCGATGTGTAATATAGATTATTTGTATTGTTAAGAACATGTATATGTATCGTTTCAGTTAAGAAATGCAGTTATAATTAATATTAACATTTATATCTTTTATGTAATACTTAACATCAATATATATAATATACGTCATATGTGATGCAAATTTAATATAATTAACTGCTTGAAAAATACTGATAATAAACATTGCCTGTCGTTGTCAACATGGATGTGTAATGTACATGATTTGTATTGTTAAGAACATTTATATGTTCGACGTTCAACACTCACTAGTTATGTAATCTGTATTAATTAAGTTTGATATTCGTCATATGTGGTGTCATTTGTAGTACTGTTTGTGTAAATGCTGATAATAAACAATACCTATTGTTTATTATATTTTTTTTTAACATCAGAGTTGATGTGTCACATTGAGGATTTGTAATGTTAAGTAGAATTAAAATGTCCACTCCTTGTTCAGCTATTTACCCTTGAACAATTCAAAATTAACAATACCCTTTAAAAAATCAGTTACCAATTTTTTGGAACCAGTCGACCGTAACGACAATACCAGGCAAACCATCCAAATTTTTAAAACAGTCCTCCAAATGTTAATAATACAATATTTAATATGATGACTTTATTTCAAACAAAACATGTTCATATTCTTATGAAATTCCCTATTCTGTCACCACTGCTAAGTAACATTAGATAAATGCATTGTCCATATATTTGAAATCAACTCTTGTAAACCTCATTAGGCTGCTTTCTAGCTTTGAGTAAATACAATGCTTTCAAGGTTTTGTGGACACCTAGCGTCGTAATCGGTGATTCGTCCAATTTTCTCATTGAATTTGCAACTTGATATCTATTGCTACTCTTGTTCGATGCCTGCCTTCACGGACCATTCAGGTTTCTTCATTTATAATAGTACGTTTTTGATTAAACGTAATTATTTAAACTTACCTGTTGACTAGACCTAGACGTATATAATGTATATATGTATTTAAATAATAACATATTGTCATCCAGATTTTGAAAGGACACTCCGTATGTTATTGTAGTAAACTAGGTCAAAAGTGAACAAGGCTGGTATTTTATCGAGAACTAATAAGTGTTGTCGACAATTACCCGTTTAGTGTCAATCCGTTCAGTATAGTTACATTATTAAGATGCTTAGTCGTGATTATAATCGACAATATTCTGCGGCTGGCGCGCGTCAAATCTGTATACGTAATTTTGAAAAATTCTATGTAGCAAACAAAGAGACAGAGATTGGTTGGTACTGTTTAATTGAACATATAACTGGTATACTTCTAAATGGGGCAAATGAATTCGGCTTCTCATCATGTATTAAGCCGCTGTTCGAATTTCATTGAAAGCAAGTTATTGTCAGACATTTAGCGTTAGGGGATACACATGCAAATCGAATGAGATTATTTGGATCTAAAGCAGGATATTTGATATTTTAATACGTATCAAATCAAAATAAAATTTCATGAAAAACACGTATGTGTCCATTTAAGGAACCCAGTTGGTTTGATAAAGGCCACCACAGATTTATCAGTTTCATTCATGTCAATACTAAGACCAAGAACACACATACTACATTGTATATCTCATTGTGATTTCAAGGTATATGTCAACACTGAAAGAAAAGAAAGTGTTTATATCACCATATACAACAAACAACAACCTTTTGAGGGCAAGTCTTCCAATTTCGATTGTTATTTACTGACATTACGGAAATAACACGAGTTGTTCTAAATGGGTAAGTTTTTTTACTTTTACTTACTTATTTTTACTTACATCTTTCAATCAACTATGTTAGTCAACATGTGTTTTTTAGAAAAATTAACTTTCAAGTACTTCAAACAGTTTTGAAATAGTAAAGGCAAATTTTCAGTAGCAATTTAAGAAAGCGAACCTCACGCGATTAATTATAGTCTTTCTGGTGATTTAGAAGTGTTTTGTTTTCAAGATCCTTTTAAGTAGCATTTATGGTAGAAATCACAAAACGAAGAACAATTAGACATTTTCCAGATAGGTATATAACTAAATAATGAAGTTGTGTTGGTTTCTTATTTGTGTTTGTTTCCATGAAATGCCTGCCTTCACGGACCCTTTAGGTTTCTTCAATTAGAATAGAATATTGTCATCCAGATTTTAAGGAAATCCGTTGGTTTGATAAAGGCCATCATTGATCTATTATTTTCTTTCTTGTCAATAATAAGTCAACGCTCACACATACTATATCACATTGTAATTTCAAGATTAATGTCACTGTTAACATAAGGTAGTGTTTATGTGTAAGATATGAGTCCCAAGTAGAACTACAACCTTTTCATGAAAAGTTCTCCAATTTCAATTGATATTTACTGACATTACTGAAAGAAAATTAGAATGTTAGGATTTTCTAAGTCTTTTGTACTTTTTCTTACGTCCTGAAAGTGGCAAAATTAAACTTTGCAATCAACTATATTAGTCAACATGATTATCTTACAACCATAACAAATTAACGTTTTTCAATATCTTCAAACGGCTTTAAAATAGCTTGAGGCAGTTTTTCAGTAGCGATTTAATTAAGCAAAACTCACGCAATTAATTATAGACTTTCAAATGATTTAGAAGTGGGTTTTTTCAAGATCATGTTCTTTAGCATTTATGGTAGACATCATAAAACAAAGACAAATTCTGAATTTGTATATAATTGAATAATTTAATAGTGTGTTTGTCTATGTTTGTTTTCCATGACATATTTGTTAAGTCCGTGTATCAAAACAATATAATCTATCTGGCAATTTTTGTTATTGACTATGAACTCCGTTCAAGGCCGTTTCGGGCAAGATTTCGTGATAACTGGCAGGAATGGCTGTGTGATTGCTTGAGTAACAAACTTCAGCATTTGTGACTATTGTCTATACTGTGTTGTTGGTTTACAATTCAACGCTTTACTCTATAGCTAGCCATGAAAGACCCGAAATTGACAAATATTTGGTGACATTGACGTTTGTCGTGGCCTGAATTGTATTAAAAATTGCAAAATGTAATAACTGCCGTGATAACTAAGAAAAATTGCCCTGAATTGTAAAAAACGTTTTCATAAATAACCTTAAACTAACAATTCCAACAGAAACTGTTTTCTATAACAAAAACATTCTTAAAAACTATTTCAACATCAAATATTTTCATTTACAAAGTGTTATTTCAGTCTGAGACGAGTTTATTACAATTTGAGGCAAGAGATACATTTGTGACATCCTTGCCCTTAATTGTAATAAAGTTTTCAGAAATAATTTTCAAAGTCACAATTATACAAAAAAAACTATTTCCTATTGCAAAAACAGTATTTTTTAAAAAAATATTTAAACATCATACATTATAATTTAGATAGTGATCTTTGACCTTGAGATAAGAAGGAATTCCAAACTGATTTCAAATTGACAAATATTTGGTGAAATTGACGTTCTATGTTGTATGTTAATCTTTAACAACCCAGAGGAGAATAAAACCGTTTATGTGATAATAAAACGTGACATTTATTCAATCAATTCATTATCACCATTTCCGGACATTTTGTTCTATGTCATACAAGAGAAATCTGAGAAATGTTGAAAATATATTTTCAGAATTGCTAACAATAAAATAATTATAACCTTAGTCTTTATAAAATATTGTTCTTGATCTAAGAAGTTGTAAAACATATTTAATAAACTACATTGTATGGAGGCAGGATCTTTAAGTTGTAGAGTAATTTCAATAATCATCCATCTTCTCACATGTTTTCCAGTTTTCTTAATTGAAAGGAATGTTATTATTTGAAGAACGAAAAACTATGTTTATGAACTCTTAAATGTCTTAAGTGTAATCAAAATAAATCAACCTTAACAATTAACTTTGTGGTGAGAATTTAATTTTCTTCTCATTCTCATTAGCTTCATTCCATTTTTCTAGACAATATTGGAAACTTGCTAACAAAAATAAACTATGTAATATAAGCCACCAAGGGTGTACTACTTTTTGACGCCTGAATGAGAAAATATGTTAAATATTATTTTTTTTAAACTTTAAAACTACATTTACTTTTGACAATTTGAGAATTGTATTTCTGCTGAAATTGCAATATTTTCCCACAGTACCACAAGTAGATGATATAAAGAGATTTTGTATTTTGTCTTCGGATAATCAAGAGATAATCAAGGGGATTGCACGTCTAATTCAAATTTTTTCTTTATGAAACGTCATTCTGAGGGTTGTCCTGTTTTTTAATTGATGCTTAAAACTTTAAAAACGAGATTCTGTTTTTATTTATGTTAATGCTTTTTGTATCAAACATTAGTAGCATGTCTGCATAAGATGAACTATTCCCCTTAAGGTTATCTTTAAGATATACTTTAAAATCAGTTGCTTTAAGATAGAGATATATTGCTTATTTAAAGACCCACAACATAACATTACTAAATAGAACCGTTCTCAGGGTATATATTCGATTGAAAGTATATATGTTTGAAAAAGCTTCTTTACAGATAATGATCTTCAGTAACACGCCTTTACATTGTTATACCAATAAAAGTTTGCAGTATCGAGTATTGGATTTAGTGAGAGGGAATACAATCAGTAAACTTCTGAGATTATTTAGTAGCAGAGGCTATTTCCATACACGATGGAGCTTTCTTGACGTGCAGCTGTGTACTGACAAGAAGCACAGTGGTGTAGAGGTTTAAAGAACCGGGTTCGAATCCCGGTGGAGGCACTCAAATTTCTTGACACAAGTCTTTTTACATCCGCCTGTCAATGAGTGCCACTTTGATTTACGATTTTATCGTAACAAGGACTGTTTTACGATTGGCTAACGCACGTTTAGTGAAACGCTCTTACCTTTTAATGATAAATTCGTAGCATTGCTCTTAACTGCTTACGAAAGTCTTAGTTACAAACGTTTAGTGCAACAGCACCCTAGGTCTCTAACTGTGCTGTGTCCTTGGGTAAGACATTTTCTCGATATTGCACTCAGTGTTCCCTGCTGTATATATGGGTACCTGAAAATAGGGGTGCACATGGCTTTCTGTGTGGCTTCGTCAACTCCGAAATCCCGTCAGAGTAATGAGATGCAGTTTACAGAGCGCATTCCAACTAAGGAAATTTGGTGCTACACAAGAACTATTCATAATTATTTATTATTAATTACTCTTTACATTGTGTAGTACAGAACAATGTATAATGAGAAGTATGATTAAGTAAAAAAGACCACACCCGTACCAGTCAAACACTGTTCGTGAGAAATAATTTATGGTGAAGAAAAGAAGTCACTTTACAGTCACAGTTACATTAGCCATTGTAGGTTTAAATGACTTGTTGCCCTTATAATCTCTTGATGCACCTTGATTTACATTTTCAAATAAAAAAAATACTCAAATAACAACTTCATTTTTCAAATACCACTAAAATCAGAAGGCTTGCATGTGTTAAGCCAAAAGAAGAACCCCTTGTCAAATGACAACTTCTTGAAAGTCATATGTTGGAGGATGTTACCCTAAAGTCATTACATGATTTCGGTAAAAATTATCAGAGAGACAAACCGTCAATATGGTATCAGTTTTGTATTTCGTGAAATCATACGTTTACATCAAAACTCACATTCCATAGATTATTTTATTCAAGAAAAATACGATTCCAAAGTAGTACTTACGATTGACAGCAATTGAGTCAGAAAGCAGAATCTTACTGACTGCAATTAATTTCTATCGACTCAGCACTGTAACCCTTTGATAGAAAGTCAGGGAAACATTACTGTATAAAATTTGGTCTTATATCATTTAACATCCTAGAGTAAGTTGTGATTATGTCGAGGACTTAAAGGTACATCCATTGTGTTGTTGGGGGTCAAATATGACAGACGTTATAAATGGTGTTATTTTACCAACTGTTTCAGAACACAACCATTTTAATGATACTCGACTTAGTATATTGACGATATGAAGGTAAAAGTGCTGATTTCTGATCGAAAACCGGACATTGCACCGCGTGTGGCGCGCGCCAATGAGTCAAACGTAACTTTGGAATCTTATTAACATCAGACAAAAAAAACAAATTTGGGTTGATAATGTTCAACAGGTCATATAACTACTGTGCATGTAAGTAGGACATGCACTTTCGGTTTCTGCACATGCATAATGATGTTACTCGATTTTAATTAGAAACTAGTAATTGTGATGTGTTTGGATATTTGGGATGAATATGCAAGCTAAGTGAATTTGTTTGCATTGTAAACAGCACATATGGTGTGTAGGAACGTATTAAAGCCAAATACAATTTTATTAAACACAATGGATGCACCTTTAACGTTATCAAGTTGTATAGGGAAAATAAGGACAAGATAAATGGTATGTATTGATGCAGGGCCCTTAGTTTCTTTATTTAATTTTCACTTGGATAATCTATTATTGAAACTGACATCGGAGTCCAACAAAATAGGATGCCTAGTAATCATAGTCTTTCAAATCTACGGCAAGTATGCAAAGATCGAGTCGCACTGACTATAGCTTTATGAAACATAAACATATGATGTAATATATATAATAAAATAGAAATATAAACTTTTGATAGCATGTGGGGGAAATATTTTTGTTTCAAAGTTGATCTCGTATACATATACATGTCTTGAGTAGGCTATTATTATGTCAAGGATTTTACATTATTTATCTTGTTTTATGGGAGCGTGGTTGATACATGGGGGCTCCTGCGATTAAACTAACATTACCAATTAAACCACTAATGGTTATCTTGAACAGATCACATAACTATTTACGCTGCCCTTTCTTATCTCATCATTAATTTATTTCAACATAAATCTGATCACAAATCTTCACATTTAGATCT
Source organism: Gibbula magus (assembly GCA_936450465.1). Classification (NCBI taxonomy): domain Eukaryota; kingdom Metazoa; phylum Mollusca; class Gastropoda; order Trochida; family Trochidae; genus Gibbula; species Gibbula magus. The sequence continues at coordinate 39,095,770 of OW388304.1, read as the reverse complement.
CTTCAAAGTTTATTAAAAGATATTAAAATTTCAAAACGCATTTAAAATATTTCTTTATGTGTACTTTCTTCCAGTCTAAAAGCATATATTTGCAAATTTTGTCAATGTCTATAGTCCCCTAGATGTTAAAATTGAAATGTATTTTTATTGATCAGCATAGTGATATATGACAGAAAATCATGATGAATACCATCAAGGGACATTGACATTGTCTCATACAATTATATTTGTCTTTGATACCAAAATATGTGCTTAGTTAAGTTTGAAACATCTTAATAGACTTTTATATATATATATATATATATATATATATATATATATATATATATATATATATATATATATATATATATATATATATATATATATATATATATTATCTGTAGAAGTTAAGTTTCTATAACTTCAACTGACTAATTGACGAAAAAGAAAACTCTTTTCACTTCAATAGTGTAGCTAAACGGAACCCCTTAGCATTAAAATGATTATTGTTAGCAAAAACTATTACTTCTACACTTCTAACACCATTGATAATGTTTGACACATCCAACAACATATTCCATGTCCATTTAAAGGAGGTGTAGTACGTTTTCTAATGGAAATGGAAATCTCACAACATGGAAAAGAAATGTCACAAATTGCAATACACATTAAAACATGATTGTCATTCCAGCAGACCTTTTTAGTCGGTCTTTAAAGATAGCATTGTCTGTAGGATACTTTACACTTAACTTTTAAACTCAATATATCTGAAGCATTGTTTGAATATTGAAATCCAATCAAATGAAAACTAGATTGAATTGCGAAAAATGTTATATAGTAACATATGTAGATAGATATTGGTATATCAAAAGTTTGGTTAGGTATTGGGTGTCTTTTCATCAACAAATAAATATTTTAGTAATCAAAGTCGTTAATTGAAACTGACAAGAAGTTTAAACATGTTAAATGTTGAAGGAAAGAATGAATGAAAAATTGGTCTGAACAAAAGGAAATCTTGTATATATATATGCTTTTGAAAGACTAATAAGAGTGTAGTGAGCTTATACTCAACTAAATGAATTAAGTTTGTAAAGTGACATGAGCACGAGAAGTTTTATATTTATATTTATAGTGTTAACATAAAAACATAAAAACATAAAACATAAAAACATAATACAATGAAAAAATCAGTACTGAATAGGACTATAACCTATAAGACTAAATACGTAGATAGACGCCTTTCAATTTAATAAATTGTTTGTATACACTGAAATAAAAAAAGGGAAGTTTGAATAATATACGGTTTTAAAACATTATAAAAATTGCAAAAATTTTGAAAAAAGCAGGTTAAAAGTAGCATGTATTAAATTTTCTTTAATTTGAATTTTATTTTGCTTAACAATTATTGAAAAGATATTAACCACCTGTTTGCTTTCAGGTTCACTTCTACTTTCATATAGAATGTGTGGATATAACTTACGCTTTTGAAAAACAAAACGTTTCAGGGTTTCGTTTAAAAGGTTTTCACAATGCAGACATTTCTTCAAAATTTACACAATTTATAGTTGTCATTAATTCTTAAGTTAAGGGGGTTTAAATGAAGACAAGCACTCGAATACAATTATGTTCCCATAACGTTTAATTATTGGGAGGCTTTTTGGATTCGTACATCATAGATGGGAACTAGAAGTGAAAATGTAAGAACGCAGTGAGCCTTTTAGATCGCATCTCAAATCGGATGTATGTTATTAGTTTGGAACATGAAACACGCACTTAAGTGAAGTCATCAAAGAAAGGATGTTTGAAATAACATGGAACAGGGGTTATAAGAAATTTGAGAATAAAAAAAACAAATAAACAAATGAAACCATGATATTTTGGTATTTTGTTGATATATTTCAAATTGCAGATGGAGTAAATTTTAGGTTTGAAACGTAATATTTAAAATTGTTGTTATTCTGTATTTGTCAAATTTGATCTAACATATCCTATAATTTTCATAACTACAACCATCAATGTGAATCGCCTCGAGAAATGAATGAATGTCTTTGTTCCCTCCGCATAAGATCACAGGTGCATATTTACATGGTCATATTCATAAATAATACACAATATAATGTGTATGGCTGCGAGGTATTTCCTTACTTTGTAGTTGGTCTGGTTCTTTTCTAGGAACTTGATGCTGCTCCAGAGATGGCTGATTTTGAGTCGTTTTTCCAGGCCAAATACAACGAAAGTAACGAAATACCTCGAGGCCATAAACATCAAGAAGATTTCCCCAGCCCTGAACATAGATGAAGGATACTACATTCCAAACGCCTACCATCACTTGCTACATTAACCATCTCATATTCATATTTACTTCATCTTCACTCTCATATCGCTCTGTACCTGTCCTAATTACCCCAATATTATCTCGTTAAATCAATTAATAACCTGAACAGGTTGTGTACATCAAACTTAACTTAATCTCCTTAAGAAGTTGTATACATCAACCTCATTTACAGTATAAACATTGTAAATCATTGTCTCTGGCTTCTAATCAAAATGTGTACATCAGGCCTTTCTGAAACAACTGAAAATCTTCTTATCCTCATCTACTGTATAAACACTACAATGTCATGTATATATAAATCCTGGAAAATGTTCAAATGTATCACCTGCTTGACAATGACATTATTATGTATGTCGAAACGTCGCCTACACAGAATAAAGAAGTTTCGTATCCATGAAATTGTTCTTCATTCTTCACCTCAACTTCTAGAATGTCAATCAAAGATAAACATGTTGAAGACAAATGCTTATCAAATATGTCGCATTCTATACAATTTACAAACTTTAAATCTTGCAAAGACGGTACCCTCAAACGGACAAATAGAATTGGATTCTGTGAACCGTAGCTATGCTTCCGGTGGACATTGTACACATCATTACTCTGCTAACCCATGCTATTGCATATTGTATGGTAATTATTCCTCTGTGAATAGAAAGAGAAACTCGTTTATTATTGCTTGAATATCAATAGCAACTAAATATTCAATTGTTACAGCAGTTAAAGGTTTGTAATCCTCTCAGTGTTGTTCATTATGATAAGTGTGTTGTTCCACAAGGCCATTTCATGTCATTTCAGGTCAGGAATTATTCATAGATTATGTGTAGGAGTGGGTTTTTTCGATACTTGGTGCTATGTAGAATGTGGGTACATTTTTGCTCTTGACTTTTACCATCATGACATCGGACATCATGACATCAATAATTGGTTTACAGTTTACAGTTTACAGTTTACAGTTTACATGCTAGTATATGCAACCCAAAATGTATGTTCACCTACCTAAAGTATTAAAATGTAATGTATATGTATGTACTGTAGACAATGGTTGTAAAAGGTGAACCCTAAGGTTTTTGCGAAATTGTTATTACCAAGTTGAACATTAATTAAATCGATAATGAAGCAATGTGCCACTATAATCTCCAACTTCCCAATGCAAGGCATAACTCTTGCCAGTCTCCATTATTGGCTGATTTAGGCCTTGCAGTATTTCCTTAAGAAATCTGTGTTTGGAAATCCAGGCCCGCTATGCATTTCTGGTGCAGCGATTCACTGTCTTGACACAGGAAAGCGAGGAAAATACCACAAGGGATAAATCTGGTAAATATTAAACGTTTACCAAAGTGGGGTTTTTTTCAAGATGGCGTCAAGGATGGCCGCCAAAACCTCTGAATGATCATAACTCTGTAACCCTCAACTCAAATGTGAAGAGCTTGGTGTCTATTCGTAGGTGTTTGGTGGCAACGAACACATTAAGATCATAAAAAATGGTGTTTGTCTATTGTGGACCACAAAAGTCTAATAAGGTGTCAAAAATGGCCGCCGACACCTCCAAATGACTGCAAATCTATATCCATTCACTCAAATTTGATTATCTAGATGTCTATTTCAACGCATGGAACACATTAGGACTATTAAAAGTGAAATTGGACCATTATATTACAAGTAAATCTAACTTTGTCCATTATGGCACTACCATTTGACCTACGTTTCAGTCTAATTTGATCAAATGTGGGTCTAGATCTGGGCCTTGTAATATTTTCACAAAGAAAACGTACGTTTTATTTAAACATTGAAATGACTTTCACAAGTGCCGAAGTATAACTATAATTGCTTTGACATTATGAGCTTCAGGAAAACAGAATTCATGTTATAAATTGTTGAATCTACATCCACACTGCTGTGTTACATCGTGACCATACATGTGGAGCTGTTACAGGTCAATGTAAGATTGGAAAACCGTCAAATCGAATCTGAAGACACATTCTATCCCACAGAGTACGCAAAAACTCATTTTAAGTCAGGGACTGTGCAACATCTTGCCTATACTTGTGAAACAGTTACCTGTGAACTAGGGGTGTAACAATACATCGAACTATCGATGCATCGCAATAGTTGGCTTGGCAAAAGTACTATATCGATAGTATATACAAAAACACTATCGCTAAGGTTAACTATCGATACTATCGAAACTAATAAACTTCCTTTAATTATAAATGATTTACACAAGCCTAACTGCATTTAATTCAAGATTTTTCATTTTAGAATGTCAAAAGGGAAGAACTTAAGATAGGAAATAGCAAAATGACAAAAAGTCTTTTCATTTATGATTTCTATACTGATTTTGGTTCCATAGTCCTAAACTCAACATATCTACTAAAACCTATAAGAAATCTAACTGATTATTGCGTATTTGTATTAAAAAAAACTATCGCAATAGTTATTGCAATAGCGAGTTACAATAGTCTATCGCTATCGCAATAGTAAGTGGCAATAGACTATCGCTATCGCAATAGTCTCTTTTGATCAATAGTCACCCCTACTGTGAACATATGGTCACTTCAAAAACTGTCAACCTTCGAACCGAATGTGAAGACTTTCCTTTTCTATGCAGCTTTCTATTCAGTCCACATGTCTGTTTGATTGTCTATTGTAAATATTGTGGATATACAAGCTTAGTTTTCGCTTCTGAGAAGTAGAAATTTAGACTATCACTTTATAAGACTTAATACATATCATGCATAATCATGTTCGAATATAAAGCACATATCATGTTTATCAATTTAGTGACGATAGCCAATTTAGAAAATATGCAAATATACATCAATTTGATTAATAACATAGTTTAATCGAATAAGCTGAAATTCGTTTAAGATTATTAATCTTTTCGTGTTATCGTTGAAAAGATCAACATTTGAGGCTAATCTTATCTGTATTCAAAATTCACGTTAGTCAGAATATGATCACGTTAAAGCTCAAGGGATTTTTTATTTAAAGTCTGTGTTTTAGTTCGTGATGTCAGTTTCCATTATAGATTAACCAAATCAAAATTCAACAAATGCATGAAACACCCCCAAAAAAACATTTATTTCGTCTTCCACTGCCATAAAATTTTATAACGTAAATTCCTTGACATAATCATAACTTACTCAGGACAGTTGTACATATTATGAGATCAATTTTAATGTTTCCTTCGCTTGCTATCAAAAGGTTATATTTAGAAATCGGTTGAAACTGTAGCTAAGTTGACTCTGTTTGTGACTTTATTGATGTAGATCTGAAAGAATGTCGTATTTGTCTTGAATAAGGGAATCTATGACATTGCTACATCTTGTGGATTTTAATTCTGAACATGTAATTTGATCAAATATTTATACTATCTTTGATGATTGGTGTCTGATAATCCTAACAGATTGCAAAGATTAAATTAAATTTGTTTATAAACTCAACCACATTTTATCTTTCAGAATATGAATATCAAGACGATAATAATAATAGTATATTTATAATGCGCACATATCCATGCTCAATGCATGCTCAAGGCGCTACACAATTATTACCCTGAGGGAATCGTACTTTCGGTGTATAGGTCCATACATTTCCGTGTTCAGGTACCCATTTGTACAGCTGGGTGAACTGAGTACAATGTGGATGAAGTGTCTTGCCAAAGGACACAACACAGTATAAGACCAACGTCACAAATGTTTGGTGTCTCCACCGGGATTCGAACCCCCGGCCGTTGGCGTGAGAGGCAAGCATGCTAAGCACTACACCTCCACGATGAAGCAATCATTCGACAAGGGGTAATTTATCTTGTTGAACTCATCAAATCTTGTATTTTGTGACATAAAGTGATGCTGTTTGAAGTTGTTTATTTATTTAAATTTATGCAAAGTTCAACAAGTACATGGCCATTTGCATTTCAAACTAATTCTTAAACATCACAACATGAAACAGAGACGTCACATCTCATATTGACGTGTGATTGTTTGTGTCATTGAAAATAATTGTATTAATCATGTGCCTTTTTAAAATTATTACAAATTGTTATATATGTCACTTTGCTAACATAATCACAAAATAAAAAAATATTAACTATGTGTTCAGTAGAACGGACGATACTCTTTTCCATAGAATTACAATTTAATCTAGACAGTAGTGCAACAAATAGATTAAAAATATTATAACAAGCATTCCCATGACAATAACCGATCCAGACAAAGACATTCTCCTTTATCCATGTAAACGTAGGTTGGTTAATGCCTTATTGTTCACATTACTTGATCATGAAAATGTGATGTTTTAGATCATTAGGACCATAAACTCGGAAATAATGGTACAACGATCAATATCAATCAATGGATGTTGGTGACAGTTGGTTATATTTCTGGAATAATTTAGTAAACCATTCATTTGTATGAATGAATCTTACAACATAATTGAAACCAAATATAAGAAAAATATTACATTGGATAATGCCTGCAATAACACATTTCATAATATAAATTTATTTTCTTTCACACAATTGCGTAATAGGGCCATGGCAGGACAAGTACTAGGGATAGAACATGTATGCAAATTGCTGTCTTCTTTCTTTAAAACGTTGAAGTTTGAATGTTCATGAAAATGGAAAGAAATAAACAAAATATGTAATTTGCTAAACAAGATAATACGTCAGACCCTCGATGGTTAATCTTAAGAAATAAATTGAAAACATCCATTTGCAATTGTTTTAATTAAAAAATACATTGCACATTAAGCCAGTATATTGATATGAACATTTTAACATGTTAACGTCATGAAGAAATATGATGATCATTATTGTTTTTAAAATTTGTTTTTGTTACAAGAAAACTGCCTTAACAATGTGTATAAATAACACTCAAAGGTTTTAAATCTTCATTTAGTTATCAGGGAAAAGTCCGAAAACAGCGTACGGTCGAGAGAGAACACACGCGTGACCGTATGCTTGCTCAACAAATAGGGGATGGTGACGTCACAGCCGTCACGTGGCTCCAGCGCCACCTATACCGGCTAGCGTCCCTTTTCATCTATGTTATCTATGTAGGTAGGTTCAGGGGGAAGCGTTGGGCAATGTTGGTTTTTTCAAACCTGATAAGTATGTAAAACACATACATACATACACACAGACACACAGACACACAGACATAGACATACAGACATACAGACACTACCCACACCAGTAGTAAATCCGACTTGCCCATCCCCACCAGATGGAATTCATAACTGGGTTTATTGGAATATATAATACAAGTTTACTGCACATTACTGCACTCGTGACAAGAGTCTGTACCTTTTATGCGACCCCCATCTGGATATATATAAGGAACATTAGTTATTGTTAATGCATAGGACATGCAAATTACATAAACGGTTAAGAGATACCTTAAAGGGTCTGCACGCAAAGCTGAGTTCAAAATTTGTGCACACCGTTACCTGTGGGCTCGATTTCTACACAAGGCCTTGAATACTTTAACATCATTGATTTAGAGATGTCATTTATTGAATTAGAATATGGATCCTGCATAATTCAATAAATAAGGCTTTCATAAACAAATATGGCGATGTAAAACACTGGGTTCTGTACCATAAAAGCACTGAACGATCCTTTTCCACCACACTCCCCCGACCAGATGGCGAGCCTATCAAAACCCTAACAACGCAGTTCTTGGGCAGTTTTATAGATCGAAATATGTTAAAATGTTGTAAATCTAAGCCAGTCTTGATATGGCTAGATTTACAGCTTTAATCAATAACCCATTTTCTATAATAAACCATTAGACGTTCCCTTTGAGAGTAGAAGTTTATTAGATAATCGACTGTTGGAATCAGACTTTATGACAATGTGGTGTTTAACGATTGACATTACGTGCTTTGGCTTGTGTTAATACTGCTCTTCACACGACTGGGAGTAAAGCTCTTGACAGTCTCCAGACTACAGTATTGAGATGGCAGTCTGTATACAGCAGACTGGTGACTTAATTTCTCGAGTGACGTTAAGCGCTAAAACGGCATTGTACACAATCAAGTACGCAACCATTAGGTGTTTATTTTTACAAAGCCAGTTGTTTGGATCCTGCAAAACAATATTTTTCTGACACTTTCGAGTTCTAATATAGCAATAAGAATAAGGATTTGTTTTCAGTATTATTTCATTGATAAAGTATTTCTTCGGTTACTTGTTGCGCCGTCTCTCTCATTAGAAATTACTCAAGTCATAACGTCCAACCATCTACTTTCCAACAAAGACAAGAAACCAAACATTGGTAACTTGTTTACGAAGGTCTAGGAAATATCATTCTCTTCCCACAGAGGTTACTCCCTTCATATTTCCGATCCTACCCTCTGTTGTTTTTCGTTTGAAGTCGAGAGCAGAAGCAAATTCCCCTAGCTGAACATCATCCTCTATCACTGCTTCTAAACCAATGAAAACTCATCTTTCAGCGGCCAAGTCGACTGAATGACTTCAAAGATCTTGGCATTTTACTCTTAAGGGTCCTGCTCATTAGCATATGTCCTTCGAATATGTCTAATGTAAATAACACAAATGAACTATTTTGGTAGTTGTCTCTGATTTGGGCTTCTTTATTTATAAGCATGTTTATGATCAATACTTTTTACAAAATTAAATAGCAGATTTCGAGGAAAACACATTAAACGAGAAAACGTTTGTCTTACGTTTATTTTATCATTATGACGTGTCATTGGCAAATGTCACTTTAACAACGGCGTCGCTGATTGCACAACTAGATCCAATTGCAACCAACCAGGGCACTCCCTTTCTGCCCCCGTTTTTAAGCGTAAAACAACAGAGGGTAGGATCGAAAATCTGAACGGAGTAACGTCTGTGGGAAGAGAATGAGGAAATATGTGAAGTTTAAGTCTGTTTGAAAAAGTATGAATGCCAGTGTTATTTCTCTAACATAACACACAATGTACAAGCAAGAATGTACATATAAAATGTCACACTCACGAACACACACATCTTTCCTACACATAGCATACATGAAGAAACACACAAAGTAAACCAGGATCCAAAACACAGAATCCATACATGGACACAAACGTATTGAATGGGTATAAGAGGAAATAGATGATGTATATTTGATCCAGTTGATCATATACTGAAAATGTAATAGAAGAACATTTTAAAAAATAATAGTTTGAGTTGTTAATTGTAATTATTTACTGTGAGGCATCATATCAGATTATGTTATGGAAAACTCAGCTGTCTTTTTATAATGCAAAAATGCAAAGTGATCTGTTTAGTTTTCGCTTTGATGTGGTGCTTCAAAGACATGCCAAATTAAATGATATTTGCACTGTATCACTCATGTAGGTGAACAAACTTTCGTTATGCAGTACACATGTACTCAGTTTCCACATGCCCATCTTGAAGTAAGTGTTACAAACAATGTTGACAACTACCAAATGTTACCCCACACATTTCCCAACATGTTCTGATCGTGAATGTATGTGGTTATCAAACACTTTATGAAATGTGTTAAGGGTTAAACATTTTAGATCATTAATGTGTTTTTGAAATGGGACATGCTGTGTGTTTAGTTGTGTGTTTGGGATCACACAATTTAACCACGTACGTATTAAACACAGTCAAATATACACATATTCACCCAAACACATACATCATTGGATACATACATATATGTACATAATATCCACGTGGCCATCTTGAAATAAACACAAGCAAAATTGATCATTACCAAATATGCACTTTATTTTGATATCCAAGATTTGAAATCAATCGCTCAAGGGTCATGTCAAGCTGGTCAAGTGCACAAACTATTGGTCAATGACAGGTTTGATTAATGTCTCGGCTCCAGAGAAATGGTCAAGATCGTTGGTCAAGATGACCACGCTTTCAAGATGTCCATATGAAGTGATGGATAGGAAGAGTAACACTTCCAAGATAACGAAACGAACATATCATCATATCGCTCATAATGAAAGTAGAACCACTTCAAGTATTCAACTGTCTCTACCATAGCTAGTGGCAGTATTTAAATGACGGAAAACAAAGAATCGGCAGATAAATATGGGTTAAATGTATAGTCGTTTTAGAACTATTTCTGTTGATTGGATTGGAGAATTATTTCACTTCAGTAAACAAATGTTTCAGCGCCTTTAATTTCAATATTCATAGGATTACTTTTTGAATAAATATACTTAATTTTAAACATTACAATTCATGATAGTGGACGGCTGAAATGTTCAAATGAGATTTGTATTCGAGTTAACTAGACAGTAATACAGATGTAGGTTTGTTGAACAACATTCGAGGAACTATTGTCATTCGGAGGTTTATGATTTAAGATTTAAATTCAAGTCCCTTTTTGGATATGCAACATCTTCAATATGGGAGTAAATTTAGAGAATTGTCCTTATTTTGATGCGTTAAAACCTCTGAAACGTCTTTGATAGAAGAGGTATTGGCAGTATCCCTTTTTAGTACATCTAGAACTACAGAGGGATATTTGCAGATTAGTTGGTCAAAAACAATTGTGTGTCGTTCTTCATCGGTGAGAACCCGTTCCCCTATATAAACTGTCAGGCAAAAGATAGTACACAACTCATTTGATTTCGATTTATTCAATATTTTGATGAGATTCACTTGATTATGGCACGATACAATACCACTTATCTGCGGGGTTTTTTAATGAATGAATTGATGATTAGTTATTATCAGTTAATATATCTTTGTTTAATGTAGACAAAAGTGAGAAATTTACACCAACATGACCCCTACCATGTTTCAAATGTTATTTATTGATTTTCATATAGAATATGTCTTATATGTCGATGAACAGTTGTCATTTATGAAAACTAATTTTGGAAGGAATTTATAATTTAAAATTTCATTCTTATAAACAAATTAAAAACGACGTATAAGTATTCTTTGACTGATGACTAAAGGCCTACACTATTCAGTTTTAGAGTACGACGTCGAAACTCAAGATATTTGTATTTGAAAATCATGCACATGATAAAACCAACTAAGGTGTGTTCTTTTTTGTTTGCCTGGTAGTTTATCATATATGGTTACATATTCAGGAGTACCTTTTCTTCAAAGCGTTGTGTGACTGACAGAGACACGTTCTACAAGCTTATTAGCTAACAAAATCATACAAAAAAGCTTACTAATTCATTTAGTAAGTGTCAAATATGAGCTTACTAAATCGAATAACTAAGCTTACATATTAAATTTAGGAAGCTTATCAAATATTTGCGTGAATTAGTAAGCTTACTAAATCGAAATAGTAAGCTTATTAAATCGAATTAGTAAGCTTACTTAATCGAATTAGTAAGCTTACTTAATGCCGATTAAAGTCCCGGTTGCCACCCATGCTAAAATGTCTAAATTTATGGTAAACAAGAAGAGAAAGTAACCACATGTTTGTAATTAAAAATTCATTTCTAAAAAAATTCTTTTTTCGCTTAATGAACAGATGAAAATTTTGGTAGAATGTTATGGAAATCATTCTATTTAACATCAGCATTGTATTTTAAAAGAACAAGTTGTTTTTAGATCTTCTCTCCTGTCATTTACGTGTTATTTCTTATCTTTGCTGCTTTAACATGTAAACATGTTTACTCGGGTACTTGGACGCTATATGATTTCGGCTTAAACAGTTTGGACTTCTTTACTCATTACTAATAACTAGTTTAGTGGGCACAAATATTGTTCGAGATTCTACTTCCTTGATGCCATCAAATCTTTTCTCAAGTTCCATTATCTTTACTCCAGGAAAAATATCGATGTCAAGAAAACATATCTTTGCAATCAATATTTTGGAAATCGAAAATTAAATCAATGTTTTAATATGAAATGGTTATTACGTTTCACAGTATGTTAATCTGAAAATATAATGAAGACGAGCCAAAATGGAAGTACATTTTCCCAAAAAGTATGTTGTTCAGTAAAAACTGATTAAATGCTGACATGGTGGTCAGAACTCGAATCAATAGTACCTGCGCATGTATACCATACGTGTATCAGTTAACAATATAATACAAATAATAAACAACTTCCCCAGCAAGTCATAGGCTACAGACGTCTCCATCACTGGCTAATTAAGTTAACCAAAAAATTAAAGAATTTTTTTTTTAATTTATTAAGTTAACCAGATAATACTAATAATAACAAAGAATGAGCATTCGAGCAATACATATACGGGGAGCAGTAAGTAGTAAGTACATGTAACAATATGCTTATATGAAGAAATAGTTTCATTTGAAAGGATGTTAGGACCATTTTACTGTTATACAGACGCCTATCCTGCAATGAATGATGGTGTTCTGTCGTTGGCCATATGGCCTAAAGTACAGTTACATTTAACAATACATCGAGGATATCTCGTGAAGTAGAAAAGTTAATATATTTCACTCGTGGCTGCGTCACTCGTTAAATATCTACTTTTCTACCTCACTCAATGAGATAAACATGGTATTTCTCAAGGGAAAACAGATATTCTATTTGTTATATCATTATTTCTGTGTTTTACGTTGAGTTGGAGTTATTTCAACGGCAAACGTACAGCATTCGCAAGCTGACAATATGACGTCATAACATTGTCCCGATGACGTCACGCGAGTGATGATAAAGTTTATCGTCACTCAGTAGAGTGCTGATATAGGTTATCACCACTGTAGCTTTATAGAGAGTTCATTTCACTGATAGAACCGAGTATCTCACTCCAAATTATGTAATAAAATGCGATCACACGTGGGACCTTATATGGAAGTATTCTGTGACAAAGCGGATACAATGTTTTGAAATAAGTTAACTCACGAACAAAAGAAGCGTTACCATACCAAATACAAGATATTTCAATCCACGAGTGATAAATAAGACCGAAACAGGGTTACATTATGTCTTCAGAAGCCATCTAGACTAAATTTGAGTTTTATAAAACATTATCTGTTAATATTTCTTTAAAATACACTTTTTAAGAAATCTTCGTTCTTAAATCTCCTACACTATACGAGATAGAAGCATCGAAAAGCGATTTTGGCTTGCTTTACAACGTCCTATAGTAATAATGTGTCAACAAATCTAAATCCAAGTAAGTTAGTAATGTCTACATCTGTTATTAATAAAATTTCTACTTTTTATACTTAAATACCAAACATTATGGCCAAAAAACACCTTAGAAAAAGCGACCTTGCCACCCGAAGTGTATTTGAACAGCCATAAAATAAAAGTATCATACTCTGATGTATGAAAATGTGAGTTCTTTTTTACACAATATCAAAGACAGCAATAGCAGTATTTCGAGTTCTACTCTGTTTCATTTATTCTTCAATTTAGTTGCATTTCCTTGTCTTTTCGTGTTCACTGTTAGTGGCATCCTAATTTTGCCGTTATCTCCCAGATTTTTATAAGGATATATGTACTTGCCTATGATACTCACTGTGAAAATGTTGATTAAGTAGTGTCAGTCTTGTAAATGTACCTTCAATGGCAACCAATATTTCCCCGACAAAATCATTCAACACAATAATGTGGTGGTACATATTACTGTACGATGGACATGTATATATATTCCTCTTTCATCGGAAAATTGAAGGATTTTCTCCTAAAATTATCAAATAAGAAAGCAAATTTAAATAACTGCCTGGCAAAAAAAGTACTCACTTCTGTTGATGTTATCATATGTATACTTTTCAATTGCAAATATCTCAAGTTTTCGATGTCATAATCTAAAACTGAAAAGTACAGGTGTTTAGTCAGCAGTCAGCGAAAACTTCTGCATGTTCTTGTTTAAAACATTTTTAAAATGAAATTTTAAATTTTAAATTTCTGCAATGATGATACACAATTGTTCATGTTATAAGACATACTCTTTGTGAAAATTAATATATGTGCCTGATTCTGCACACATTTGCCACATTTTAAACATGGTAGGGGTCATGTTGGTGTAAATTTCATTTCTTATATCTGTCTTCATTAACCACAGATATATGTTAACTACAATTTAACCACAGTCACCAATTCATTAATTCAAACTAGTACAGATAAATATTATTGTATCGTTCCACAGTCAAATACAAATGTACATCATATTTCTTTTTTAAGATTGAATTAATCGAATCCAACTGAGGTGAGTACTTTCTTTTGCCCGATAGTTTATAGCGTAAAACTTGAATTTGTTTGTAGATGGGAATTTGACAGGATACTCACCCTTTTTTTATTTATCGTTACTAGTGCATAATTCCAATTAGCGGAGTAGTGTGCGATTTTTAGGAAAAAAATTATAAAAGGGGCCAAATAATCGGTCGCACTGCACATTTTAAGGAAAATGAAGAACACATCTAACACCGTTTGGAATACAATTTACATTTCGCTACTGCATGTATCTCAATTTGCTCATATTAATAAATAACATTATATGGTAATTTGAATCGAAATAAACAATTATACTTTATGGAATACAATAGTAACTAAACGAAATTGATTACGGAATGAACATTGATGTATCAACGAAATAACGTTTACCTTTGTTGATCTGAGGTAAGCTATTCAGTAGAAACTTACAGTGACTTTTGGAATAAAGGTTAAAGGGAGACAACTCCAAATAGCGAATAGTTCATTTTCAAGGTGATGTTGTTCAATTGAAAACTGAAAAGGTGTGTTCATTTTTTTAAAATGAAAATATTCAAATTATTAAAGAATTGAACACTATTGTTTTTTAATTTCCATTGTATTTGTCACATGTCATATCAAGTCATTTAAAGGCGTTTACAAGTGGTATACATAAAATAATGGAGATTTTCCGGATAATTGTGAAAATAACACGGCGTTTGTGAGTATATGCTTACTCTTTCATCAGGTGGAATGTAATAAATAACAAATTGGGATATATTCATAAAGAAACGAAAACAATGGTAGGAAATTCAACCAGAGATGGCATAAACCAGTATGTCATAAATGTGTCATGTAATTTTCGTGTACCACGGTTATAAAAAAAAACTGGTATACAAGATACAAGATACAAGATACAATATATTTATTGTACATTAAACACCCATTGTGGGCAGTGTACAAAGTAGTTAACACATGTTAAGTAAATATATACAAGAGCATTAATATATCTCAGTGTGAGACAATTATATCAAACAATGCACATTGTAGATTGTACAATAATTAATCAATGTGGCTTAATCTCATTGAATACATGTCATAAAGTATTTTACAAGTGATAGAAGCATGATGACTCTTGGGATTTAGAATTGATGAGAGGAGCTCTTTCCTTGAGACCCCCACGAGACCAGTTGATGAAATTAGTTTCGAGCGATAATGAGCATAATTTGGGCATTCAAATATGAAATGTTCTTCCGTTTCTGTAACACCCTGACTGCACTGTTGACAGAGGCGTTTGTCTACAGGGGTGTTGTTATATCTTCCTCTCTCAATCTGAAGCTGGTGAGCGCTAAGTCTTAACTTAGTTAATACTTGTCTGTGGTCATTATTCTTAATGTTTAAATAGTCGTTGTAGCCAAACGAGTCTTCAATATGTCCAAGCAGGCGTAATTTCTTTCCTTTATCAGATGGTAGTTGATCGGTTTCCTTGAGGTATATTTGAATAAATTCAGTTTTTAAACATTCCATGAATTGCTGTCTTGAGATACTGTAAATGTTTGATGAAGGGAATGATATTTTAAGACGTTGTTCAATTGTTGAGACCCAGGATGATTTTGAAAGACCCTTATCTTCTTGTAGGGCAGCATATATAAGTCTGTCTTGATCCATTCGCAATAATCGTTTGTAGTAGTTGAATATATTAGAGAGTATCTCTATAGATAGAGGGTAGAGTCCAAGCTCGCTAAGGCATCCGATATTACTGGTTCTCTTTGGTACTCCGAGAATTGATTTAGCTGTTTTAATGGTTATTGTATTACAAGCCAGCTTACTCCAGTTTTGAAACGGATCTGATATCGATTTAAATATATCGCTGCCCCAAACTTCTGATGCATCAGTGGCGATTGGTGATATGAGACACCGATCAGACTAAGGATGACATCGGGGCGGAAGAGAGTTGTTGGAGTCAGGCTGTGGCGGATTTTGAACCAAGCGCGCATTGCTTTCCCTTTCAGGCTTTCAATAGCGAGTTTGAAAGTACCATTCTTATGAAGAGTCACACCAAGATAGGTGTATGAGTCACAAAAGTCAATAGCCGTGTTATCAAGGTGAAACACATGTCTGGAATCTGCATTGGTACCGCTACATAATACATAATACATAATTCACAATACAAACATGAGGAGAGTCAATACTTGATTGAAAAATTATTAAATAAATAATCGCCTGTAAGCTTTGTAGAAGAAATGTACACACACTGATTGGATGTCAGTAATATAAATTGGTAAAACGATCAATTGGCTTTATTGAAATAGTTGATACAAGAATTACAGTTGATTGGGTGTGAAATGTATACGAGTATATATCCCAATTTTGTTATTTTCTATCATTTCAAAATATTCCTGTTCTTATGTTTCTATAATAGCATACTCCGAATTGAACAAAATAAGCGCACGTAAGGATTGAATCTAAGGTAAATGTGTACCTCACACGTTGCACGTAATATGCATAATCAATGTGTAACGCATAAATAACGTATGTGCGTGTCTACCATTGTCTCCTGCCGTTGAAAGGTGACCAATACATATATACTGGACAAAATAGTTTTTGGATATTGGGATTTTTATGATTTATCCCTCATCAATTGTATTTATAATAGAAATTGTAAATATACATTTACATATTTATTATATTATTTATTTATACTTTTATTTGTTTATATTTCGTAATTGACATTAATAATATCCTACATGGCCATGTGGCATTCATAATATAAATAAACCGTCTTTTCTTATGAGTGTCAAGAAAATAAATAGATTATTATTTATCATGTCAAAAATCCCAAACTAATTTTGTCCAGTATACATGTAAATAAATTCCCGAAATGACCAGTACCAATTTGTTCAAATTTGATAGCTAGATTATCTATAATAAATTTTACCATAGAAACAATCACTCAAAAACAAGTTTCTATTGGTATCCGCACTCCAAGATTTCATTTTATATGAATATGTCTGAAATTTGGAATAAAAGTTGCATGCAAAGTTGAGGGTTTTTTATTTTCATATTTTATAGATTATATTTTGCAGCAAATGACACCACGTCGGTGAACACCTGTGAATACAATGAGATGCGAGAATGTCAGACGTCAGCGAGCTTTCCCCGTGAAAATCGTGCTGCACGTGCATTACGATGAAATATACAAGTTGAAGGCATAAAATATCCTGATGAAAACTATAGCATTACGTTTTCGGTTTAAGCATTTTATTAGTTGGTAAGAGTGAAATTACATTCTTATATAACACAGTGGTTGTTAATAAACCAATAAAATTTCATTTCTGCAAATTATGCACAATGGACACGAAGATAATTGTCACCCGATATGAAATATATCTAAATTTTCATGTCTTTTTTATATGTTATATTTCACACGAGAGAGATTCTATTTTACATCCAAAACTCTCTTCATGAAATTCCAAAGAAATATGCACTCGTACATTATCTTACACAAGCGATACATCCTTAACACTTATTATACAGTGTATATCATTGCCAATGATCCCAAACCATTGATGTCGCAGGAAAATAATTATTTTACAGTTAATAAAGTGCATAATAAAATATCTGGCACTAAATTTAGAATAAAAATCAACAACTAAATATTCTCCAATATCTTGTATTTCAGGATAGCATGTGTTCCTCGTATTGAAGACCGCAGCTAGAGAATGGATATTTTACGGCACCAAGTTGTCAAAGGTATTTTCTAGCGGCTCTAAAGTCACCAGAGGCTTGCGGAGTTTCTTCCCTTCGTTCTACAGCTGGGCATCGCTGACTTTGAAATTCCCTTTAGTATATATTGATGTTTATACATTTGTAATTCGACATGTTTGGTGAATGATTCTTTTAAAGTGTTATAATATTTACAAGCGCATGTAAATAGATAGATGAATTATAAAAGCATTAATAGGTTAGCTGTAATATATGTAACATATAAATGAGATATACGTGAAATATGCTGATAAATATAGATTAAAATCAAAACTTTTTTTTTTAGAGTTATATCTATAAAACTGATAGATAAAAAACAAGAAGTTAAAATGATTGTAAAATGTTATATGTCATTTATACCTAAATAAAGTAAGGTATACAATATATATAAAATGAGTTTCTTCTCACGTGAAGCTTATATATAGAAAAGAGTAAACATCAGATGGTTTTGATTGGATGAATACTATTAAAGAATAGCTGTTAAAGTAGATTAATCCAGTCAAAACCATCTGATGTTTACTCTTCTCTATCTTTTAAATAGAACTTGACAGATTAAAGGAACACCTCCCGACTCCACGTGTAGTTTATTGCTGCCGTCGAAGATTTTATTTAATTTGCAAAATAAGTCAACGTCATTATAAATGACTTTGAATTCATGCATATATAGAGATTATTACCCAAGGAATTGTGTCGTATGACTTTTACAAATCGAGTGTGAATTTTGTATTGCCCCAGCGAGAGCGAGGGTTATACATAGATTTGCATGAGTTTCGTAAAAGTCATATGGCACACTTTCGAGTGTAATAATTTCTTTATTACCCATTCTATTCAATTTCGTTCGCGTATAACCAGGAAACGGCCCGCTTCTCTTGCGACGACAAGCAACGTCACTTACAATCGTTTTATGACGTCACAGACTACGACATACGGGAAATCGCGGTGAAACAATGGTTGCTAGGCAAACGTGATATATATGTGCACATGTGCTCGTATCGAAAATATTAACTCGGTTATTTTCAACCATATGGGTAATAGATTCAGGTGTGTTGTACCTGTACAACATTCTTAGAAAACCTGTGTATAGAATAAAGATATGTTATGCCTGTTGACACCAGAATTTGGTTGAGTTCATCTCCGTAGAGGTAGAAAAGGAACCTTACTGATCACTGAATCGCAATATGTTGATTTACCTTGTTGGCAGATTGGGAATGAGGACACAATGGGAGATCTGCGGTTATATTGCAGTCTGATGTCATCAACCGCGGGCAGATTGCAGTCAGATTGCAATCAACCGAAGTCCGATTGCAGTCTTTTAAACGGAGGTCAGAATGCAACCGTATTGCCATTAACCACGGTCAAACTGCAGTGTGATTGCCATTAACCGCAGTCAGATTGCAGTCTGATTGCCATCAACAGTGGTCAGATTGCAACCTGACTGCAGTTGTCAGGCAACTCTGCCTTGCATCCATTCTCTTTCAGCCTCTTTTCCCTTTCTAATCTTTCCCCAGGATACATGGAGTTCTAGTTAATAATGAAATAAATGTTCAAAGAGGAATAACCTTTAACAAAGTGACAATGTTTAATGTAATATAAATCATGGTTAATAGTCGTGAGTTTAACAACACCAACAAGCAACGATACCATTTAACAACTGTGTGAACAATGTTTAACGCTCGTAGGTTGAATAACCTTCTGTATGCAAGCAATCCATCACCACGACTATCGGCAAACCGGCTTGTCATCATGGTTGTTTACTGACATGACTGGTAGCCCGAGATTGCCGACATGTACTTTGCCACGTTGTCAGCTTTATGACATGAAATACGATATTGTTATTCTGTAAATAGTTCCATGTGTCATACGTGTCATATTTGACCCTGCACTACTTTCTTATCGGGTTCAGAACGAGGCTATGATTTGGCCTTACCGTGGCACTGTGTGAATCTTTCGCGTGTTATTGAACTTAAATCTTGAATTTAAATTGAATTAAACATGGAATTGAATCATATCTGACTACATTTGGCTGAAATGAATACGAACGTGCTTACTATATCTGGGTGTGAATTAATTAAAGTTAATGAAATGAAACTGATTCAACTGGTTATCAATTAAATTAAAGTGAATGGAGTCGAACTAAATTTAACTTAATTTAATTTGTCTCACATGAACTGAAAGGAATTTGAGAATTGATTCAATGTAAAGATATTTCATTTCTTTTACTTTAATTAAATCTAATTTTACTGATTTGAATCAAACATATTGTACTGAGTAAATTCGAATCAAATTAACTCAATTTGAATTCAATTGATTTGAATAAATCGACTTTACAAACTGAACTTAACTAAAAGGATTGATTGCTTTAAATTCAATCAATTTAGATGTTGCTTTCAACATCGTCGAATGTGTAATTTCTTACCATGCAAGATTTTGTGTGATGTTCAGAATAAAGTGTTTGCTTTGCTTAGTAGGGATGTCTTTATCAACTCAGTGTGATTTATGTTTCAAGTTACTAGTATTTAATGTCAAATAACTTCAATATTAAATTGACTGATTTTAAATTGGTTCACTGAATGGAGTGACTTTTAGTGAGTGTATTTTTAGTGAATGAAGAAATGTTCATGTCGAACTTGACTTGTATTGAACTGAACAGAATGCTTTAAAACGTATAAAGGGAAATGTTTGAGAGGTTGACTTGAACCTTTAAAGATGCGCATCTATTGTGTTTCATAAAATTTAATATGGCTTTAATACGTTCCAAATCACCATCTGTGCTGTCCACAATACAAATAGATTCACTCAGCTTGCATATTTATCCCCATTCGCCAAATATATCATAATTACTAGTTTCCAATTAAAATTGAGTAACACCATTATTCATGTGCAGTAAACCAAACTGCACGTCCCATTTACATGCACAGTAGTTATGTGACCTGTTAAACATTATCAACTCAAATTTGTCTTATTGTCTGTTATACATAAGATTTCAAAATTACGTTTGACTCACGGACGCGCGCCACACGCTGTGCATTGTCCGGTTTTCGATCAGAAATCACTACTTTTACCCTCATATCGTCAATATGGTCTAAGTCTACTATCATCAAAATGGTATTTTTCGGTAACAGTCTGTACTTTTCGATAAAATAACACCATTTATAACGTTTGGAATATGTGACCCCCAATAACACAATGGATGTACCTTTAAGTGAATTTAATTAAGTACATAAAAATTGGTCAACAGAAAAGAATAGAATTTTTTTATATAAATCTTTAAAGACATATTTCTTTGTAAACTTGCAGTGGTGCACGAATCTTATGTCAATAAACTCTCGGCTAAAGAAAACGCCTACCAGATATCTTAAAGATTTTGTAAAAACTAAAAAGAACAGTTTATCACTATTATAGCATTATGAAGTTGCATAATAATAAATCTTGATTTCAAAAGTTGTCATGCCACAACAGATTGGCGACTGTTGAGATGAGACAACAGAAATTGTTCAGTTTTCGATCAGTGCCTGATCAGAAACACGTTTGAAACAGATTTGCACACAACCACGAGCAACAATACAGGAACGTATTCGCATTAAAGTGACGATGACGCTACAGATGTACGTGGTTACGGTGCGCAAGTGAATCAACCTGAAATAGCTGTCTTCATTGGGCGTGGTTTTCATGAATATTATTGACTCGAATCGCAGTTTTTCCACGATTCCAATGGACTTTCATGTTGATTATTGTTTCAGCATAACGTGAGACCACCATTAATTATATTTCAGAAATTATCGCATCTTTTATTTTAAGGAAAATCAAGTAGGCGTTTCTTTTGGCCTACAGTGTAGAAACGTTGTGAGAAACAAATGAAGAAAATATTATTCATAAGATATTACTTGAATTACCACACCTACTTTTATCCCCCTTTGTAGAATTTCAAAAGCTAAGTACACTTGAACTCTATCTTTGAACTTAGATGAAATGTCCACACCGGAAGTGATTTCTTTTACCAGGAATTCAGTAAATGTGTCTGTAGCTACCATATTTCTCTAATACTATTGCTGTCAGTAATGAACGTTGGGATCGATATTTCTACTTGAGTACGCTCATATGAATTAGCAAAATCGACTGTTTTTATTTCTTTAAGTTGATGGCCATTATGAGGTTCTATTTAACACAGGATGTGAGGGGCCGATGTATTGATACACGAGATTAAAGGGGCAGATCTGTGGGGGTCCAATATTTTGTTCTTGTCCATTATCTGAAAAGATAAAAAAAAATACATTGCGTTACCTATTATAAAACAATAACATATACATGTTATTAAATACCAAAACATTAACAATTTAACAGTTGGACTGATCAACAATACATTATTTCAGCGTAGCAAGCTTTTCCACATTTGTAGCACTGTGAATGGCGTCAAATCTCACAGTTTATATTTTTGATAAATGTGCAGTTTTTCGTTAAATTGTAAAAAATGGAAGCAACCAAAATGTAACTTTCAGTAATGTGTTTAACTTTATTATGTTATAAGTATGAATAATGAACATATATGATTAAACTTGATTGCCCCGTCGATTTCGAATCCACACAGAATATCACGAAAAACTCACTTTTATCAGAATAAATAATACAATTCGTAAATGTTGTCTTTGCCTTGCGTGTTGAATCACTGTTATCACCAGGGGCCCCTATCTGCCAACTACCTCGGTATCCTACCAGAACTCGAGTCTGAATCGAGTAGAGCAAGACTTATGTCTAATTGCAGGATACGAGTTCCCAGTTCCCTATACATTGTTTCATTATATCCTTTTAACACTGACTTTCAGAGTAGTACCACCCATGGTTCGCTAGTTCCAGCCGTTGCTCGCAGGTTTCAGCGCAATGCATATCCACATGGCGTTGCGGACTTTCTCCCTGCCGTAATACTAGCAGCCGCGATATAAGTGAAATACTCTTGAAAGCGTCGTTAAACCCCAACTCACCTCACCTCATCTATATCATTTTAGTACCGTCGTGTTCTACAGTAGAGAATGTTGCATTTATGTCAAATAATGTTTATATGCCCTATGTACATTCGTTAACCGTGAATGGTAACAGTAATTATAAAAGACTTGAAGAAGACAAATATTTTATGGATGATCAACTTCTTTATTAATAAAGCTATTATTAATAAATAAGTTGATCATCCATAAAATATTTGTCTTCTTCATCACACTAACTTCTAGAATGCCTCTCAAACAGTAATAGACTTGTCATTCATAATTTTAAAGGTAAACAATAGTAGTTAGTCCAAACCGTGTTCTTTCCTTATTCAAAAGTAGCAATCCAGGTATTCGTAGACGAACCGGTTGTACCCTGAGGATAGTATTTGTATATGTTGAACACTGCTATAGATAGTATGATGATGGTGAGTATTCATGGCACACCAATCGGGTATATCCTCTCAAACCCGCTCCAAACATCCCAGCCCACCCCTCGCCCTATCATAACAAAAACAAATAAATCAAAATCCCATAACATTCATATGAATACCTTCAAATCCATCGTCACTAATGTTGAACTAGTTATCTTTCTCAATTTAATACACCATTTAATTGTGTTATTGGTTTATTTAAATACCTTTTCGTAAAACCTATTCCATGCATTGGTGTAGTCTTATTTCTCGCTCCCTGATTTTGAACTCCTTTAGAGCTCATTGTATATTCTAAGAGTGTTGACAGAATAATCAACCATTTCGACACTCACTCCATCATGCTATCAACAATTTGGTCCCCGAAACAATCGCAATCTTCTATTTCCCTTCCATCCCATCTTGACCGGTGTCCAGCTCGGACACAATAGAATCTGGTGATGGTGCACTTATACAAATGAGTGACCATTGGTCAAATTACAATTTGCAATCAAGTCTCCCCTCTTTCTCTATACCTTCATCTCTCCACGTCTGTATGCTTTGACTTTGAGGAAGTGACTTATAATCCCATCTCCTATCAGGAAAATGCCCCGCTACTCTATGGAAATGGTAGAGTAATCAGGCTGTGTTTGATTACATGTTGGAGGTAAACACGTCTCCGTTTGGTCGAGTGTCAGCCATACAATAGATTGCAATTATTGCTATTATATAGGGTAGTTCTACATACAGAGGACTTTATATTGGTATTATCTTTCTTACAGAGAAATCAAGTTTATCTCATCTTGGGTAGTTTTATAGGCAGAGGACTTTATATTGGTATGATCTTTCTTATAGAGAAATCAAGTTTATCTCATCTTGGGTAGTTTTATACGCAGAGGACTTTATATTTGTATGATCTTTCTTGAAGAAAACCAAGATATATGGATAGTTAACTTCTTTATTGCAATGAATGCGACGTTTCTCAAAGAAGTTAGGATCTTTCTTATAGAGGACTTTATATTGGTATGATCTTTCTTATAGAAAAATCAAGTTTATCTCATCTTGGGTAGTTTTATACGCATAGGACTTTATATTGGTTTGATCTTTCTTATAGAGAAATTGAGTTTATCTCATGTGGGTAGTTTTATAGGCAGAGGAATTTATATTGGTATGATCTTTCTTGAAGAAAACAAAGATATATGGATAGTCAACTTCTTTATTGCAATGAATGCGACGTTTCTCAAAGAAGTTATGATCTTTCTTATAGAGGACTTTATATTGGTATGATCTTTCTTATAGAGAAATCAAGTTTATTTCATCTTGGGTAGTTTTATACGCATAGGACTTTATATTGGTTTGATCTTTCTCACAGAGAAATTAAGTTTATCATATCTTGGGTAGTTTTATAGGCAGAGGACTTTATGTTGGTATGATCTTTCTTGAAGAAAACAAAGATATATGGATAGTCAACTTCTTTATTGCAATGAATGCGACGTTTCTCAAAGAAGTTAGGATCTTTCTTATAGAGGACTTTATATTGGTATGATCTTTCTTATAGAAAAATCAAGTTTATTTCATCTTGGGTAGTTTTATACGCATAGGACTTTATATTGGTTTGATCTTTCTTATAGAGAAATCATTTTATCTCATGTGGGTAGGTTTATAGGCCGAGGACTTTATATTGGTTTGATCTTTCTTATAGAGAAATCATTTTATCTCATGTGGGTAGGTTTATAGGCCGAGGACTTTATATTGGTATCATCTTTGTTACAGAGAAATCAAGTTTTTCTCATCTTGGGTAGTTTTATTGGCAGAGGACCTTATATTGGTATCATCTTTGTTACAGAGAAATCAAGTTCATCTCATCTTGGGTAGTTCTATATACAGGGGACTTTATATTGGTGTGATCTTTCTTACAGAGAAATCAAGTTTATCTCATCTTGGGTAGTTTTATAGGCAGAGGACTTTATATTGGTATGGTTTTTCAGAGTCGAAGACAAAATACAAAAAGATTTTGAATGTCTGTGGTGAGGATATATTTAAGAAGTATTCACAATATCATCCATCGGGATATGATACTTGTGATGCGGAAATCGATATTTTAACATGATTTTTGGCCGTAATGTTTGGCATTAGCTTTAAAAAAAATATTAAATGTGGAAATTAGATTAATAAAAAAAATGTTGTCAACATAATATACAATCTTGGGCTTTAAACATAGTTACTGTAGTTTCCACAAAAAAATACCCCGATAGAACCCTCTCTTGAGGATTATTGCTCATTATTACATACAGTATTACCATAAAAGGAGTTACATTCGTTGAAGGTTAAGGAAAATGAATTGTTTAATTAATTTTTCCCCGAACCAAGACTTTATTAGTCAACCGTTGTGTTAGAATAGCATTAGCCCTGACTCAGCGTCACAAGACCTTTTGGTATTGCTGTATGTCTGAGTATAAAGCTTTTCTGATCCTAGATATGAATATTGTCAAGTTAAATTTTAATTGGACTGACATTTTCTAGGCCAGAAAAATGCATTGAAGGGCTTGTTAATAGTTTTCTCGCTGAGACTGAACCTATTTACTGCACTTTGACATTCAAGGAAAGGTAAATAGTATTATAATAAGTTAAAAACTATAATGTCAAGGGCAATTTAAACTTATATATATATATTATATACAGCGAATAACTTTCTGCCAATCGGGAGCGGTAGATGGGAAAATATCCCCGTTCATGAAAGAACATGTACTCTTTGTAATCTAAATGATCTTGGGGACGAATGTCAGTATTTATTTGTATGTCCTATATAAGAATTACAAATAGAATATATATAGAATATATTTACAAATATTATTATAATAGGCCAAAATAATTTCATTTAATTTCTTTTAAGTAAGGAACTTAATGAAAACTCTCCAATTTTTTTAAAAATCATTATGTCTTTGTTCAAGAAATAAGTTAAATGATCCTCATGTGTACCCTTACTGAATGCACTACCTGTACATACATGTACCTATTGTATATTGTATTGTATATACATTGAGGTGCAAAAGAAAGTATATCACTCAGTTGTTTTCCATTTTAAAGATATTAGATGCATTTGATTATGGCACGATACAATAACACCTTTTGGCAGTAGTTTGAATGACTTAATTAGTGAGTTAAATAGTTTTTAACTTAAAAAGTAGGCGGGGGTAAGAAATTAAATTTACACCAACATGACCCCTACCATGTTCAAAATGTTGTAAACGGTGCCGGACGAGGCACATTTATTGGTTTTCACACAGAGTATGTCTTATATGTCGATGAACAGTTGTGTTTTTTCAAAATTAGTTTTGGGGAATTTCAAAATTAAAATTTTTAATTTTAATATTTTTTTAAAAAACGCACTTTTGACTGATTTAATGTTTTGGACTAATTTGCCAAAATAAGTCAGTTTTTTAATACGACGTCGAAAACTCGAGATATTTGACTTTGAAAATTATACATATGATAAATACAACTGAGTGATATACTTTCTTTTGCACCTCAGTTTATGTTCTATGTACCTCTTATGCTGCTGTTTGCAGCCTGGGTTTGAATGAAAGTTCAGTTCTGTTAATATATTACTTCATGAGCAGGACTCAATCACAACTACCTTATTCAACTTTACAAGTGTAGTACCCTAATTGAATTTTCTGATGCTGATGCTGTCTGAGTTGGATTTGAACTCCGTACAAAGTTGCCCTCTCGCCCACTTCGTAACTTCTAAACTAATCCGTGTATACTCATATGAGGTGAGGTGAGGTGAGTTCTGGTTTAAAGCCGCTTTCAAGAGTATTTCACTTATATCACGGCTGCTAGTATTATGGCAGGGAGAAAGCCCGCAACGCCATGTTGCTACGCATTGCGATGAAACCTGCGAGCATCGGCTGGAACTAGCGAACCATTCGTGGTACTGCGCTGAAATTCAGTGTAGCATTGCACCCAAACCTTACTGCGTGTAGAAAAGTTCTTAGACGTCAGTTACAGCGTCGCTTAGCAAATGACTAGCAAATTGCTAGTGAATGTGTTCTACGATGGGGGGATTGATATGTTCAAAGCATGGTTTACAAATATTATGATATCTCAACAGTTCTTTATATAAAATCGAGTAATTGTTTTATACTAGGTTTTATTCTGCGATAAAGCACGCCATCTCGTCTTCTATTTCTTAAATCTGAAATCTTAATAATGAAATTAGATAGTATACATGCAATCGTCGTTTTGACGTACATCATTTCTTTTATATGACCTACGTTTCAATGAACTCTGTTTTGATTAGGAGTGTGTATGGCTAATTAATATTCCATTACGTATCAAACTCACTTGGAAGTGTTCAACCACGCTTGGCGAACTTTCACTCTCGAACATGCAAACCAGATGCCAAAGTGTAGTGCTAAAGTGGAACATTTTTACCCTGCCTTCCTTATAAATGATCTGGGCCCATATTTTTGAAGCTCTCTTAGCGCTAAGATAGTCGTAAGTGCCATACATTAACATTGACTTACGGCTATCTTAGCGCTAAGAGAACTTCGAAAATATCAACAGTAGTACATTGGTGGTTGAATTGCAGTAATCTGGAGCCTATGTAACCCCATGGATCCAAATTATAACATTATTGTATGCCGATAACAGAGTCGTGTTTAGTAATGATTTAAAGGACCTTAAAAAATCCCTTGATGTAGTTTTAGTTGTTGGCAGTCATCCGAAAGCATCTAAAATGAAACGTTATTACAATGATAAGCTTCTTGAAGTATTACGTTCATATTGTATTTTTCGTATTTACCTTCATTGCAAAAGGATATTTAACTATGTATATATCACATGTACCACTGGTGGTTTTACGGGAAATAAATTGAAATAATTACAAAATGATTTTTTACACTTATTTCAGGGATTCTAATTGGTCGAGAGCTCTCAACAACATGAAAACAAAACATGCGAAAGCAAATAAAAAAACTAACCTTGATTGAATGCATGTAAATGGTGGGAAAACCGAAGTTAAATCTTCTGCCGTTTTAGATCAAGGAATCCTCAATTTTGATTCAGCCATTGTTGCGTGTAACAAACTGTTGCCTCCCATGATAAATGACAAATATATTAGGTTTGTGTAAGTACTTTAAGAAAAACTTGTTGATTTTGTTATAATAAGGATTGCTTTACATGCTTTGTGCCTCTATCAACGTAAAACAGCAATACATTTTGTCACGCATGTACTTCGATAGAGGCACAAAACAGTGTA
Organism: Gibbula magus; assembly: GCA_936450465.1. Lineage (NCBI taxonomy): Eukaryota > Metazoa > Mollusca > Gastropoda > Trochida > Trochidae > Gibbula > Gibbula magus. The sequence continues at coordinate 39,066,924 of OW388304.1, read as the reverse complement.
AAACTATCCTTAATTGAATTGAAGCGAATTGTTGAGTGATCATTGCAATACTGTTAACCTTGCCTTGTGCTAAATAAAACACCAATAATCTCAAAATAATCAGTAAAGGGTTGGAAGCCACTTCAAACTTTTTGCCAGAAATGGGAACGTTAATTCACTCATTCGTCGTAAAGGGGGCAATTATCTTCAAAAATAGACAAAATTACTTGTGATTTGACTTGAAGTTACACCTTTGGGTTACTTATTACCTGAGTTGAAAACGCTGAACAGGTGACACGCCAACTTCAAAGGCAACTCTACCCTAGCGTAATTATTCCGGGTCAAAACGGAAGGTGTTATATCTCCGAGATCACCGGTGAAGATAGCATCAGCCAATCACAGGGGTCTAGTTCTTTTTCATCGATCCTGCTTCCGGTGTTTATTATGAAGATCATTTACTGCTGACAGGGAGATTACGGAAGTTATCTTTCTCACTACAAAGTTTTCGTTACATTTATTTTGTCATTTAGTACTTTCATAAACACATTTTCCCAGAGTCTAAAAATGTTAACATTTAATATTTACGATAATATTATTTTCTTCCTGGTTTAAAGTGTGTTATGAGAACGTTTATTTTTCCATTATGAGCAGGTGCTCATTTTCAACAATCAAAATAATAAAAGCATGATCAATATTAATCAATGATTTGATAACGACTAATCTTGCTATATTACTTATTAGATATTTCTGTCACTAATCGATGTCACAACGACCACGCGTGTATCGGTGCAGATATATTTTTGTACCATGTCATTACACGAGGCCCCTGAATTAATCTTCTGACAAAACAATTGAACAGTTTCTCATTGAAACAGGTGCAAACCATTCTCTCCCCAAAGAGGTTACTCCACCCAGTTCTTATATTCTAACCTGTGTTGCATATCGATCACTCGACTAGGTATACAGAATCCTGGTTGCATTAAAAGTTAGTTATGCAATCAGCAAAGTTTAGAACTGAGAATTACTAGATTTGCCTCATCTGTGCGATGCGCATGATGTTTAATTGGACACAAATATGTACCTTTACCGTGTTTTGCGCAAATTGTGAAATGTGGCCGATGTGCAACATGTATTAGGATGGAAGAACTTAGGGGAGTAATCTCTGTTGTCTGAGAAGATGGTAGTCTTCTTCTTGAAATGTTAATTGCCTGGGTACACGGAAGTCATTTCATTCAGTCTGATTAAAATCGACGGTTTCCCCAAGGAATAAAAATCGCAAAATAGTGACACTACCGGGATGGGATACGAACTCATATCGTTCGGAGGTTTCCTCGCAAAACGTCTGATAGCAGCCTGTAGACTCCCATGTTCAAACGCAATTCAGGTAGCCAATCGCAAGACCTCCAACAAAAGCTTTCGGTGCGAGTAGCTAGCGGCTGATAACTCCAAACAGCTATCTTTTCGTCTGTTACGAATGCTTTCAAAACGGCGACCCTTTAAAAACTATGGTGATTGGTCAGCTATTTGACTGGGCTTCGTCTGCGCTAACCTGGAACTGACACGCGCCTTGTTCTCAGACCTTGTGACGTGGAATTTACAGAACATATTCCTATCACGGCAGATGCATAATGTTATTCCTCAGAACAAGGTTGATTTTAATCAGACTGTCATTTCATAATGATTAGTACAGTATCGTGCAAGTATGTTTAAACCTAGTTCTCGCTTGAAAAATATGAACATCTTCACTCGTTACTTGACACATGTGCTCGTGTAACAATCTTTATGTACAAACTTGCATGAACACAGCTCTGTCGTCCTCGGATAAACAGGGGTAACGTTCTATGCTCTAATACCTATATATCTATACCTACTGTCAGCCGAGAGAGTATTTTCTTTTATTAACTCCAAATATCCGATGTTTTGGACATGACTATTCATCGCACTTCGTCGTATCTACTGTAAATAAAATATCATCCGGCTGGGTGTTTGAAATGGCAAGTAGTACGTGAGTGTAAATGTTCTATAGGAGTGTCAATTTTGTATTACCCGAGCGACAGCAAGCTTTTTTTACAAAATTGGTCCGAATCACTTTAAAATCATATGACACAGTTCCGGGTGCAATACCTTATTCCTTTTATTCCATTTGAATAAGTGAATGGAGCAAACTATCTCCTTTTCAAATGACAAACAGTTCCCATAACATCGTAATCAATTGTTTTTGACGTCACAGACGCCTAATTACGAGAAATTAAGCAAAGACAATTATTGACAGACAAATATGATGTTTTATGGTTTCGTTTCACCATTAACGCAATAATCGTTTTTATCAAGCTATATTTAGATTTGTCACGAATTTCAATACCCTATCATAAATTGTGTGCTCGTTCGACTTTAAATCGGGGAATGAGAATCCTCATATAGAACAGCAACTTCCCAAAGCAAGGCATAACTCTTGCCAGTCTCCATTACTGGCTGATTTAGGCCTTGCAGTATTTCCTTAAGAAATCTGTGTTTAGAAATCCAGGCCCGCTATGCATTTCTGGTGCAGCGATTCACCATCTTGACACAACAAAGCGAGGGAAATACCGCAAGGGTTAAATCAGCCAGTAACGCAGACTGACAAGAGTTATGCCTTGCGTTTGGAAGTTGATAGAACAGAGAAAAGGGTCGGGAATATGAAAGGAGTAACCTCTGTGGGAAAAGAATGGAGACGCGAAGTTGGAATATTGTTTATGGAGACAAAATTCGAGGATGCATTCGAGATTACACATTTATGTTAATAATTCATGATTATAACAAAATCAAGTTGAAACATATTACTCCGTTTTATATTTTGATGACGCTATACTTGACAACTGGACTAGCAAATCCATTAAATAATGAGAAGTGAAGCCAATCATCGGCTCCACAAGTGTGGAAAACAGGACATTGTTGATTATTTTAATGATAAAGTATTTGTTACATTTTGGATATCTTATCAATGTTTAAGTTTTATTGTTAAAACATAGAAATATAGCGTGTTTTACATTTCACGAAATGCATAAAAACTGGATACTGCTGAAAAAGCCATCAGTGTGACTTGGGTATTGATTTTTATACGAAATTTTTATATAATATATTCCCGTTTATATATTAATATTATGATTACTCGTCCAAATAACTTAACATAAAATTTGTACTCGACATGACTCATAAAATGTAAAATACTTTTGATTTAGGTAAAAAATAATTTTAGTTGTATTCAAAGGGGCCTCTGTTTTATTGTGTAAATGCACAAATGGAGTATACCAATTGAATTTCCGCTCAAAGAAGGTCTAGCTGGTTTTTAAAGGTTCATCCATTGTGTTTCATGAAATTTTATTAGGATTTAATATGTTCCGACTCACCATATGTGCTGTTTACAGTGCAAATAAATTCACTACATCCCCAATCACCAAATATATCACAATTACTAGTTTCCAATTAACATCGAGTAACATCATTATGCATGTGCAGAAACCGAAACTGCACGTCCCATTTATATGCACAGTAGTTATATGACCTAATAAAGATGATCAACCCAAATTTATCAGTTTGTCTGTTATAAATAATATTAAAAAATTACGTTTGACTTATTGGCGCGCGCCACATCCGGTTTTCGATAAGAAATCACTACTTTTACCTTCACATCGCCAATATACTAAGTCGATTAAGCTCAAAATGGCAATTTTCGGCAACAGTCAGTACTTCTCGATAACATAACACAATTTATAACGTTTAGCATAAATGACCCCAAACAACCCAATGGATGTACCTTTAATCTTATTAAAACACACCGTACTAAGTGATGTCTCTTCGCTAACAAACTAGTCACGGAGAGTAAACCAGCAAGCGACTCGTGTCTCAAAACTAATCTGTCAAACATGCCTATCAGTATGTTGTTTTCAGCGTCAATGAAGTATACAATTATTTCGAAATATACACTCAACCGCAAAAGAAACGTCACCATACAACATCCAAGCTAATTCAATCTTCCAGTGATTAACACGACTGAAACAGAGATACATAATGTCTTCAGAAGCCAGCTCAACTAATTTTGAATTGTCAAAACAATATCTTTTCATAATTCTGAGAAACACGTGTTTGAAGAATGGTTATTTTCTAATCTTCTTAACTAGACGAGATAGGAGAGTCAAAAAGGGCTTTTTTGGCTTGTTTTATGTCGTCCTACAGTAAAGACGTGTCAATAAAATTAAGTTCAAGAAAGTTATTTATGTCGATAAGATGTTTTATAAATTGCATTTCTACATTTTACACATTTTTTACTTAAATTCCAAACACTCTGGCCAAAAACCGTTTTGAAAAAGCAATTTCAGCACCCCAAGTGTATATGAACTGACATAAAAATCAAAGTATCCTACTCCGATTGATGGAATTATGAGTTCTTCTTTATGAAACATATGTCTGTCGAATACATGCAAAATCCACATTCTCAGGCAGCAGTATTTTGTTTTTTGAACTGTTGAAAATGTGGTGACGTTTCTTCTGCGGTTGAGTGTATAAAGAGACAGTACCAGAAAGTCACCAAACCCCCTATATCGTATTTCCTCGGATCCATCCTGGGTCTCGAATATAACCCGAACTTCGGATAGAACCTTGGGATAAGGGCGTGCTGAGGTTTATACAACCCGGGTCTCGAATATAACCCGAACTTCGGATAGAACCTTGGGATAAGGGCGTGCTGAGGTTTATACAACCCGGGTCTCGAATATAACCCGAACTTCGGATAGAACCTTGGGATAAGGGCGTGCTGAGGTTTATACAACCCGGGTCTCGAATATAACCCGAACCTCGGATAGAACCTGGGGATAAAGGCGTGCCGAGGTTTATACGGCCCTGGTCTCGAATATAACCCGAACCTCGGATAGATCCTGGGATAAGGGATGCTGAGGTTTATACAGCCCTGGTCTCGAATATAACCCGAACCTCGGATAGAACCTGGGGATAAGGGGATGTTGAGGTTTATACAGTCCTGGTCTCGAGTATAACCCGAACCTCGGATAGAACCTGGGGATAAGGGCGTGCTGAGGTTTATACAACCCGGGTCTCGAATATAACCCGAACCTCGGATAGAACCTGGGGATAAGGGCGTGCTGAGGTTTATACAATCCGGGTCTCGAATGTAACCCGAACCTCGGATAGAACCTGGGGATAAGGGCGTGCTGAGGTTTATACAACCCGGCTCTCGAATATAACCCGAACCTCGGATAGAACCTGGGGATAAGGGCGTGCTGAGGTTTATACAACCCAGGTCTCGAATATAACCCGAACCTCGGATAGAACCTGGGGGTAAGGGCGTGCTAAGGTTTATACAACCCGGGTCTCGAATATAACCCGAACCTCGAATAGATCCTGGGGATAAGGGCGTGCTGAGGTTTATACAACCCGGCTCTCGAATATAACCCGAACCTCGGATAGAACCTGGGGATAAGGGCGTGCTGAGGTTTATACAGCCCTGGTCTCGAGTGTAACCCGAACCTCGGATAGAACCTGGGATAAGGGATGCTAAGGTTTATACAACCCGGGTCTCGAATGTAACCCGAACCCCGGATAGAACCTGGGGATAAGGGGGTGCTGAGGTTTATACAATCCGGCTCTCGAATATAACCCGAACCTCGGATCAAACCTGGGGATAAGGGGGTGCTGAGGTTTATACAATCCGGCTCTCGAATATAACCCGAACCTCGGATAGAACCTGGGGATAAGGGGGTGCTGAGGTTTTTACAACCCGGCTCTCGAATATAACCCGAACCTCGGATCAAACCTGGGGATAAGGGGGTGCTGAGGTTTATACAATCCGGCTCTCGAATATAACCCGAAGCTCGGATCAAACCTGGGGATAAGGGGGTGCTGAGGTTTATACAACCCTGCTCTCGAATATAAACCGAACCTCGGATCAAACCTGGGGATAAGGGGGTGCTGAGGTTTATACAATCCGGGTCTCGAATATAACCCGAACCTCGGATCAAACCTGGGGATAAGGGGGTGCTGAGGTTTATACAATCCGGCTCTCGAATATAACCCGAACCTCGGATCAAACCTGGGGATGTGGGGGTGCTGAGGTTTATACAATCCGGCTCTCGAATGTAACCCGAACCTCGGATAGAACCTGGGGATAAGAGCGTGCTGAGGTTTATACAGCCCGGGTCTCGAATATAACCCAAACCTCGGATAGAACTTGGGGATAAGGGGGTGCTGAGGTTTATTCAGCCCAGGTCACGAATATAACCCGAACCTCGGATAGAACTTGGGGATAAGGGCGTGCTGAGGTTTATACAGCCCTGGTCTCGAATATAACCGTTTCAGGTATACCGTAATGTCTCGAATACGACCCGGGCCTCGAAAGGAACCCTAGAGGTAAGTTGGCGCTGAAGGGAATAGAACCCCGGGGTTGTATTCGCGGAAATGTGGTATACCAGATTTCATGTTTTATAATAATACATAATTTCCAACGAGGGCGAACACATCGGTGTTCATATTTTAAGTATGATGTACAATATCACTATTATTTCATCACACGAGTGTATATCAGTACACAGAAGTGAGGGCATAGAATTTTCACTGAGTTGAGTGAAATATTTCACTACCCAAATGTTATTTTCACTCTTCTCAGAGAAAATTATTAAGTATTACTCGACCGTGGTGAGATCACTCATTAGATAACAATGAGTTGGTAACACAACTGTGTGTGCTGCCGTAACGTCATAATCGGCGCGTGACGTCATAGTCGCTTTTGGTTGACGTCACAATGTTTACCGCGCGATGCAATAGCGGGTCACATTTTTGCAGGCGAGCGTCACTAAAAACGATTTTCTTGCAATTCAGCGCTATTCACATCACTGAGTAATAAATAAAATACCAATCTGGGTCCCGTTTAATAACATGTTTATGAAACTCGTGAATGGCATCGGTATTTAACTCGCTTTCGCTCGTTAGAATACCAAACCATTCATTCGTTTCATAAACATGTTATCAAGCGGGACATCGTTTAGTATTCTATATTTACATCACTTCAAAATGTTTTACGGTGTATGGATATTATCTTCACACTATCGATAAAACCTACCCTTTTCACATCTTAATTCATCTTTCTGGAGGTTGAATGAATTACATGAACAAAAATAACAATGTCTATTAGAATGTAACGTATTTAACATTAATTTATAACTGATATTTGACAATGTCAGTGGTTACCTATGCAACGTATTCGCTTATATCCTGATAAATCTCATTCAAATGGCATCTGTGAGCGGTCTCTGAGCGGATATTTGTAAACTGACATGTAAGGCCTAAAAAAATAAACGTTTCTGGCCTTTACAGGCGGACAAAAATGATGCGATGACGCGATTTATTTTACGACATGTTTTTTGGGTTTGTTTTAATGAAGAGTTAAACAAAACAAAATTATACAATTATTTATATAAATAAAGCACAAACTCTCTTAAATATGTGTTACTATTCCAAATAGTCTATAATCTCACCCCTACACTCCATCTCAACAGAAACGAGTGACATTTTCTATGTCAAATGTTTTCTGAGGCTAAAAAATTACAGTTATCTGCCCTTACTTTTGAAAACCTAGAAAAAAAAGACCTGAGGCGTGGGTTGAAACTGATGAGGGCGGAAACCAGAAACAATGTCTTTTTTTCCTTTTTTTGGGCCTAAAAGAAACGTCTCCACATTTTCAACGGAGTCAAAAACGAAATACTGCTGCCTTGGAAAGTCGTGGTAGGCACATGTTTTGTGAAGGGGTACCCGCAATTTCATAGAGAGTATACGGCTTTTATTTTATGGCTGTTTAGTACACTTGAGGTGCTGACATCGTTTTTTCAAAATGGTTCTTGGTCAGAATGTTTGGCATTTGTGTTTATAAAATATAGAAATTTAAATTTTGATAAAAGATGTTGTCGACATAAATAACTTTCTTTGGCTTAAATTTGGCGCATCATTACTGTTGGACGTCATAAAAGAAACCATAATACATAAAAAGAAAATACATTCTCTTCAAAATGACGATTTATTAAAAACGCGTGTGCTTTTAAATAAATGAAAATATGCTGTTTTAAAAATAATAATTTAGTTAACTTGGCTTCTGGAGACATGCTATAATTCTGATTGAGTCGTACGTATGTGCCACTCGCGGATTGATCTATCTTGTATTTTGTATGGAGACGTTTCTTTTGCATATGAGTATATCTAAGTTCAATGTTCGTTGTTAACGTCCTTAAAAGAACACATAACGGCTTGTTTGTTTAATGATATACGTAACAAAATGACTATGTATATATAATGTTTCATGAAAAAGAAAGAGATAAACAGGTATTTCTAAGTATTCGTTGAAAAGTGATCAAATACGATACCCGCTCTGCTAAAAATCAACCCCGTTCCAAGAAATAAAATCTGCAAACTAGTGCATCTAATAAGATACGAACTAGTTCTATAGATTTCTATAGAAACCTCCGAACGATATGAGTTAGTATACCGGTAGATGCACTATTTTGCAGCTCTTTAATTCTCGAAAAACTGTCGACTTAAATATGATACTGATAAAATAACGGTGTTTGTATTCAGTACAAAGTAAAATATTTCTGTTTTCTGTATTTTTCTGAAAAGAGCACGTTAAAAAATGTTGCAAAACATCAAGAAAATATTAAGTTTTATTCACATTCATATTACGTCTTTTCTTCCTAAAATCCTTTTACGAATAGAAAATCGTCATTTTGTGGATTACCTACCCGAGACAAACATACAAGGAACTTGATGAAGCGTGCCGATAGCCCCTGAGAAAGAGTTATGAGTAGTTCTTACATTATCAGGAATGAGAAAAGGTCTTACATACACTGTCAATGTTCAATTTATTGTTTTAATATCGATTAGGTACCGTGGTGAGTTGGTGAATTTTCGGTCTTACACCAAGACAGAAGAAGAAATGTAACATCTCATTCAATACCGAACTGTTTTACAACATTCGTCCGATTCTCGGAATTGGCACCGCTCTTTGACTCGTAAAACGTCCAATCCTCGGAAGTGCCACAGCTCGGGCGTTCTTCTGTAATTCCTTCAGCTTCTCGGAAAGTCTCGTGAACTGCGAGAGGTCAGAACGCCGATAGCGACCTCCTCTGGGCGCAGGGCGCAGATGGGGGATTGCATCCTCCTCAGACCGGCGATATATTTTCTCAGTGTTATCGTCTCCCAAGCTTTTCTCGTAGGCTGGCAGAAAATCTAAGCTTCTACCGTATCGTGGCAACGGAATTTGGCGGCTTGATAACGTTTTTGCTTCGTCCTCCAGGATTGAAAGAATGTATTTTTGCTCTTCCGGTGTCAAGTCACTCTCCATCCGGCCAAGACGCATCATGGGAAATCCCCTCTTGCCCAATCGCAGCATTTGCAGACCACGACCTAACCGGAACATGCTCCAACCACTGCGTCGAACACGCGCATGCTCTGAATCTGCCTCGCTTTCATCTTGGGCTTCAGCGGCGATGCAGCTTCCTGTCAATAGAATTAGATGTTTAATAGACATTTTCATGTTAGTGAATTATAGATAAGTAAATCTATCTACAGGTATTTTACTAACAGGGTATGTCATTTTGATAAAAAACGAATGTTGCATTTGTGTTTAAAGTATCTTCAGTAACAGGATATTATTTTATTTTTAAGCAAGTTGCTGGATTCGATCCCACACCATCAGATTCAAGCAGAAATCACCAGCACTGAATATCCAAATAGCTTAAACATTCTGCCACAAATTCCTGGCTAAACTGAATTCCAGCTACTCGTATTTAGAATGAGAGAAATGCATCGATAAAAGCTTTATTCACAATATTCTCTGCATCTCATCGTTTCAAATTCTAAAATGCCTATAAAAGAACAAAGGCATTTAATTTCAAAATTAGACCTCTATATGGTAAACGTTAATTATCACTGAAGCATTGGCATTCTAAGTGGCATGTCTTTCTACTGAACATAAAAAGTAACTATGAATGTTGCAATTTTCAAATTTAGCTCGTAAGTATAACAAACACTGTAGGAATCCGTTTTTTATGTCATATGTTTTCCGGTGCATGTCAATTTTACCCCTTCCCCAGTCAATATGTTAAAGATACCTGGAAGGTCAGTTAAAATATGTTCTTAGGTTACAAAAGCACAGTTTTCCTTGATATTTGATGCTATAAATTATCCCCTCGTAAATGTCTTAAACTTGTTGCAAATATTTCCAATTTTCATTCAATATAATCGGTGGATAACTAGCTTACACCTGTGACGCGGAGCATGACATTTAGTTCTATTCGACTATTTGAATATTCACGGACGACCAGCCTTAACGTGAAATGGCCAGGAAATTGGCGCCTGGCTTTAAGCCTATTCCACCTCATGTATCCCATGGATTTCCGCCTGTTTAGTTAATAATACGAGCTAGTTAATCCGATATGTACTCTTTGTAACGCGGCATTTAATGGCCTGTCGCAAAATTGACTTAGTAATGTCACCAATTACGACCAAGGCTTGAACGATGAGACTGCCATTGATCTGAACTGGCAATATCGTGTTACTAAGTTGAGTAAAGCGCATGTTGCTTAAAGGACACATGGCAAAACCAGGAAGAAATAAGTGGATTCCCAATTTGGATAATGCGCTCTCAAGATTATCTAAAAATAATTTGATTCTAATTAAGATACATTTTAACCATATTGATATGCATGAGTAACATGTTGTGTGCTAAGAAATGAGACATTGGAAATATGTAAAGACTGGGGGATATTAACGTTTTTTAACGTATAATAAATGCTATAGAGGTAAAATATCTACTAATAAAATGTTTAAACTTTGATTGCAATTAAATTATTACATGGCAAGATCAGAAAGAAGAGGTTTTCAAATTTGAATATGAAGGACTCACAAAAACTGAAAGGAAAAAGCTGTAAACAGAGTCTGAGAGAAAGAAATGGAGCACGAGAGGCAGAGAGTTCGAGGTGAGGTAGGAGAGGGAGAGAGAGAGAGAGAGAGAGAGAGAGAGAGAGAGAGAGAGAGAGAGAGAGAGAGAGAGAGAGAGAGAGAGAGAGAGAGAGAGAGAGAGAAATAGAGAGAGAGAGGAGAGAGAGAGAAATAGAGAGAGAGAGAGAGAGAGAGAGAGAGAGAGAGAGAGAGAGAGAGGAGAGAGAGATACAAAAAAAAGGGGAGGGAAGGAGAGAGAGGGAGAGAGAGAGAGAGAGAGAGAGAGAGAGGGGGGGGGTGGGGAGGAAAGGAAATTACATGCATGGATAATTAATAATGTTCGACGTTATGGTATTTTCGAAATTAAATGGCACAAACACATGGTGTAAACTATTTAATACTTGCCATCTATGTATTGTGTGCGAATGAGACTCCATGAAAGATTTTATGTATATTTGGGTTCAGTAAAAAAAAAATCCAATACTTTTAATTATTTATTAGAACCAAAATGAGAACACTCAAAGATTGTAACAATACACCAATGCCAAGATCCCAAGAGACAAGGAATGAATTCTTTTGAATAAATTCTTTTTTTCTTATATTCGTCTTTTTTCGGTACAAAATGGTAATGTACAAGTGGAGAAATAGCAAATGCTCAAGGACACTATTCATAAGACATCCAGTAGTAACATGTTTTATCAAAAAAATAATCGAACCATACACGTTACGTTGTTTATAAAACATTTCATTCCTATAACTAGTAGGGGGTGTCAATCATTATTATCATGAGTATATGATTGTAGAGTCACAAAGGCAGGAGGAGACGATGACAGACATTGGTGACACAGAGATGCAAAACATTTCTAACTCAAATTTCGTGTGGCAAAAATGTTTTGTGATACTCATATGAAAAACAGAACATAAATCTCTCAACTTCTTCAGGCTTACATAGCATTTCCACATAAATTACATGCGTTTGTCAGAAAATCATATTTTAATGTTTTCAATTGTGTAACAATCTAACCTGTATTTAAGAGAATAACTCGTTTTTATGAAAATATTCATTAGATGTTTTAAGTACATAAATAGAACCATTCCAAAAACACCCATGTCGGAAAATCATATTTAAATATTTCTTTAATTATATAGCATTTGAGCAGGTTTATCTTCACTTCAGAACTAATATTCTGATCATATTCATATGATATAAGAACATAAAGATTTACACAAATACACAAATAGAGAAATCCACTGCATACCCATGCCTTAATGACAAATGTTTATAAAATGTGCAGAAGTGTATTCAATTCAAATAAGTTGATTGTATTCGTGACCTCGGTCCCATATACAAATAAAAATAATGACATACGTATATACATTGGTAATTGTAAATTTAACGTATATGGATAAAACTACGACAACTGGTTCTTTTATTTCTAATAGAAATGACATGTTTGCAGAACTGTTGGCATACGTTTCCCAACATAAGTATACGTAATATTTCAAAGTTACAGTTCTGAATGTATTTCTTTGGGATTTTGCTGTCTAATTTCATTATACAATGTACATTTCAAAATGACATTAAATTCGTCTTCTTTAACATTTCAGTTGAACAATTTACAATTTCGATTTTCTTTTGCTATATTATCTCGAATCCACCTGAATATGAGCTCAACCAGTTCGGAGTAACACTAAATACCACCAAATTTGGATGTTGCTAATTTGTGACTTATGTTTCTGGAAAAGGATTGTGTTTATATAATGTATAATAATTCTATCTAGTACTCCCGTTCATAATTGTATACTGAGTACAATATTTGTCTAATATAAGAAAATTACGTTATAAAGATTTTGGAAGTGCAAGAATAACAAAAAATCATGTCGGAAACATCAAATTTACAATAATTTCCATTATATAACTTGCTATGTTTTAATTTCCCATTGACAAAGCCTCATGAGACCAGTTGGTTCACAGCACGCAAGGACGAATGATTTAGCAGATCCAATGGGAAATGAAGAAGATAATCCTACAACACATAGCCTTGAGCCTCGCGTTTCTATGGTTGTAAATAAGGCATTGTCGTTTTTCAGGATATTGAGAATCGTGGTGTAACATTTACCCGTGGTGTTAGGGAAATGTATTAGGACTGCAGTAAATAGTGTTTAGAAGTGAATGTTTTTCCTGATCATTGTAATTTGCGATTTTGGGATATTATGTTAAGCTAAAATGTAATTTTAAGTGTACTGGAATCTTATTTGAATAATTTGTCGTTGTGATAAACGTAATTTATACTTATTTATTAAACATAAACACGATTGTTTTTCAACGATGTACAGAATATGACACATGAAATATCATATTATAATAACATGGTGTTATATCATTTTGCTAACGATATTAATAACATATTATGAAATGTTCGTAATATTGTAAAAAAAAAAACAACAACAAAAAAACAGAAATATTTTTCGCAATTTTTTGGTATTACAGTATCTGTAGTGACATAATTTTGATATTTTATGAAGTCTTGCATATTTTTGTGAAGATAGAATTTTTAAATTATAAGAAAACACCATGATATGCATCTATAACATACAGCCTAAGGCAAAGTACCTTATCATTCAAATAATCCAGGTTTCTCGTCAAAATCGCCTTGTAATACTCCTCTTTTTTCAAGTTTGAATGGATTTAATTTTAGCTTTACATTTTCATTAGAAAACAGTTTACAAACACCTAACATTGAATTCCCTTCTCCGTGCCAACCGGACGCAAATATAGAAGATGAAACTAAAAGGCAAAGTTTGAGAGTGCCGAAATGTTGGTATAGTCCGAGTGAAAGCGAGTAATGTTAATGGTAAATACGTTTTTATTTATAAATGAACTATTTCATTAACTGCAGCACAAAAGAAAACCAACGTTCGACTTTTTATTTATAGCAAAACAATATTTTATTATATTATAAGTTTCTATTGATGTTCCAAGGGATTCGAAATACAGTCTTATTTGAAGCACTTCCAACTCATACATATTGGTCGTACAAATCCAGTATAATATCTCATCAATGTTTGCCAATAATTACTGATATTTTGATAACCCTGAATCCTGTGCTATACGGTGAAATGACATTTGACATCAATAAAACTCGCCTTGAAGATGATAATATTAATTTTCTCTGTTCTTTTGGTAAAACAGGTGTTAACCAAAGTGAAATAACCGACGAGGGAATATTAAGAATACATTAAAATCAGGTCTGTTAAATACATGTCATTTGTCCAATCTTCGACAATCCGGTTCGTTATTTTGGGTGCATTTACGCTGAATGATTGACAGGAGCAGCGGACACAGATTACTGAAATGAACATGCGTGAAGCATTATTGCCGAGACCTTTCTACGATTCAATTATCAATACTTTTCGTGCATTAGACTCGCTCTTAGAGACTTGCTATTTCTGATATCGCCGGACCTCTCAATGGGGTACGATCCGGCAAGGACAGACATTGGCGCCATCACTCTTGAGATAAAATCCATGAATCTGATACCGGAAGTGACGTCATTGTCTGACATTAACGTAGAACTATTGTAAATAAAGGTATTCATATTTTCTTTTTAATAGAATGAATATATTTAAATGGATATGCAACTTGAGATGTTTCTAAATAGACCATATAATAACATGTACAATGTCTCTTCGATAGCATTTTTGCTTTATCAAATAGATTTGTTTATCCTGAAATCAAATTGAAATCAAGTCACTAAACTAGAATAATAATATATTTCAAAGCACCCACAATAAAAAAAAGTTAGTTTGACCTGCTTTGCCTTAGACACACAAAGGTTTGAATATACTTGTAAAAATAGCTGCTTTTCACATACATTAAGATTTTTAAACCAATTGCTGTATGTATCCAATAATTGATTAAGAAGACATAGGTTTAATCAGGAATGAAGAATATGTTATAGGATAAACTGTATACTGTATTAGAAATACGAACCTACAAGTTTGTTGATTAGATCAGAACATTTTTTTATTTTTTTTTAAACCATTCAAATTAAACATTACACACTTTTCTTACCTGTAAACTCATGTTTTGATTACATACTTTTTACAAAGAGGAAAAGTTGAGAAACTTATTATCTTTTCTTAACTGTTCATTGACAGAATTGGGTGAAAATTAAATTCCCCTACTTTTTTAAAACTCTCTTTAATACTTTTGTTCTCTTATATTTCACTAATGCAGAACTAAATAAAGCATTAGCAAACTGTAGCCCATTGCAATACAAGCATACAATCCTTACAGTTAACAGTAGAAGTGTATTAGGATGGGGGGAGAAATTTATATAATATCATCTTCAGCTTACACAACATTCCCTTTACACCTAAAACATAACATTATAATTCTGTTTAATCCCTCAAAGTTAAAAATTGTGTTTAACTGTTAAATAGTGAATACATAAAAGAGACAAATAATATACTTTGACTGTTAACCAATAACACGATCCTTGAAATATTATCACTAAAGGTCAGTACTAATAACAAAAATATTAATAAAATATGTGCCTATATATATTTAATTAGATAATTTCATGTGAATTGTGAACAACATCGCATACTCGTTGTGAAACATTATGGCTAATTTCTCTAACATACCGAATTATTCCAAACTGTTGTACTGAATTTTCCATTAATTGAATGAACGCCATATTTGGCAACGTCTAACGTCAAGTTAACGTCAACGTAAGGGCGGTGATATGTTGAAAACATTACGTTCTTACTACCTATCATCTTCCCTCATCTTATTAAGATTATTTTTGTATCTCCTGTAAATTGAATAGTTCAATGACGACTGGAAACCTAATTAGGATAGACGATTGACACATACGCTTTGTATAACGTTAATAATTCCTCTCAAGTACTTTATGTACTGACATAGGTGATACTTGCCACACTTAGACAATGACACAGGCGGCCTTTAATAGACGACTGTCTGCTTATTTGATCGGAAGGTGAATTTAGTATCATCTTTGTCTGCAAAATGTATTATTTATTTTCCTCTTTGTACTTATTTTATTATCCATCATAATTCATTTTCAATAATCAATATAATCCGTAATTACTCTTATCAATTATCTAATCTCATCCCGTAATTCTTATCGAATTCATTCTCTCGTTTTCTCTCACGTATTTATTTACATTTATTGCAATTGAACATTATTCTTATTCAAATTTTGAACTAATTTTCAATCAACTAAGTTATTTTGTTATGCCTTATTCAAATATTCTATTCACTTAATTCTTAATTCGTATCTACCTTATTCCTTTATTTTGAATCACCTCGTCCCAATATTCACATTCACATTTAGTTTTATTCATCTAATCCCTTTATCATGTTAAACCGTAATAATCTGTTTTCATTCACACTTTTCCATTATTCCTAATTTTTTTTTATCATTTAGCTTACTTTGAAAAACATTATTCTCCGTATTCGAATGTTCTTTCCTATCTAATTTTCTAGTGTCAATTTTGAATCTGTTCTTAAATTACTCTTCTGCAAATGCTTCATTTTAAAGTATCTTTCACAGGAATATAACTAAACGAATTAACTGATTAAAGGCCGTGGGAAAACAGTAGAATATATAGTATTGATTATCTATGAATTGACGTCAAAGAAACAACCTACTATATATAATGTTGATAACATTGGCGCCACAAACTGTTTTGTGTCGTCACAAACAATGGTTGGTAAATTCTGCATGGAGTTGGTGGAAAAAACCTTTTACTTCAGTATAACTAGGACATTACATAATATCGTGTAAGTCATAATTATATGCTTATTTGAGTTTTATATAATAATTCGATGATTAATGAACCGTATAGTGTATCTCACATACGTCTGCTAGTATTATTAGAGTAGAAAGTCCGCAATATCAGTGCCGTGAAACCTGCGAGCATCGGCTGAAACTAGCGAACCATGGGTGGTACTGCGCTGAAATTCAGTGATGCATTGTACCCAAACAGTTCACAGCAGACAAAATTGCCGAGTCCCTGGCAAAAAAATACCAGTTAAAGGCTGTGGATATGAATTGGAAATAAAGTGTTAAATGTTAAAGGTGAGATGTCATGCCACTTTCGGATTAATTAAAATGGTATATCAATTTGACAATTGCTCGATTTTAAATTTCTGGAATCGGCCCATAAATTCCTTATATACGGCTTTTTTAAAAACCGCCTAATTTAGCCCCGGGGGCCAGAATGAAAATCTGCGGGGTTTGGTCCCTGAAACCCATCCTCGATAATCCAGCGCTATTGTTCCGATAAATCTACACATTTATCGGAACAATAGCGCTGGATTATCGAGGATGCCTGAAACCATGACTCCTGTGAGTCATAATTTAACGTGATTTCGATTGTTATTTTGATTGTTTATTTCACAAACAAATCTTTAAAAAAAATCAACTTAAATTTTCCATATATCGAATGTTTAGATATATACGTTTAGGTAATACTGGCAAAAACATGTGTTTTGGGCGATTTAAAACACTTCAAAAATTCATTTAGCGGCAGTTGTAATCATTAATAATTAATTTATGAGGCTCCACCTCGTCTGTGGTTAATCACGCCTCAAGGATTGCTTCAAAGCGGATCGCCGCGCTGATTGCGGCATTGTTAAAAAGGTATATTAAAATCGTCTTATATAATGTACGCAGAAGTAATAATCTGTCATTCTTGAGAAAAATGCATTAAATTTGAACTTTAATGTCTTAGCTTGTTCAAGGACTTAAATTACATAAGTCTGTTGCTTGTCGGCCCAGGTTCACACTATAAACTACATATTCGCATATTTACGTTGTGCACATCATATATTAAGATATATCTGTGGTTGTGTATAGTTTTCAAAATGACTCCTACAAATGATACAGTATAAATCACACGGCATGTATACATTATTTTGTGCCTAGACTAGACAACTGGGCGAATACAGGAAAGACAGAGCCAATACGGACAAAGTGGGCTAAATACGAGTCTGAGCATGCGCGGTCGCGATGAAAGACCGAGGCTATCGCTTCAAAACTCTGACCAATAAACATGAAGTGATTAATGAGTGCTCCCGGAAAGCTTGGATACTTGTCCATCGATCCTGAACTTTTTTGTTGAAATGTCTACATTCATTCATTCATTCAAAAAAGAGAAGGCAAAACTACATGTGATTCATCTTAAAACTCAACTCATTACAAAAATTATTATTTTACATTTTCTTGTGAATAAAGCGATCGACACAAGACCTCTTTTACCGCTTTACACAACGATCATATCAAAGGTTAACTATTAAAAGCGTTTGGATAAATAAGCCTACAGGTGTACGGATAAAAAAAACATATAGTGGATATTATAAATGCAAAAATTTCGAAAAACGTCCCTGTTTCACCTCTTTAAGTCCTTTGAAGATGTTTCAGGTGATTTTCGACTTTCGACCATTCTATCGAGTGAATGAAATTATTAGTATGTATGTTTCTTAGCACATGAAATATTAGTATTGTCTTGTTATTAATCGAGATGTCAACAGTAACAAAGTACAACGTTAAACGTTATATGTGAACAGGTACCCGCAACTTCATACATCAGAGTATGATAATTTTATTTTCAAGTTAAATAGCTTTTTCAAATGTTATCTATCTTTAAAATTAATAAAATGTAGAAATTAGGTTAATAAAAGATGGTATCGACATAAATAACCTTCTTGGACTTAAATTCGTTGACTCGTCTTTACTGTAGGACGCCATAAAACAAGCCAAAAAAAGGTCTAAGTTTGCTTCTGAACACGTAATGTATCTTTGCTTCAGTCGTTTTTATTACGCGTGGATTGAATTATCTTGCATTTTGTATGGTAACGTTTCTTTTGCCGTTGAGTGTACTTTAAACGACACCTCCAATAAACGTTGAATTGTCATAGAGATTTTACTTGTTCATTTATTCATCTACTTTACCTACTTGAAAATTATTCAAATTGTATGTTAAAACATTTGAAGACTAGCTATTGTTACTTAATGTATCACGCACATGCATACAGAATGAGTAAACATTTTGATTTCATACCTTTTACTTTCCGTTTCTGTAATATATCTGCTTATGAATGATAATGATTGTATTACAATCTTTTTAAAGACAGTTATGGTTAAGTTAAGTCATTAAACATTAAACATTAACGTACATACATAAAGAATGGGTAAAAGCATTATTTTATTTGTTTACATTACACGTTCATTCTGCGTATGAGTCATTGCATTAGTAGTACTGTCCCTTTGGTATGGTGTATATGGTTGAAAACAAATTTAAAGGCGCTGAAGCACGCTTTCTCACGAAAATGTGTTACCAATGGCTAAATAATACTCCTGAATTAATAAAAAGAGTACTAAAACGAATGTAAATTGTTTGCTTAAGCCATGCGAGTCAATTTCCCTTCCAGCGGCCATTTTCATGCGTTCACCTTAAAATGGCCGCTCGAAGGTAGTTCAAATGAAGTGACTGGTGTAGCGATACCAAAAAGCTCAGAGTGGAATTTTAGATATGGTACAATGATGGAATGGCCAACCATCTTCCTGTCTGAACTCGCATTTCGAAATTCGCATGAGACCTACGAATCTACCTCTTACACTGAAGAGTTCCACACCACTGTTGCTTTATAGGTCGCACCATTTTCTGTCAATACGGCTAACCGTTTTCTATGGATATGGCTTATGGGATCGTGTGATGAGATGTTGTACCCTCTTACATAATAATATATCGTATTAACTTTAATGATAAATAGAACATTTGAGAAAAAAGAATTTGCCCAAAAATGTGCTACAGCGCCTTTAAGGTACATGCATAAAACAGCATAACATTCCTATTATTGTAACAAATATATTCGTGTCCGTGCGTCCATACTGGAAACTATGAACCCAATCATTTTAATAATTGTCTACGTTATAACACTAATAGAAAAATATTTGTGCTTATATGAACTAGATTAACTTTGGTGCTAATTTAGTCCAATAAAGTCTCTCAGTACACATCGTGTATTTGAATTCAGAACAACTCTTAGTCCAATTATTTTTAACAAGCCTCTTAAGCTTTATAGACAGCGTACAAAATAGTTTATGAAACTGTTAGGAAACATTTCGGAAACTAGACCTCCAGTCATTTTATAGAAATCTTTCAATGAAGACCATATTATACTAGCCTCTGATAACGTGATGTTGTTGCCTACAGATGTTCTATATATAATTCAAATATTTTGCCAATTCCCTACATTGTTGAAAACATTTATTTAGCTTATGAAAAGGGAAAAGGAAAACTAATATTTTAAAAAAATCAAATAACATAATTCATTTGATATAATAAATGTCTATGTTTGTGAAAACGATCAAACATAATAACTGTTATCCAAAGTCAAAAGCAATGATTTAACAACCATCGATCTTATCGAGGTATATGCACACGTATTTGATAAAAGTAATTGAAACACATACTTGCATATAATATAACAATAACCGCAAGCCGTTAGCAACGATTAAACAATACCCTTAAATTCATAAAGTATTTATTTGCTCATAGTAACTACCAAGATACGTGTATAAAGATTCCATTCTAAAATCTATTATTTATCAATAACCTACACTTTATAAAAGTATATGTTTGCTCAAAGTAACTACCCACATATCTGTATATAGAATACACGTAAGTCCATACCAATACCAATGATTTAGAAACCTTACACCCCATAAAAGTATATTTTTGCTCAAAGTGATTAAGCACATACCTGTATATAGAATAAATATAAGTCCAAGCCAATACCATATTTAAAAAACAATCTTCCCTATTAAAGTCCAATCCAACAGCAATGATTCAACAATACCATAGACCTCATAAGGGTAGTCCTATGTATTTGCTCATAGATAATTGACCACCTACCTGCATATAGAATAACTATAAGTCCAAGCCAATAGAGATGATCAAGCTGCATGGTTGTTGTAGGACTTCTTGACTTTGTCCCCGCTGCTAGCAAAATGGACGAAACTTGTGACCGTCCACTTTTAAACGTTTCTCCCACAGAATCAGCCCTCAGAGACGGTCCTCCCTAGCTGCAGCAATATTAATACGCCCTCAATAACTCCGGGCTTCCGGTCGCAAGCTTTGGCGCGCAACCCACGCATAAAACCAGTGATGTAAACACCGTCAAATAGAGGGTCCTTATTATTTCACAAAGCGTAAAATAACGATTATTGGACTAGCCCAGACCCCACATCCACGCCACGGGGGGTGACTGCAGAGAAACACAAGCAAATGAAACACGTCAGACAACCCAATCAGAGAGCGGTTCCTCTAAAGCAAGATTTATAACAATTGATCAGAAGCACAAACCTTTACTTTTCCTCCACGTTGGGTGCAGAGTGATCGCTGACTCACTGGAAATAGACTACGTATATTTCGTAATGGAGGATTGACGGTGCCAGACAATTTCCTTAAGTGATAGAAACGTGCCCCAACGTATTTTTCCTTCTTAATCAACAACATAAGAAGTGTCTTTGATAATGTTGCCGTTCATCTGTACTCATTACTTACCTGTTTGTTCATTTTGGAGGTTTATCTGGTATTTATTTCACGAATGTATCAAATTTATTTTAACAAAATGTGTTATCTGTTGTTCTCTATATAATTCATGGACAGTTCAGAATGATAACATATTGTTTGTACAGTGATAGAATGGTTATTTTTCAATGTATTTCTTGCGTTTAATGAAGATCTTAAAAAAAATATACTTCCGATTGATTTTCAAATCCGTCTGTTCTTTTAAAGAATATTATAGATAATATCTGAGTTTTTAACGAAAATGGCTATATTAGTACATCTCAAATACCCTTATTCGTGTTTTCCCAACACAAACTGAATGAAAAAGAAAATTATTTTGGAAATACTGTTTGTTTCATGTTTCTGAAAAACACTCCTTTTTTAGATTCTCTCCAACTAAAATCGAGATAGGAATATGAAATAGGACTGTCACCTTTTTGGATGTTTTATCTCGCCCTACAGTTCAAGTCCAATAGGGTACATTATGCTGTAATCATTTCTTTACCTAACTTCCATATTCTATAAATTTTCACTTAAATAAAACCAGATAAAACCAAACATATTGTTATTTCAAATGTATCTATGGTTTGAATAATCGAATTTTGAAGTATCCTTTCCAACAATCATCGTTTAATATTTTCAATATTACAAGCAAGGTATTGATAAGATCTATGTTCCTAAACGCCATTATCTTTCATAATAGTCATTTAACTTTTAAACATCAATATCCTAACTAAGGTGTGTCAAAACCAATGAGAACTTTCACCCCCAATCGTTTGCTTTCTAATAATAGTCAATGAACGTTTTCAATAAAACAACATCAAGGTCAGTTATAATTCTTAAAAACTATACACCTTACATAATAGTCATTTAGCAGTACCATATCAATTTTACAATCAAGGTGTGTTGAAACAAATGAAAATTCAAATTTTCAATAGAATCCTTTTTTAATAATAGACAATTGACATGTTCAATGTTATAGTAAAAATATGCCCTTAAAAGTTATGTATTCTATGTATTCAACGCCGTTTCCTCTCATTATCATATTTTACATGTTTATATAAATATTGCAATCAGAATATGAAATTATCAGTTAAATATACATTCATGATCATAGTTTACATTTTGATCATATTAAAGTATGACATTAATAATTAAATACATATTCAACATCGTTCTCTCTCATAATCAGACTTTATATTTTGATATCATTTTTACAATCCAGGTGTGTCATTATAATTGGCCAGTCAGGTGAGTATTATTCACACCTGTCTGTTACCTGTCAATAAAAGCATAACAAGATCATATACACGTTATGACGCCATCACAATCATACGCCTTGCCAGTGAAGTCTAGCCATCAGACTGATGGAGGAATTAACTATATTGGGTGATAAGTGTGATACAATAGTATCGTCAATTTCACATGAGTAGGAAAGTATGTCACCTTAAAAGGGCAGTTGCACGTTTTTCGCACATTTTATTTTTTCAAATTTCCCATTTTTAATGATAGTTTTGTGTCATTTATATTTAATTTAGAGGGTAAAACATCTTATTACACAAACCAATTATCTGTAGTGGTAATAACGGGGTCGCGTTTAAAGCAAAAATTGCATGGCGGCCATTTTATTGTGAACACATTTTATTATTTCGAATGACAAACATGATTCCCTAGCTTTATAGAACCTTTTTTAACTTGATTTTCCGAAGAGATTAGGGTGTTTTACTATTGGTGACATTGTTTTTCAAATACATTTCATCGACTTTTTAAGCAAAAACACGTGCTACTGCCCCTTTAAGCATGTTTTTTGTGAAAGAGTAACGTTTTTTCACGTGGTAAATTCGTGCATGTAGATGTTTCTAAATCTAAAAAAAGTTTTAAGTTGAATATTTTCATTAACTAAGGCTATTTTAAAATTGCAAATGATCATATTACTATTACATGTTATTCATTTTTTCTTGTAGAATGAATGATTAAGTAACTATGAATTTTCAAAATATATTTTATATTTCAATAAAGTTTCTTCTGTAATACGTCAGTGATAAGCTTTTTATTTAATGAAAGATAATATATGTATAACAAGATATTTCAATTCTTTAAAAAAAACAATTATGACTGTGAACATATGTTTATTGTAAATATTTAATAAATATCCAATGTGGATATTCCTAATTTTAATCAGTTAGGGCTACGTAAAAAAATTTTCTTGGTATACTAATCAAAAGCAATGGTCATTTTTGTAAAACCATTACAATGTAAACGAATAAATGCCCGTCCAAATAATAAAAAATACCAGTTAAAATTGATGTTTTTCATAAAATGGTTGTTGAATTGAAATGGTTTATATGATGATCCTTAAGCAACATCTGTTGAAGAACTTTATAGTAATAACCACACTAGAAGTATAATATGCTTGCAATTTTATTTAAGGATTGTTTTACATGTATTGTGCCTCTATCGAACAGCTACGCGATGTTATACAATTTGTTGATATTATACTTCGATAGAGGCACAAAACATGTAAAACAATCCTTAAATGACATTACAGTAATCAAGAAAGCTATTAATTACAGTATGAATGAGATATGTCTAATAGCTTGTTAAAGGTACATCCATTGTGTTGTTGGGGGTCACATATTGCAAACGTTATAATTGGTGTTACTTTATTGAGGTACCGACTGTTACCGAAAACTACCATTCTGATGGTAGTAGACTTAGCATATTGACGATATGAAGGTAAAAGTAGTGATTTCTGATCGAAAACCGGACAATGCACAGCGTCAATGAGTCAAACGTAATTTTTGAATCTTATTTATAACAGACAAAAAGACAAATTTGAGTTTATAGCGTTTAATAGGTCACATAACTACTGTGCATGTAAATGGGACGTTCGGTTTCGGTTTCTGCACATGCATAATGATGTTATTCAATTTTAATTGGAAACTAGTAATTATGATATATTTGGCGATTGGGGATAAATATGCAAGTCGAGTGAATTTATTTTAATTGTAGACAGCACATGTGGTGAGTTGGAAGGTATTAAAGCCAACTAATTTTTTGTGAAACACAATGGATGCACCTTTAACAATATGTCGTAGTTATTTCTCGCTGCCGAAGACTAGTTCTTTTTATACTGATGACGTCAGTGTTTTATATAGAGATCACGATTTTCTTAATGTCATGAAGTGGTCATACATTGAAAGACTTCTGGTACAGGTTGTGATGTTCCACTATATCTGCTAAAGTGAACGCTCATGTCTTAGAGGGCAAGATGTCTCCGACAATATCCGGCATTTTGATTTTTGGCAGGTCGTGAACACGCTTTAATTTACCTAGCTTTATAACTTTTTAGTAATAAAAGATATACACTGATAGAATTTTCACATAGTAACACATAACGTTTCATAAACTAATAGACAATGTACTGTTTGACCGTAGCGAAGTTTTCCCCATCGTCGATAAATGGCTTCAGTTCTCATTATTATTTTTCAACAAATGTGCCGTACTTCTCGGAACTTTCCGTATACAAATTGTTTTCCCCAAATCAATCTCCAGAATTTATGTTTTCATAAAACAAGTAATAACTTTTGAATTAAATTAAGAATCAGTTTAGATTAAAACATATGATCAACAAAACAACTTAAGAAAACGTCACACGAACAATCATAAATAATGCATGCATAAGGCAATCTGAAAGCATTTCCGAAGACTTTGCTGTTGATGCTACGTCATTAAGACGTCATAACCGTTTACCCTTTTTTATTTTTTTCTATGACCAATATTCCTTATGATATAAAAACAGATATAATAATATAATAATTTGTTATCTCTGAATATATGTTTTCGTCATTATTAGATTATGAATATTCGATGCAGATGGCTCAAGGGCAAATATCATGATTTTGATAGGAAGATCAAGAATTTGTTGATAATTTTTGGAAGATATACTTACATCTTTATAAGTTGGAATGTTCTTGCGTGTTATGTTATTTTGGAAACATATTTTCCAACGAATGTGGTATTCTTATACAGTGGTGTATCGGCATACCGGTATGAATTCGCCCCGTAAAATAATTATCCCGTACTCTTTTGCTTTACGTGAAGAAAGTGTGAGAATTTGAGTTGAAACTGGGTTTAAAGGGGCTGTAGCAAGTTTTGGGAAAACTGTATATTTTTCAAATTTCACATTTAAAATGATAATTTGTGTCATTTATATTTACTTTAGAGCGTAAAGCATCTTATTAAACAAACCAATTATCCGCAGTGGTAATAACAGTGTTGCGTATAAAGTAAATAATGCATAATGTGAACACCTTTTATTATTTCGAATTACAAAAACGATTCCCATGGCTTTTCCGAACCATGAACACTCATTTTTAACTATATTTTCCGAATAGAGAAGGGTGTTTTACTGCCGGTGGCATTATCTTTCAAATACATTTCATCGACTTATTTGAGCGTAAAAAGCGTGCTACTGCCCTTTTAAACCATGACAAAACATCTTTCCCAGAGTCCCTTGTTCTTCCTGTCTGGCTCCCTTTGAAACATATACACCTTCTATTGTGTGTTACATCATCCCTGTTTGACTTGCTATGAAACTAATGTATTATTCATTGTAATCGAATATAGATAATAGTATAGATAAATAGGTAATAAAGAGCTCAAGTGATTCACACCTGCTGTAATGTGTACCTTTAATTTGTAATCAGAGAGGTAATTAAATGCAAATTTGTGCTTTTGATGTTCTTGTGCCCAAGTTGTAGGTGGAATGTATAATTTCTTAGATAATGGCTACACCATCGTGACAATGGTGCCCTTTTGAGGTCATATCGTTTTGCATAGTAAAAGCGTACTTTGTCTGGGTTTTAAAGTTCCTTCATGTTTGAATATTTTTTTTAATTAAATGTTTCGGTCAATTTTCAAGACGTACATGACTATGTCCAACTAAATTCTCATTTCAGCAATAAAGAAACCGATGCACATAAGCCCGTGGTACTTTATTGTTAAGAAATGAAAGTTGAGAGGAAATCTATATCTAAATATCTATCTTGCATTTGCTTTTTAAAATACATAAGGTTTAATTTTAAACGAACAAAAATGAAGTGATGTGTAACTCCATCAGTGAGAGAACAAGCGGACGATGTCACCAAAGTATTTGAATTAAATAGTTGAAATCTTGGTCTTCTTTACTTTAATGTGGCATGTTCATTCAATCTTATTAAAATCAAATCGTTGATTCGTTCTCTGTATTTTATTTGGATGCCGACTGGTCACTCCTCTACGTCGATGAATGATAATAAAATGTAGCCAAATAAAATATAGAGAACGAATCAACGATTTGATTTTAATGAGATTGCATGTTCATTCATGATAAATGCAACCATCAGCACTTGAGGTAACATATATTTCCCATATTTTTCTACGATTAATATTTTATCAATGTTAGGTTTGATATTGGCACCAGTAGTAAATATTCAACACCTTTTCAATAATAAGGAATATTTTCATGAATAATATTTTTTCAATAATGAAGAATTTTCAATAATGATAATTTTTCCAACGAGAACAGCCTTCATACTTCTGGAAAAGTTTTCCTTGACGAATATAACCAAGGAAACGTCCTGATGTGAATATGTATTATTGATTCCGTTATTACAACTATTAATAAGAATTTGAATAATTATTTATCAAATTTAACTTCATTTTCTACTAGTCTCATCATCTAAAAATTTCATAAAACCTAATTCCATAAAGCATGTTTCTATAAAATACCATTCCAATAACCACCCTCTCTTTAACGATGAACGTATCAAACATTACAGAAGTCTTCATTCAAACCAGAGATCTGAAATCTAGAGAAAGTGGAGATTTATGGTAGAAATCCATACTGTTACCGAGGCGAAGTCAAGCACGGAATCAGGTCTTGTAAACAATCCCTATATATCTCCGTATGACTCTGTCAATGGAGTTATGGTGGCTCTGCAACTCACATAGAACCTTTAAACCATCAATACCGCCTTCTGGCTTTGTTTGCATGGCACCATCAATGGAATTCTCACGTCGTCAGTATTTGATGCGCTACTCCTAAACTGCCATGTAATTTGCCATTTTACGCCTAGGAATGCTATTTAAAGGGACTGTTCACAGTTCGGAAATAGATATTTAAGTTTGGAACACTTGACATATTATTTCGCATATATCTACCCGTTTAGGACCTGGCAGTGCGTACGGTTTGGGATCAGGAGCTCCGGATTGTTCTTCTTCTCCAGGCACTTAAGATATCTGCTGTAGAGAACATTTCTACGTGTTGTGAGGTTTGGGTGCAATGCTACTGAATTTCAGCGTGGTACCATCCATGAGCCGCAAATTCCAGCCGGTGCTCGCAGGTTTCAACCCAATGCATACCCATGGGGGCGTTTGGGCTTTCTCCCTGCAGTAATACTACTGCGTTAAATTCCACATCACCTCTCCCTGTAATTATTGTAGCTATTATTCTCTCATTTGAAATCTCTATTCAGTATATAACTAAATTATATAAAACAAATAATAATGATAAAATTGTATTTTCCTTCATCGATTTGCCATTGTTTTCTATTGCATCAAAATTACCCAGTTGATTGGTGATCAGCTAACGATATTTCTAGATTGTGACGTTGAAGTGCTAGTTTACCAGCCTGTTTCCGTCAGATGGAAATCGGTCTTCGTATAAAAGATTTACAGGCCATCGACGTTTGGCTGAACTATTAAAGCGTATGAAAATAACAGTAAAACATGTAATGATCATAAACGGACACCTTTAGCTCGGTTGCAAAGTGACGCACATTGTGACGTCAAGGTGTGTTTGCATGACCTGATGATCACGTGACTTTCCGTTGGTCTGATATGAGTTGTGGTAAATCACAGACATAAGAGACATAAACAGTATCGATTAAACCTTTGTAATGACATAAATGTGGGATCGAACAACCACTTATCGCCATTATAGATAAATTGTGGGTAGTTGCGACTGTCATTTGATATGATAATATTTCCGATTTTTCCTTTCTAACATTTTACTTTGCACAGTAAAATCTCCTTTTTTTAGTACTGTTGCCTTTTGATCAGTCAAACCTCTTTCTGTTTCAGTTGATTGATTGTGTACTGATTGTGTACTGATTGAGTACTGGTTAATATTGTCAAAAATACATTTTACAGTTATACATTTAGAGCATTTCAAAGGATTAAGTATATTGCAGGTTAAAGGGGCAGTAGCACGTTTTTTCGCTCAAATAAGTTGATGAAATGTATTTGAAAAATAATTTCGCCAATAGTAAAACATCCTTCTCTCTTCGTAAAATAAAGTTTAAAATGAGTGTACATGTTTCGGTAAAGCCATGGGAATCATTTTTGTAATACTTAATAATAAATTGTGTTCACAATAAAATGGCCGCCATGCAATTTTTTCTTTAAACGCAACACAGTTTTTACCACTACAGATAATTGGTTCGTGTAATAAGATGGTTTACCCTCTAAAGTTAATTTAAATGACATAAACTATGATTATAAATGGGAAATTTTAAAAAATAAATTTTGCAAAAAACGTGCTACTGCCCCTTTAATTTCACTTTGGACATTTCTAAAAGTTTTCCTCAAGCTCAGAATATAACGATAAACAATGTATACCTAAATTGATGGAAACTCGTCCACAGTTATCTATTCACATTTGAGTATTTTATGAAGATGATAAAATACTGAATTAAAAAAAAGGGGTTTTATCGAAGTATTTTATGTGGAAACGGAATTGGGGGAACAGTCTCGTTTAAATATATTATTAATACATATTTATAATACAATCTCATTGACAAATATCATTTAGGGGGGAATATTGGTAACTTAAGATTTGCAATTTCATTAAACAATTAAAACAATGAGAAGAGAAACCATTCGTCGGCGCTAAGAATGATAAACTCTTCCTAATACAAAGACATATATAATACATAATACCAAGACATGTTTAATCAGTCTAATAAACATGATTTAATCTAATATATATAATCTACATATGTGATTTGTTACTTTGTGGCTATTATTACAATATGTATATTTAGTTTTTCTTTTCTTCTCACTTCACATAATAATCAAAAACAAAATGGTGGGTCCCGCGAACTGTCCCTTTTAATCTCGTTTATCAATACATCAGTCCCTCAAATCCCTCAAATGGGCCCTCATAATGGCCATCAACTTACAGAAATGAAAACATGATTATATTCAAAAACAAAATGGAAAAGACAAGGATATTCTATGGATGGTCATCTTCTTTATTTTACAATGGCGGCGTTTCGGTATAGATCCTTATGCCTTTAAACAAGCATACGGTATAAGGGTCTACAATATATGTAAAACAAAGAAGTTGATCATTAAATAACATATCCTTATCATGTTCATAACACCAACTTCTAGAATGCCCCTCAAACAGTTATTAAAAATGCTGGATCCCCTAATAGAACCCTCCCTTTAAGGTA
This sequence comes from Gibbula magus, assembly GCA_936450465.1. Taxonomy (NCBI): domain Eukaryota; kingdom Metazoa; phylum Mollusca; class Gastropoda; order Trochida; family Trochidae; genus Gibbula; species Gibbula magus. The sequence goes on along the minus strand of OW388304.1, from coordinate 39,036,862 downwards.
AACAACATGGCCATAAAAACAGAGAAGTTCATTAATCGTCTGTTAGAATTATATTATGTGGAACGTACGTATTGGTAAGATTATTGCTTTGATAATCATTAAAATAAAATATGTACATAAAGCCATATTCCTCGTTATTAGGTTCAACAAAATATGTTTGCATATGCTCCTTTGAATCTTCAATTGTTCTTCGCAGTCCATAGTACAGCACTAAAGCGGGATACAACCCCGGCCAAAAGAAACGCCTACTTTATGCTCCTTAAAATGAAAGATGCAATAATTTCTTAAATATAATTAATGGCGGTCGTCACGTTATGCTGAAGCAGTAACTAATATAATGGTCCAATCGTGGAAAACTGTGATTCGAGTCAATAACATTCATGAAAATGAAGACTGCTATTTTCGGTTGATTCACTTGCGCACTTTAACCACGTACATCGGTAGCATCATCACCACTTTAACGTGAATGCGTGTCTGTATTGTTGCTCGTGGTTGTATGGAAAACTTTTTAAAATGTTTTTCTGATCAAGCACTGATCGAAAACTGAACAATTATTGTTTTCTCATTTCAACAATCGCCCTTCTTTCGTGACATGAACTTCTAAAATTAAAATATATAATGGAGAAATGGTTCAACTTCATTATGTTATAATATTGCTAAACTGTTCATAACAGTTTTTTCAATATCTGATAAGACATTTAGTAGGCGTTTCTTTTGGCCGGGGGTGTAATACTTTCCTTTTGAAAGGTCATCATAACTGTCCAATGGTTTTTCTTTGTCCATTATTGGCCAGTACTCAATAATGAAAATGGCACGTCTTATGGCATTTCTAGTATCAACAACTACATCGATATGAACGCACAAAATAGCAAATGACTTGTCACTAAGCTAAACGTGCTTGTTATTCCTAGAAGTCAATATGTCAATTTCATATCCAAAAACCGATAAGGGTTTGGCCAGCAAATAAAGAGTGGATTATTGTTAAATGCGAGTCATTTTCCACCGACCTTTGTCATTATCAGGATGTGGATAGAATGACGGTAATTATATGCAATTAATTGATTGTCTTAATTGCTCGGGAAAGTTCGTGTTCACTTGAGCAGGTGGGTTTATTTCATACCTGGTATCGATTGCAATTATGATTAAACTGGACATTAGGGGTTGAGATTTGTAGGAACAATGTTGTCAGTGAGAATCATTATTAATGCTTAAGATGATTTGGGAATAATGGTGTTGGCCAAATATTTATTAGGTAATATAAGCGAAAAGTACATTCGTATATAAGCAGAATAATAAACACGTCGTGTATAGTTATAGTTTAGCTACAGAGTTTCTCCTTTTGTCAATTTTTATCCGACATTTGGTTGGATAAAAAACCTGGTTTACAGCTGCGTACCGAAAGTTTGTTCACCTGGGCTCCGTTCCATAACAGCGGGCGCTTATAATCGCTCATTGATTGCTCAATGTAGCGCTCATGTAGCGCTCAAGTAGTGCGCATTCTCTCTTGAACGACACGGTGCAAATTCCTCGAAGTTTGCTCGCCTTGCTACGTAGCGCTACATTGAGCAATCGCATTCAAGAGAGGTTTAAAAGTAATCGCTAATTGACAGATTACTTTGAAACCTCTCTTGAACACGGCCCAGGTGGTGTATTTTAGTGCAAATTTCATATGATTTGGCACGTCTTTGAAACATCGTATCAACGCGAAATCTAGACCGATCATTTTACATTTTCGCATTATAAAAAGACAGTTGAGTGTTCCATAACATAATCTGATTTGATATTTCATAGTAAACAGTTACAATTTTGGCAGCTCTTTGAAGTGACCAGGGTCAATTTTTTCAAAACTACAGTTTTTAATTTCTTCTGTGAAATATTCAGTAGTCTAAACTCGTACATAATATACTTCCTCTTATACTCATGCAATGTATTTGTGATGATTGTTTTTCTCATTTAGTCAATCTGATAACTTTTATTCGAAAATTAATTAAATTTGAATTTTCAAAATTTGACCTTCTCTGTCTTTTTCATTATGCCAAATTTCATTAACATACCACCTGTTGCGATCACAGAATACGTTTAAGAATGGCTGTTATACTCATGGATGTATGGTGATTCATTGTCATTGTATATGATATAATTTTATTGACATTACAATAAACGTCAATTACAGGATATTTGATGATTTTCATGTAGGTGAACAAACTTTCGGTACGCAGCTGTAATTATAATGGTTTGGGTTCAAATAAACAAATACATACCCCAGAGGCTGCCAATATGCTTATCACGTAATTCTATAGAACAAAACTCCATATTGCATTATTAATATCTGCATGTTAAACATACATACTATGGTATTTATTTGTATATACTGCCCTATCATGAGTAGGTCATAATTTGTTCTGCTTAGGACATATGGATATTTATAGAAATATTTATGTTAACAATTACAGTTTCTGAAAATTTGTGACCATGCATTTTTCAAATTATGTGTAAAGCGCCCTTGCAAGAAAGTCAAGTCTGGTAAAAGAAATGGAAATGATAGTGGGGCTAAAAGTGGAATGCGACAAACTGGACACTGGAACAAAATGAGGGTGTGGTTAAAATTTTGCATTCAAATCATAATTAAGAGTTATGATTATTGTGTTGTGTGACGTACTGTTGACTTTTGATTTTTAGAAATATATTTCATTTCATGTTTTGTCAATGCCTTTTCAGTTCGCATGTATAATTTCCAATGTTTGTTGAAAAATCATTTAATAAAATAGAAACTAAATTGAAACAACCGAGAGAAAAAAATAATTTGTACTGACGCTGAATTTAAAGTGAGGGGTTTAATTGTTTAAATTTTTTAAAGCATGTGGGCTATTTCAAAATCTTAAATAATCACAACTATAATCTCAGAAACATGTTTCAACTTTAGTGTGTTAAAACCATATATTAATAACAAATATGTATAAACATGAATATCCTCGAATTTCTTTTCGACATATATACCCAAAAGAACCCTCCCTTTAAATAATACTGTCTTGAAGACTTACTTCCTATGAGAAGTGAAAAACCGTACCCAATTAAGAAATTGAGGAATTTAAATCGATGTTCAGTTGGAATGATATTTCATCGTGCGACTTGTTATATCCTTTTAGCCAGACGGTTCTTCAATTTCGGAAACTCGTCGCCAGAAAGTTCTACTCAAGACCTGTCTACGTGAGGAAGCAACCATACGGTTAATGTGGCAGTATCCACTGCCACCAGACGTGCCCATCGAGAGAATTGGAACCATTCCTTGAATGGATGTTTTTGGGGAGTCTTTGGTTTCAGCACTGGTGCCGCCGGGGTCTCCAACTCATTCATAGCGTGCGTGGGTGGGAGAATATTTTCTCCTTGAATGAAAGACAATTAAAGATAAGGGCAAAATACTAGAGTTAGAAATATTAAAAATTGGAAGTGTACTTAAAAGGGACAGTAAGCTTTGAGCATTATTTTTGTAAATGAAGAATTTAGACGAGGAAATGTGTAAGTTAGAAATATGTAAACTGAACATCGATTTAAATAACTATAATGAAATTGAAAGTTTATATAACAGAGACAGTTCTGAACGTTGTGTTTATATATACCAATTCCTTTTTTTCAATATGTTATTAATTCATTCTTCTTTGGCATCTTCCTCATATAGCCATATTTTAAGATGAATTTGGAAAATCGTTAAAATGAATGAAAAATAATTTTGTTATTTGAATTTTAGTTTATATTTTCACAGAATCCAAACTTGAATAAATGGTTTTACGTTCCTGTTTATTGATTGTTTTACCAACCAGTTACGTATTTTATGTTGAGCTTAGATGTAGTGGAAACGGTTCGTAGATATATAAAATTTTAACCAAAGTTTATGTAAAGAAATAGTGCATCATTCTTGCTTATCCCGACATATTTCTGAAATGATATGACCGATACAAATAGAGAGTCTGGTAAAAATGCCAATACTACATTGTGTAAAAGTTACGTGAATGTAATAATCATTTTCACCAATGGTTCCAATATTTTTTTCGGAAATGTAATGAACGTTATCAGTAAATTTAACGTTATTTTCAAATAAACACATTTCAGAATTTCTAGTTGCACCAAAATGAAATATCACATCCATTAGTGTTAGTATTGAAAATATGATATTCCCACAGGTAGACAGTAATTGTCATATAAACAATTTTGTTTGAAACAAATGATCGAATATGACCATAATTAACAGTGCAAATTAACTTAACGACGCTGGTATTTCCTTGTTAGAGTGTATAGTATTTCAAAAATCGATTTCCGTTTCCTGCCTGAACGTTCTATGAATATTTTCAATTCACATTTGCAACACCTACAAACACTATCAATAGAAGAAGTGAAGAATATAATTATCGTTTTCTTCAAAAGTGTCCTATGTGATAGAATTTAAATATTAGGAAACTGGGTTTGTATTGAAATAGTTTTCTTCAAAAATGTCCTTAGTAACATATTGTAAATATTAGGATATTAGGATTAAAATAAAAATAGTTTTCTTCAAAAGCGTCCTAAGTGTTATATTTTAAATAATAGAAAAGTGGGATTCATATTAAAATAGTTTTCTTCAAAAGTATCGTTTTCAAGAGTTATATTTTAAATATTAGAACATTGGGATTCATATTGAAAAAGTTTTCTTCAAAAGTGTCCTAAGAGTTATATTTTAAAGATTAGGAGAATGGGATTCATATAAAAAATAATTTTCTTCAAATGTGTCATAACTATTATATTTCAAATATAAGGAAATTGGGATTCATATTAAAATAGTTTTCTTCAAAAGTGTCCTCCTTGAATATGTAATATTCTAAATATTAGGAAATGGGTTTCATATTAAAGTTGATAGTTATGCCAATGATATACAAAGATGTCCCTCGTTATACCGGACATTCCAGGCAACATATATGGTATGATATTAAGGTTGTTTATGGGTGTTCATAATTCTTTATTCATGTAAACAAGTTTTCTAGATAATTTGTGATAAATTTTTCTCGGCGGCCATTTTGGATTTAGCCTCGTTTTGAGTTTGAGCTACAAAATTGGCATGAATAGGTTGTTTATGGGTTTTCAAAAATCTTTATTCATGTAAGCAATTTTCCTAGATTATTTTTTATCACTTTTCGTGGCGGCCATTTTGGATTTAGCCTCGTTTTGAGTTTGAGCTTTTAAATTGGCATGTCCATCATACTTTTTATTAATGTGGACACAAATAGCAATAAGAAAAACATAAAATGGCTTAGTTCCTCTCAGCGAGCGAAGTGAAAACTGGTCGTTCATCTCTGTTGCGCAACACATTTGCGCTAAGCTTCACCTGTGCTCTGAGTGATAACAAGAAAAGCGTCTGGCTCATGAGTAAGTGTATCAAGTGATGAGAAGAAAATGGAGCCGGAAAACTTGGATTTAAATTTTTTTTAGAATGACCCCTTATTTCAATACGTGACCTCTCCTCCCCATGCCCCCTTCACATTCCTGTATACGCTTTTTTTATTTGTAAAATGCCGCAAAGAGAACTTGAGTTAAAGACAGGATTCTATCGAACGTTTTTTGTTTCATTGCGTGAAATGAGGAATTTGCTGTATTCATTCTGAATTAACTACTTAATAACAAAACATGTTATATTGTTACAATAAGTTAGATAAATAATGTATCATTATGTTGATCAACAATATCGTATTATACCATAACAAAGCTTTCAACACACTATCGCCAAATATTGGTATCACCTCGTATTGATTTTATTTTTGAATGCAAGTGTGCTATTTTTTCTCAAATTATAAAATCCAAAACAATCAAAATATCACCCCAGTGATATATTTCAACAGTTTTGTGATATATAACCATGTCTGAATGGTATACATATATATGTAAACTAACGTGCAAAAGAGAGTATAACACTCAGTTGTATTTATCATATTATAATTCAAATGTCAAATTTCTCGAGTTTTCGAATTGAATTTAGTAAATAGTGTTGGTTTAAGCAAGGATTTAATTTTTAAATTTTTAAATTCCCCAAAGTTTATTTTTGATAAAACACAACTGTTCATCCATATATCACACATATTCTATGTGAAAATCAATAAATGTACCTCGATCTGCACCATTTACAACATTTTAAACATTGTAGGGGTCGTGTTGGTGTAAATTTAATTTCTTAACCCCTGTCTTCTTTAAATAATGAGATTTTATCTAAAAACTAAAACAGTCACCACATAAGTCATTAACACTGTGTCGGAGGGTGTTATTGTACCGTGCGAATTGATCGAAAACAAGTGAGTGTTATACTTTCTTTTGCTCGTTAGTTTATAAGGAATGTCTCCTCGAATTTAGTTTCCACATACCCCGACAGAAAATGTTTAACATTACCCTCAAAGAGAGAGTTCTATCTGAGATTTTTTGTGGAAATGTGGCCATGTTGATAACTCGTGGCCATGTTGAAATGGAAATTCGAGAAGACATTCCTGTTTACAAATGTACATGTGAGTTATTAATACATGGTTGAACACAGTCCACTTGAAAATTATTACTGAGGGTAATATTTTGAGCTTAATAATTTGACAATTCAATTTGACAAACATTCGTTAAAAAATATATTTAAAAAACAAGAAGCTACGAGTGTGGAAACCTCGCTACGGCATAACAGAACATTGTTGTTTGGAGATAATAAATCGTTTAATACTTTATGAATATTCTATCACCGTGTGTCTTTTATTACAAAATTGTAAAATCATAGTAAAAATATAGCATGTCTTGTATTTCACGTAATGTAAATAATAAACAAGATGGCGGACAGTGCAGATAGGACAGTGACAGTAGAGGCGTGTTCAGGACCGCGAGTAGTCGCTTGGCGTGGACGCGCGCACCCGCGACGGCTCCTGAACGGAAACTGAGGTCGCGAGTAGTTCAGAATATCATCACCATTTTGGTAAAAAATATCGGTGCCTTGCACATAGCAAACGACCAAACCTCAATTGAGGGTGTAATAAAAGAAAGAAAAAAAGGTAATCAAACTTTGTTACACGCGACCTCATCTTGGATCATAAATACTCGCTTGGCGAGACTGCTCCAAAGTGGTCACGCGTATATTCGCGAGTACGCGCGAACTCGTTGTCGTTCAGAAGCGGGTACACGCGAATACTCGCGAATAATCGCGAATACTCGCGGTTCTGAACACGCCTCAGATAACAGCTTGTAGCGGAATGAATCAGAGGGGGTGAAAGAAGATAAAGACGATGGACCCGACGATAGTGCGTCAATCATGGCCATGGCTCTGTTCTATAACAGCGAGCGCTTATAATCGCTCAACGAGCGCTACATTAAACCTCTCTTGAACGCGATTGCTCAATGTAGCGCTACGTAGCAAAGCGAGCAAACTTTGAGGAATCGCACCGTGTCGTTCAGGAGGAATGTGCGCTCAATGAAGCGCTCAATGTAGCGCTCACTGAGCGATTATAAGCGCTCGCTTGTATGGAACAGAGCCCTGGTCGACTTCCTCCTTTTGGCTCATTTGCGTGTCGTATAATATCGTGAGAGAACAATGGCTTGATCTATTTTTAACACCGTACGGCTGTGCAACTCCTCGGATGACAATGTTAAACGTGGCCATATATCTCTAAAATATTTTTTGGGATGATTTTATTACTTGTGTAACACGTGTGATTATATTTTTCAATATTTAAATAAACATAATTTCGAATGCCAAAATGAAGCAGTCACTTTAAGTATGCCTTGGGGCATGCGCAGAGCGAGCTCGTTAACAATATCCTGATTATCTTACCACTGTGGGTCTAGTCTCATTATGGGTAGTATTATTAAAGCGGTTATATTTGCAGTAACTATGAAACTTAAATAGCACATATCTATTTATGAAACATAATTACAAGAGAGAGACATATTTCTGACACCCTGAAATAGTTCTATTCCGGTGGCTGATATTAAAGAGAAATGGAACATTGTAGGTGTACCACTAATAACAGTTTCCCGGAATCATAAATCAGATGAACAATATAATATTGATCCCGCGATCTTTGTTCGCCGGCTGGTGTATCTTATTGAACAGCGTATAATTTGGGATATCTCTGTTACCAGTTTTTATTTTTCTCTGTAATATCTCCAATAAGTGACCAACAGCATCAAAGTTCAGTCATTTATTTTCGTTTATATCGTTTATATACAATGTACGTAATATCAAATGTTGGTCATTTATTTTCGTTTATATTCATTCAATATTCGTATGATTATATGTTTGTTTGAAAATTCGCAATGGAATATTTTTTCCAATTTTTATTGGTTCCAGAGATTACATATACAAATGCTGTATAGAAAGCCATGATATAAGCAGGTTTAAATAAATGTAGACTATAAAAAGGTGTAATGTCGATATGTACATGTATTATACAGGTATCAGGCATATCGATGATACACTGACGGGCAAAATAAAGTATATCACTCAGTTGTATTTATCATATGTATAATTTTCAAAGTGAAATATCTCGAGTTTTCGTCATCGTATTCAAAACCTGACTAGTTTGGGAAAGTAGTCAAAACATTAAATCAGTCAAAGAATGCGGTTTTTAAAAAAAATATTCTAAAATTTAAAATTAAAATTTTGAAATTCCCCCAAGTTAAGTTTGATAAAACGCAACTGTTCATCGACATATAACACATACTCTGTGTGAAAATCAATAAATGTAAATTTGAATGTATTTGGTGGACACATGATTTTTAAAGAATCAAAAAGTTCATACATATACATCAGATTTTGATTTGTATGTCTGTTCAATTTTACCTGGGGTGTTGAAATCGCGTTTTCAAACTGGTTAATTTTTTACATTTAAGTTAAAAATGTATAAAATCTAATAAATAAAAGATTACGTCGACATCTATAACCTTCTTGGACTCAAATTTGTTGACACATCATTCCTGTAAAGGTCGTCCTAAAACAAGCCCAACATACGTTTTTGACTTCCCTATCTTGTCTAAATAAGGAGATTCCAAAACGACGATTTTGAATTTCATTAGGTCTCTTGTTAATAAACGTGACTTCCAGGATTTCTTTCCAAACTAATTGGTTGCAACTACAGACTGTTATAACAGACACGAATAATTAAGCGTAACAAAGTATTCGTTTCTCCTATATAAATTAGTGTCCACAGGAAACGTTGAAAGATGTTCAACAAAGTAAAAAAACAAATGACTGCCACAGGACAAAGTCTGTTTTGAATTTGAATTATACTTTGTATTAAGTATCATTGGCTAATCCGGTAAGGGGGGGGGGGGGGGGGGGGGGGAGGTCCGGACTCCCCCCCCCCCCCCCCCCCCCCCCCCCCCCCCCCCCTCCCACTCCCTTTCAAAAAGTTTGCATATGCAGGTATGGGGAAGATATTGGACCCCCACCCCCCTCCCACCCCCACCCCCTTTCAAAATTCATGGATCCGTCACTAAAGTATTAAAAATGTCACTCATCATGGTACGACACTTTCATTTTTAAGGTGTTCAAACAACGATGGGCTGCTGAAATCGATATTTCAAAAGTGTTTTCGTTTAAGTTTTGCATTTAATTGCAAACTGCATGAATAACGGAAGTTAAGTTTATAGATGTTAATTCGTTGACTCGTCGTTACTGTAGAACGTCATGAAACCAGTAAAAAAATGTATTTCACTCTCCTATCCCGTCTAGTTAAGGAGATTCCAAAACGACGATTTCTTAAAAGGCTTGTTTCTCAGAAACATAACAAGGTAATATTTTCAAGATTGGACGATTATGGTTGGTTGGCTTCTGGACACAACACGTAACTATGTTTCAGTCGTAACTTATTAAACTATCATTTGGTTGGCAAGGTTTCTTTTGGATACTTTACACCCTATTGTTTCACTCATTCAGTAAACATAACAACACAAATTGATATGATAGAACCGGGATATTATTTAATGTTCAATGTTGACTGATTTGGCAAACAATCATACTCGGGGTTTTTTTTCAAACATACAGAGTTAGAGTCACCGAAAGGACCAACATGACCCTTACCATGTTTATAAATGTTGTAAATGTGTGCAGAATGAGGCACATTTATTGATTTTCAGATGTCTTATATGTCGATGAACAGTTGTGTTTTATCAAAAGAATTTATGAATTTAAAATTTCATTTTTTCCCAGAAAATTAAAACCACATAGAATTATTCCTTGGGTGATGACTAAACGCCTGCACATTTCAGTTTTAGAGTACGACTTCGGAAACATAAGACATTTGTAACTAAAAATCAAACATATGATAAAACCAACTGAGGTGTAAAGTTTATTTTGTACCTTAGTGTATCTTTTAAATAAAAATATATACGTTTGTGTACATTGTGTAATTCAGAAAGACCTTTCAATGTCAAACGACGTTTGGTATTTTTCAATCTCTGAGTGTTCGATCAATCGACAGGTATTCTGAAACATTGAAGTTGAACTGAGGACAAAAGAATTAAACAACAAATATCACTCAAATTTCAAAGTTCGAATTGGTAAACTCGTGACGTGACGTGAAACATGGCTACTGACGTTGGGGGCAGTTGTAACACCGTGTTAAAATTGCCCCATGCAATATTAATTGATATTATAGGTGGCCCTTTTGTTTAAAAATAATCATTTCTTGCGTTCAAATGAATCTTATATTAGAGAATACCTCCACCCCGAATGCCAAAGTTCTGTCTTGCTATTTTCAAAACAACTTTAGTTAATCAAAACAGTGTAAGATTTGACAAAAAAAGGAAGTTCGAAGATAACATTCTTACATATGAGAATCTTTAATTAAATGACAATTGTCAATTGAAAGGCAAAACATGGATTTATTGAACAATTAAGTAAAATATCCCGACACACTAAAATGGAGACAAGATTACCCTGGCTGGGAATAATCTCAATCCAGCAATTCAATTATATTCTAGTTAGTATACATTTTCTGAGGAAATTAGTTACAACAGAGCAATCAAATTGACTCTCAATTGGTAATCTGATCATTATACAATGATGCATATGGTAACTCATATTCGCAAGCATGGCAAAAAATTAGTTATACAAAAATCAATACGGCAAAGGTAGCGATCTTCATTGCGTTTCGCCTATTATTGGGAAACTCTTTTAGTGAGTGAGTTATTGGTTGTTTTGCCATTTTGGCATCTATTATAGGACAAGTATGCGTTTGTATTTTTCTCAATATAAAAATACGCTCAATTCCTTTACTGAACAAAGATTGCGAGAGAATCCAGTCAATATATGTTTAATAATTTTGGATTCTAAAAAAACAACCATTTATTAGATGGCATGGAATTGCCACTCAAAGGTGATGTCGGTTTATACTAATTCTTAGTTTTGTCAACAGGTTGATGAACATTTTGTGGAATTTTGATTAAGTTTCATACAGAACAGCCCTTCTTGTAAAGATTTTGGTGCGAGATTTGAAAACTGATTTAAGCTCAGTAATATACGAATCGTATACAAATTAAATTATGATTGCTATTGATGATGCATGTTTAATTTATTTGATTTCAAACTCAATATATGAAGATGATCTATTCCAACATTCTAGCTTTTAATTTAGTTTTAAAGGGGCAGTAGCACATTTAAAGCCAATATGTCAACGTACAGTGTTAAACTGATACCGCTCTACCCTTCCTCCATTGTGTTGTTGGGGTCACATATTCTAAACGTTATAAATGGTGCCGACTGTTACCGAAAACTACATGTACCATTTTGATGACAGTCGACTTAGTATCATCCTCGGTTACCCATGGTTTTATATATGCATCATCAATAGCAATCATAATTTAATTTGTATACGATTCGTATATTGCTGAGCTTAAATCAGTTTTCAAATCTCGCACCAAAATCTTTACACGAAGGGCTGTTGTGCATAAAACTTTATCAAAATTGCACAAAATGTTCATCAACCTGTTGACAAAACTAAGAATTAGTATAAACTGACATTACATTTGAGTGGCAATTCCATGCCATCTAATAAATGGTTGTTTTTTGGAATCCAAAATTAGTAAACATTTATTGACTGGATTCTCTCGCAATTGAGCGTATTTTTATATTGAGAAAATATTGAGTATTTTCTTTGGTTACTGACTTCGTCACGCCGGCCAAGGGCGGGTAATTTGAGTACATATTCCCCTGATAAGGTTTCCCATGGGTGATATAGTGGAGAGTAACGGAGCATATATAAAACCATTGGTAACCGAGGATGACTTAGTATATTGACGATATGAAGGTAAAAGTAGTGATTTCTGATCGAAAACCGGACAATGCATCGCGATTGACGTGGGCCAGTGTACGATCGAGTCAAACGTAATTTTAGAATCTTATTTAAAACAGACAAAATAACAAATTTGGTTTGATAATGTTGAATAGGTCATATAACTACTGTGTATGTAAATGAGTTATTGGTTGTTTTGCCATTTTGCCATTTTATTATTTTGTATTACAAAAACGATGCTCATGGCTTTACCGAAACATGTACACTCATTTTGAACTTTATTTTCCGAAGAGAGAAGGATGTTTTACTATTGGTGAAATTATTTTTCAAATACATTTCATCAACTTATTTGAGCAAAAAAACGTGCTACTGCCCCTTTAAAGCCAAATAAAATTTTAACACAATGGATGCACTTTAAGGCATAGAATGACAGTGTCAAGATCAATATATAATGGGTTCAACCAAACTGAAGTGCATGTTGGGGGTAAAACAAAAATTACTGTAAAGTAAATCATATAATTGATATTACAGACCATCCTCGGTTACCCAGGGTTTTATATATGCTCCGTTACACTCCACTATATCACCCTTGGGAAACCTTATCAGGAGAATCTGTACTCAAATTACCCGCCCTTGGCCGGCGTGAGCCAATCAAACCGCTACGCAGCTTTGACCTGCGAGCCAATGACAATTCATATCACTTCGTTGCAAAGCACGCGAGGTCATTTTGTTAGCTATCTGTCACCGGTTATCTCCCTTGACCATTTCCGTCTCATCGTATTGAGTATTTTCTTTGATTACTGACTTCGTCACGCCGGCCAAGGGCGGGTAATTTGATTACAGATTCTCCTGATAAGGTTTCCCAAGGGTGATATAGTGGAGAGTAACGGAGCATATATAAAACCATGGGTAACCGAGGATGATTACAGACTAAAACTTGGGAATACTGGAAATCATTTGCCAGAAATGTTATCAAAATTAGTGTTTCTCCTTGATATGAACATTTCAACCATGTAAATGTCCTTGAAAATGTGTGTGTAATTATATATTCTAAATATTTAAAAAATCAACTTCAAGTTAAATGTTTCTTTTAATCCAATATGTACATAACATTATACACAGAATATTTAACTTAAAGGTTCATCCATTGTGTTGTTGGGGTCACATGTGCCAAACGTTATGAATGGTGTTATTCTATCGAAAAGTGCTGGCTGTTATCGAAAAGTACCATTTTGTTGATAGTCGACTCTATATACCGACGATATTAACACAAAAGTATCGATTTCTGATCGAAAACCGGACAATACATCGCGTGTGGCGCGCGTCAATTAGTCCACAGGTGAAGTTTAGAGCAAATATATTGCGCAACAGAGATGAACGACCAGTTTTCCCTATGTGCGAACGAAGTCGCGCATAGGGGAAACTGGTCGTTCATCTCTGTTGCACAATATATTTGCGCCAAACTTCACCTGTGATTAGTCAAACGTAATTTTGAAAACTTATTTACAACAGACAAAAATATAAGGCTGATAATGTTTAATAGGTCTTATAACTACTGTGCATGTAAATGGGATGTGTAGTTTCGGTTTCCGCACATGTATAATGGTGTTGCTCGATTGTAATTTGAAACTAGTAATTGTGATTTATTTGACGATTGGAGATGAATATTGAAGTTGAGTTGACTCATTTCAACTGATATCATCATTATTTTCAAATTTAATCGACTTATTTCAGCGAAAAAACGTGCTACTGCCCCTTTAAAGTGAAATAATTGACCTTTTAAACCGGGGCATTCTGTGAAACATTTCTTCAGGGAGGTCAGAAAGTCTGCATTACTGATTACCGTTGGTGCGTCAAAACCGAAAGAATTTACACAAAGGTGTCTAATAATGTGCTTTAATAATATTGATGTCGTCAAGAATTGTAGATATGGGACCTCAATGACTGCCATGTTCATGTTGCATAACGTACTGTTCAGCACTAATTTTAAATTGTTCAGCATTGACAATTCGTCATCAACAGCTTGGATGTGATGATTATCTTTTTTCAAAATGTAATTCATGTGATTTTGCATAATGGAAAGACTAAGGAACTGAGCGACTATACCGTCCGTTACGTGACGCTCAAATCGTGTTTACTCAATAGTCTAACCTCATTACAGATATACATAAATGTTGCATATAACGAGAGGCATTGTCTATTCTGTAAATTAAATGGGTGAGGTGAGGTGAGTTAGGCTTTAACGCCGCTTTCAAGAGTATTTTACTTATATCACGGCTGCTAGTATTATTGCAGGTAGAAAGCCCGCAACGCCATGTGGCTATGCATTGCAGTGAAACCTGTGAGCAACGGCTGGAACTAGCGAACCATGGGTGGTACCGCACTGAAATTCAGTGTAGCATTGCACCCAAACCTTACAGAGTGTAGAACAGTTCTCTACTGCAGACAAAGTTTCCGTGCCCCTGGCGGGATTCGAACCACTTTCAATTCATGAAGAATGTAATCTTTATCTATACTTCGTTCACGCGTTCATATGAACCTCAAACATAGATGAAAATGTATAATATTAATATGCTCTTAAAGTTATGCAAAGAAATATATATGGTCAAAAGCATATCTGTGGATATGATTAAATCATCGTGATTTCTTCACACATTGTATTGTTTCTATGAAAATAAATATAAATATATATGTGTGTACTTATTCAAATTTAAATTTTTGTGCCGGAAGCATTACTGAAGAAACATCTGTCTGTCTGTCTGAATGACACCAAAACCTAAATCTAAATTTCTACGTATTTGCTCAAAGGAGATTAATACTAAGAACCATTAAGATATGTACATTAAGTATTCCTCGCTACGCTCCTCCGGTAATGAAAAGTACGTACGTCTGTTAACGCCAACGCTGACGCACGCCAGCCACCGGGGGCAATTCACGTCACTGATCAATAAGACCCGGGCGCAATTAACGTGTAAATATTACTGAATACCTCATTGTTCAACCCGTCCCTCCCTTTCGGACGACTAATGGCTTTAAGTGAGGCATGAACTCAAATCTTTTTCTTTTCTCCAAATAATTACGCTCTAATCCCCCCGTTTCACCCCCTTGACGCGCGCAAAGTGGGACAAGCGTTAACGCTGCCCAACGACGTCGTCTCGAGTCAATTAGACCATGCGGAGAATCGGATATTGCTGTTTCAAAATGTCGCCAGTTGGAAGAGGGACGTAAGCTGCGTCCCTCCTCTCGGCGTCCAGTTTACGTGAAGAGCTTATGAAGATTGGCAAATGAATCGAATCTTTCACCTTCCAAATTGACGCTTTCCTCCTTATCTCCGGTTCATGTATATTTGGACTATTCCTCGCGCTCACAGAACCCATTTGGATTATATGCCGATATACGTTAACAGCAAGAGCTAAAAGCTTGACATTTGGTAATGATAAAAAGCTTTATTTCCTTAACAACATGATTGTTGTGTATTTAAGTTCAGTAAACTAACCATTTGATAATTGAATGGCGTGATTGTGAAAAAAGGGGTTATAAGGTGTATTTTAAAAATGGAAAATGGAAACGTTTGAAATAAAAACTATTGGGAATGTTTCTCTATAAATGTCATCTGGTTGTTCTACTTTCATTATTGTCCATCATCTTTGCTTTGAAATATAAATCAATGATCTATTAAAGGGGCAGTAGCACGTGTTTTTCTTTCAAATAAGTTGATGAAATGTATTTGAAAAATAATTTCACCAATTGTAAAACATCCTTCTCTCTTCGGAAAATAAAGTTTTAAATGAGTGTACATGTTTCGGTAAAGCCATGGGAAACGTTTTTGTAATACAAAATAATAAATTGTGTTCACAATAAAATGGCCGCCATGCAATTTTTGCTTTATACGCAACATAGTTTTTACCACTACAGATAATTGGTTTGTGTAATAAGATGTTTTACCCTCTAAAGTTACTTTAAATGACATAAACTATCATTATAAATGGGAAATTTGAAAAAATAAATTTTGCAAAAAACGTGCTACTGCCCCTTTAAGGTGAAAGATGAAAATCTTGTTATTTAAAAGTTATGATTGATCTAATCATCGTCCTAGTCGTCATTGTCATCATTACAGTCTTTATCATCATCATCAATATCAATAAAATTTACATTTGCATAACTATTGATATTATCAACGTAATTAACCGTATTTAACATTATCATTATTATTAACGTAATTAACATAATTGTTATTTTTAACATTGTAATCATTCTTAACATAATTAACGTTATTATTATTATTATTGACATTATCAAACATTTGTCAAACAAATAACATATTAAAATATGAGGATCCCAACATCTAAGCAAATTTACTTCACTGTCACTCTGAATTCAGTAGTTTTCTTAAACAATATTCAACCATTGGTTCTTGGTTCTTTAGTAACAAGGGGGCGGGATAGCGCAGTGGTTAGCACGTTCGGCTTCGGATCAAGAGGTCCGGGGTTCGAATCCCGCCAGGGGCACGGCAACTTTGTCTGCAGTAGAGAACAGGGCCCTTATTCTCCAAACGTTCAAAGTTCGTAGCCTTATATAAGAATCTAAACTTTGATCGTAGCCCATGTGTTAAGAATGGGCTTAAGAAGTTCGAAAGGCTACGAACGTTTCGAGAATAAGGGCCCTGTTCTACACGCAGTAAGGTTTGGGTGCAATGCTACACTGAATTTCAGCGTCGTACCACCCATGGTTCGCTAGTTCCAGCCGTTGCTTGCAGGTTTCACCGCAATGCATAGTCACATGGCGTTGCGGGCTTTCTCCCTGCCATAATACTAACAACCGCGATATAAGTGAAATACTCTTGAAAGCGGCGTTAAACCCCAACTCACCTCACCTCATCTCACCTCACCTCACCTCTTTAGTAGCAATTAAAAAGAATGCGTTTTGACTTGCCACCCAATAGATTCAAAGTATACAATCTGAACAGCCTCCTCTAGTGAAGAATGAAGACAATATTTATGGCTATACAACTTCTTTATTCTGCATAGGCGACGTTCGTCACAGGTTCTAATGGCAAAACGTCGCCTATGTTGAATGAAGAAGTTGTTCATCCATAGAGGTGTCTTCATTTTTCATTATCCTAACTGTTGGAATGTCACTGTTCAACCTCCTATAGTGTGTAATGTTGTGCCTAGGTTTCGTGGTCAAAACTTAAAATAGTAAAAATAACAGTGACGTGACACTGAAATACTAGATGAAGATATAAGTGAATTTGCCCTGAATTTATGTTCAGAAGCGTACACAAATTCTAGTTGAAGGTTACTTTGTTTAAAGATGCATGATCATCTTTGCGTTACTTTTGAATCATAATTTATAACGTATATATCCGATCACAGGGGATTGTATTGCTGAAAACAAACAGTTCCTAGGTTCCATACTACGATGCGATATATACCCTATACTAATAAATAAAGAAAGGGATGCAACGCCAATTTTACCCCCTGCCCAAACAAGTTCACATTTCAAAATGTCAACACACAATTTACACGTACTACATACTACAGAATTAAAGCACAGTGGTTTCTCGTTCGAATAAAACAAACATCAACAAAATCGGAACATTATTTCTCAAGTTATGACACTTGAAACACGATGTTTTAGTCATCAAACTAGAGTGGGCCAAAATGGTGTCTCAGAAATACATCGATAAAAATCGAGGAAAAAGTCGATATTTCATTCCTAGCAAAAGCAATCAATCTTGAAAAGAGTTTTCTACTATCACTTTACATCCCTGATACATGTGTCATACTTGAATAGTTCGGGTACCTTACCGTAACAACGAACGAACTGTTTGTTTTCAGCAATACAAGCCCCTGTGGCTTGTAAGAGGCCCGCCGCTTATTGGAGACCCCCACTTATTTCTTTAATAGAACATACAAGTTAACTAGGTACATTCATCTAATGTTTTAGACCCAGTGCTTATTTTCTCAACATCCCTTGAAGTTTAAAAATATGGTCCTAAAAGCCTCCATTTGTTTGGCACGTGGGGCTATATCGAACTCCGGACATCACGATCCGAAACTGATCGCGTTGACCACTGCGCCATTACGTCCGTTGTCTACGTATGGTCCCACAAACAAGTGTAATTGTATTATTTCTAAATGTCTTTTGGATATTTATAAACCAGTAACTGCGATTAACAACTAGTAAATATTTTCATCAAAATTAACATAATTCAGACTCAGGCCTATTTGGCGAATGACTTTTTAACGAAAAAAACGTTCCAGGTTATCGGAGTACATCAATTAACTGATAATTGACTTTTAATTTAGAAGTCTATCTACATCTTGGTAGGAAATTGTTCAAATGTATGTCGCACGATATGTTCTTTACCTTGATGTAATTTAAGCATTCTAAGCATACGACCCATTGATACGAGTTTGTCAAACCTAGCACACTAAAATATACATATCAAAATAACGTTACTTCCAATTTCAAGTAATTTCCAAACTTCGTGACTGTACGACGTCATGATACAAGTAAAAAAATTCCCGTTTTGCTCTTGTATATATATATCTGGTCTAGTCAAGAAGATTCTAAAACGATTCTTAAAACGTATGCTTTCAAGAAATATGTACTGATAATGTTTTAAGGTTGGCTCCTTGGGACATGATGTAACCATGTTTAAGTTTGATTTGTCATTCGTAGATTGACATATCGTGTAGATTGCATGGTGGCGTTTCTTTTGGTAGTGAGTTTACAACAATACACTGATATATTCTTTTTGCTTTATACGCAAAACCGTTATTACCACTACGGATAAATGGTTTGTGTAATAAGATGTTTTACCCTCTAAAGTAAATATAGATGACATAAATTATCATTGTAAATCGGAAATTTTAAAAAATAAAATTTGCAAAAAACGTGCTACGGCCCTTTAAACTTTAGAATCTAACATAAAAATTAATGTTTAAACAACAATGGGCATTCTTCTAGGAATGGGTGACCAGATTCACTCTTCGGGCCTATCCAAACCCCCTCCCCCTTTTTGTTCCGCCACTAACGTTAGCATACAAACCAACAGTTCATTTTAAATTAAACAACAAAACAGATGTTCTTCATCAAAAGAAGAAACGTTATGTGGACACTGATATAAAAAAAAAAAATAAAAAATAAAAACACCGATATTCAACCAAATGTGAAGTTTAGCGCAAATATGTTGCGCAACAGAGATGAACGACCAGTTTTCCCTATGTGATTCGCTCGCATAGGAAAACTGGTCGTTTATCTCTGTTGCGCAACATATTTGCGCTTAACTTCACCTGTGATTCAACGCTTTCGAAATCAATAATCTACCAGTAGAAATACGTACTGGGACCAAGTCTGCCACGTACCATTGCGAGATAAACAGGAAATCTTCCCTGCTGGAATTAAACCATTATTGCCCTGGAGTGAAAGGATCTGACACATATTAGACATGCAATTTTAGGGTATTCTGATGAATTATTTTTAAAGTCACAGGAATGGCGTGAGTCAAATGTTCTTCTATGGTTATCATAACTTCAAAAGAAATATTTTTTAAATCTGATTGTTGCAATCGCAAGGTTGCCTGCAGTTTGACATTCTCTTCCCACAGAAGTTGCTTGATATGTTCTACCGTAACCTCTGTTACATTTAGGCTACTTTCTCCGGTATAAATGGAGAGTCCTGATTAGTGGCATTGTAACTTAGTTGTGCAGTCAGCGACATAAAGATGACATGCAATAATGCTATTTTTGGAAACAGAAACGTAGGAGAAACGTTTTCTAGTTAAATGTGTACTCCTCATATATGCTTTTTGAAATATTGAAACAATTGACCATAAACATGCTAATAATGAAGGAGAGAAAACCAGAGACAAACACTGAATTAATTGGAAAAACCTGTTACTGATGCAGTCAACATAAGACGTGATTTCATTGGATTAAAAAGCAGGGCCTAGATTTTCGAAGCTCTCATAGCAAAAAAAATAGTCATAAGTGCCATTATTTAACATTGCCTTAAAGAGCCATCAAGGATGTTAGTGTTTCAAATACAAAATTATTTGTGGAAAATATACTTATAACGTCAATCGCTAGAGAAATATTTTATCTACAACATGACATGTGATAAATAATTTTCATATCACGACAATGTAATGCAATTTGGTTTCAAAAATAGGTTCCCCTTCGAGTTGCGGTCGCCAAGGGTATCTGACGTCATATAAACAGGGCTCCGTTCCATAACAGCGAGCGCTTATAATCGCTCATTGATTGCTCAATGTAGCGCTCCAGTATAGCGCTCATTCTCTCCTGAACGACACGATGCAAAACCTCAAAGTTCGTTCGCTACGTAGCGCTACATTGAGCCAAACCTCTCTTGAACACGGCCCGGATTTCCCTTTATTGCATAAAACGTACTTCACAACAACTAGCCTTTACGAATAGAACCGTGAAGGCTCGTCTCTAGCGCAAGTCGCCAAAGTAATCCACGCTGGAAGAAAGGCTACTCTTTACTCATTACTGAATGTGACGATTGGTTTATAAACACTGATTCTAAATGTCCTGAGAACATATAAATTATTGCCTGTCTGATGTACGTTTTTTTTAGCTAAGACCAGCAAATTATGACAAATATATATATTCTCATTGATTATAAAATTCAAGCAAAATACCTAGTTGGGTATATATTTCACGAAGACAGACTTTTGGCAATTTTCCGATATGTTCATCAACATTCTTAATGACTCTTTAACATCTTAGTGCTAAGAGAGCTTCGGAAATCTGGATCCATGGATATTAGATGTGGTAGATTACCCTTTTTTGCCGGTAGAGGATTTTGCTAGCTCCGAGAAATATGGCACTTTTGGAACATAGGTCACATAGCACAGGGGCTTGTATTGCTGAAAACAAACAGTTCCTAGGTCCAATACTACGATGCCCTATACTAATAAATAAAGGTAGAATAGGGTATATATCGCATCGTAGTATTGGACCTAGGAACTGTTTGTTTTCAGCAATACAAGCGCCTGTGTCACATAGTTGAGTTACCTATAGGGCACAGGGACGTGTATCGCTTAAAAACAGCGTTTGAAAACATATACCCATATAGACCCTTTACCCTATTATTATGTGCAATAGGGTATAGGGTTGATATGGGGATATGTCTTTCAAACGTTGTTTCTAAGCGATACACGCCCCTGTGCTATATGGAAAGAATGGTAGACAGCCGCCTTGTCTCTGACAGCCTAATTAATTGTCGTATGAAAAATTAGCATTTTATTACAAATAAAATATTGGAATGGAGTCTCGGAGAAATAGGAATTGTTTTAATAATGTCCTCAAACCTATTCAAAATTACATCTTTGACGTCATCTTATTGTTTTCTCGCTCCATTATTTTTTAGAACTTGACAGTTGCACATGACAACCAATGACCTACGGAAGGCATAACTCCCGTCGGTCTCCATTGCTGGCTAATAAAAAGGCTTGCAGCATTTCTTTCACTTTTCACTTTTCCGTGCTAAGATTGCGGAGCGCTACACCTGAAATTCATTTGAATTGAAAATGAAATTGAATTAAACCCGCTAGCACAGAAACATTAAGGAAATGCGACAATGCTTAAATTAGCTAAGCAAGGGGATGCGTTTGAACAATAACACAAATGTAGCGCAAAAGATAAAATGACTAGTTTTTCCTATATATGTGCGAACTAAATGAGATTGGGAAAACTGGTCATTTCATCTCTATTGCGCGGGCTATTTGCGATATGGAAGAAGTAATGGAAAGCACCTGAATGCGAGGGCGTTCTAGCGAAGAAGATCCTCGGACGCTGGCTAACTAACGTTAAATTACACTTGTGACGTCATCCTATTGTTCTTTCACTCCATTATTTTTCAGTAATGGACAGTTACACATCACATCATCTTTTATAAGTATACATTTAATTTCTGTAACTTTTAGAAGTAATTTTGATAAAAGTGCATACATTTGAGTGTTTAAGTAGGTTAATGACCTCGTTACTCTCCATTCCTTAAAAATAATGGGCCTCGGCCCTCCGGGCCTTGGCTCCATTATTTTTAAGGAATTGAGATGGATAATGGATATTTTGTGTTTCGTTTACTTGAAAGTATTGTCTATATAAATAAACGAACCAACATCGAACAACACAGAGGGGATTTATTATCTTTAACCTTTACGGAGTGTAGTTGTCTAAATGATTTACTGCTGGTGGTCCAAGTAAAATTAAGCGCACATAAAATATCATGGAAGTTCTCCGACAGCAGAATACTGAACCAGTGAACCCTTTTCAATCACCAATCATTCGTGGTCTAGTGATAGAGCCTTTGGCTACAAATCGTTCGGTTGCGGGTTCGAATTCCGCATTGTCTGTTATGTTAAACTTGGTTATTTTGTGGATTGATTACCTTACTAAATGGGACTTAGAACTTCTTGGGTGCAAAGAATTGCACTTGGAGGGCCTTATACTGGATAATACCCTCTTGGAACTTAGAATTAATTTTCTCTGAATCCCAATGGATATGTACAATCAATGCTATGTTATTTGAAAACCACAATCAACCAGAACATTGAATAGCTTATAGAATAACAATTGAGGCAATTACAGCTGATTGATAGCTACCACATGTGTGTGAAAACGAGAATCTGCGCATGCACCTGTTTAAAATGACGTGGCTCTTTTGTAATTAACCTTAGGCGGTTCTTTTCAAGTACTACCTGTCATCACGTGGGTCAATACGGTATTATCTAGCTTATGTGCAAATTAACTACGTGTTATGCGTAACTATCTTGGACAGGTTGATTGTATCAATTCTGCATCCACGTAAGTCAAGATAAAATATCAATACGATGTTGACGAGTATGGAGCGGTATTCGGGTAAGCTTTTATAGCTTGTTTACCAGTTCAGTTCTTCAAAAGAAATACAAATGTTTACACCATGTTGACGAGTAAAACTGTAGGTGTGATTTGGGATGGTAACGTGACTATTATCTTTTATAATCGTATGCGATTGACAAATACCGATTGGAAGGATTCGTTTTGATGATAATTAACATTACCTCTTTGTTCATTTGTGAAAAATACTGCAAGGTCCGCATTCATTCCCCTGCTTGTTTTCGTAACTTTTGCCTCGTATCTCAGCATTTTTCACTTAATTTTATTTTCATGCATAATTCTCTTCCCACAGAGTTTACTCCCTTTAAATTCCGATCCTAACCTCTGTTCTACATGGCCTGAATTTCTCGGCTCCAGCAAAATTCCCTGACGGAGGAAAGGGGAACTTCATACTGTATCCCTTCTTCTTAACCAATGAAAACTCATCTTTCGGCGGCCACGTCGACCGAGCGACTTCAAAGATCTAAGCATTTTACTATGAAGGGTCTTGCTAATTAATAATTAGCATATGTCTGATGTAAATAACACAAATGAAATTTTTTTGGTATTTGTCTCTGATTTGGTCTTCTTTATTTATCAGCATGTTTATGATCAATTGTTTCACAAAATAAAATAGCATTATTTCGAGGGGATTATAAATAAAAAAAAACGGGGGTATCGTTTATTTAACGTTTACCGCATTTGCTCTAATAATCGCCCGGGCCCTTACTTTTTCAGCACCCTAAATTTTGTGCAATCATTTAAAGACGAAAAACAGAATAATTGCGATTTCTCATTCTGCACGTGCTACATGTTTGCATTAATACTGACGTCTATGAGAACAATGATGCAGTATAAAAAAGAAAGAAATGCGGAAACCTTCACGAGACTGCGACAGCCATTGGTATGACAGAAATGTTGAATTGTTGTCAGCGGACAGGCCAGACACAAGACCGTCCTAGATCGGGTCGACTACGGGTTTCGTTGCATCTGAATTGGTCTTGTTTGATTTGTGGCGAAAAATTCTTGCTGACGTCATCCAGCGACTGACGACATGCACTGACGAAAAAAAGCGAAAGTAGCAAACTATTTAGATCTGATGTGCGCATCTTCAAAATATGAGACAGTTTATGAATGGCGTACGAGTACAATTTGTATTTTACAATCTAAACAGAGATCGTGAATTCATATCTTGTTTTTCGATTTTTACCCATTAAAATGATCCTGGGTATGAAAAAGAATAACTAACTCGGTGCTCGGAATTTGGGTTATCTGTCCCTCGTGATTGATTATGTCAAACTCCTCGCTATGGCTCGGAGTTTATCATAATAATTAATTCCTAACAACTCGTTGATTATTCTTCTAATTGTTTACCTGTGAGACCTTGATAATGCCGCATGTTGCATTCTCACCAAACCTTGCTTTGGTCAGTGATGTACACCTTTTACCGTATTTCCTCTAATAAGCGTCAGGTCTCTAATAAGCACCGGATCTAAACCATTTGATTAATACTTCCTTTGTTAAATTCAATGTTCTATTAAAGATATAAGCGCCGGGTCTCTAATAAGCGCCAGGGGTCAAAGGGTGTTGAAAAAATAAGTGCCCAGGCGCTTATTAGAGGATATACAACATACCTAACATTACTCATTCACGTGGGGTATTGACTATTGACTCAAAGAGACTATTGCGATAGTGATAGACTAATGTAACTCACTATTGCAATAACTATTGTGATAGCTTTTTTGGGTACAAATACGCAATACTCAGCTAGATTTCTTATAGGTTTTAGTAGAAACGTTTAATTGATGTAAGGACTATGGAACCAAAATCAGTAAAGAAATCATAAATGCAAAGACTTTTTTTAGTTTGCTATTTCCTATCTCCAGTTCTTCCCTTTTGACATTCTAAAATGACAAATCTTGAATCAAATGCAGTGAGGCTTGTGTAAATCATTCATAATTAAGGAAATTTAATAGTTTCGATAGTATTGCGATAGTGTTTTTGTATATATACTATCGATATAGTACTATTGCCAAGCCAGCTGTTGCATCGAAATTTCGATGTATTGTTACACCCCTAGGTATTAGTACGTAAACCATACAACATGTATGAACAGGTATGGGTTAATCTAACACTCAGACCCTGAAAAAAATGTGTAAAATTACAATTTTATTAAATATTTAGAAGTGGGTCTTACAAGAAATGGGATTTTCAGAAAAATTATTCAGAAAAGTTGTAGTGTTAAGACTAGTAGGTGGTGTAGCCTACGTATTAGATGTAGCCACACTTTCCGAGGGTGTGGTATAATGGAAGATAACTGCTGGCTTTAAAGGGGCAGAAACACATTTTTGCAAATTTTATATTTTTCAAATTTCCCATTTATAATGATAGTTTATGTCATTTATATTTACTTTAGAGGGTAAAACATCTTATTACCCAAACCAATTATCCGTAGTGGTAATAATAGTGATGCATATAAAGCAAAAGTTGCATGGCGGCCATTTTATTGTGAACACATTTTATCATTGTGAATGACAAAAACGATTCCCATGGTTTTACGGAACCATGTACTTGATTTTCCGTAGAGAGAAGGGTGTTTTACTATTGGTGACATTATTTTTCAATTACATTTCATTGACTTATTTCAACGAAAAAAACGTGCTACTGCCTCTTTAAATGCTTAAAAACAAATACATTGGCGGATCAAGAGGGGGGATGCGGGGGTGCGTTACCCCCAAGAGAGTTCCAAGTATAGTAAATGACCATTGAAACCAGTCAAAATAAATAAATCAATAACTGAGAATATTTTGTGTCACAGAAAAAGCGCATCCCCATCTTAAAAGCCGCCACTACCCCCCCCCCCCCCCCCCCCCCCCCCCAAAAGTCTGGAAAAGTGCAACCCCTCTGCTCACAAAGTGTTTCCTCCCCTGATATATCCCTTATTTTGTTTTAACCTTCCTCCACAGTGGATGAAATCTCCTTGTATCACTGATGGTGACACCTCTTTCAAGTAACTGAGTCATGATAATCTGTTAATCTCGGATTCATGGCCTATGGGCTAATCTGTGGGAGAGTTGTCAGCCAAACGAGGCGAACTCTGCAGGGTTGGCCATCATTGGTATCATTATTTCAGGAGTGTCTGGGATAGGTCCGGAACCTGCAGGGAAAATAATTTTCAATTGTCAATAATTTCTGCAAAATTGGACATGACTTTGATGCCAAGGATAGTTAAACAATGCATGTCTTGGTCTTTCTGTAAACAAATAACATAAAGAAAATAATGATTTAAAATAGTTTATTTTGAGTAAAACATAAAAAAACACATAAAAACAACAAATTTAAATTGCTTGTATATGCATAGATGCCAAATTTGTTTTTGTAAATAATAGAGATTCTAAATAAGGTATCTTCATATTATAAATAAATCAACAAAGTTGATAACAAGCGCCACAAGTCCCACATAATTTGTAAAACACATCTTTGAAAGATAATTGTTTATCTAAGTAACTCTTTAGTAAGTGGGTAATACACATGCAGAGTTTTAGGAAAATATGATGAATAATTTGGAGTTCTGCTCCGGTAACAAACTTATCCTTGAAAGAAGTCCAAGTGTTTCTATGGAGATTTAAAAAAATAAAAATTTCAGAAATCTGAAAATATCAAAAGGCACAAGTTCAATGAGTGGGTAATACACATGCAAAGTTTCATGAAGGTTATGGAAGGGGATCTGTGCCATAAATGAAGAAAATGTTGACTTGTAACTTGTAACTTGTAAAGTGTAACACCTCGTTCTCAACCATACAAGTCTCGAAAAGTCAAGTCCAACCATGCAAAACTAAAATTTTAATCATGTCCATAGAAGGTGGCACGAACAATTTCCAGACATGATTACGAACGGACAGACGGACAGGGCGACGAGAATATCCCATGATATTTCATACTGGTGGGATGAAATTAGCAAAAAAAAGGTTAATTTTGTTGAAGATATGTTTACTTTAATTCAACAGATGTCAGTAAAAGACTGAGTATGTGAACATTGGCCTCTTGAGTAGTGAGGTCATAGCATTATGACATCATCAGTATAACAACATTATTATTACGTCAGCAGCTTAATTTAATAAGCATAGCAGTGATGTCAAAATTTACTAAATACATTATATAAAAGCATATATTTTTGTAAAATAAATGTATATTTTGGAGACTTCTTCAAACTTGAGATTTGTTATAAATTGATGATATGTAAATACATATACATTTTAGCATGATATTAACATGTGTTGTACGCGAGTTCATAATAAAATCTAAAACAGGGGAGAGTATTCTGATTTCAGGGGAAAAAATAACAGCTGATTATTTATGTTTCATTCTTCTGTCATCAGGAACACATTTCCGGCGGAAATTATTATTACACAAAATCATGTAAATGTTACAAAAAAAAATTTGGAAAAAGAGGACAGCAAAAACAACAATTTAAAAGCTCTTTTTTATCAAACAATTCATAGTGATATTTAGGAGGTTGAAATGATTGAATCCTTTTCACAAGATGAATTAAAAAATTTCATCTACACCTGATAATAAAGATTTTACATTAAAAATGTTCTGGGTTAATGGCTCTTTCTAGAGCTTTACATATAAACTGGAGAAGAAGATGAAAATAGGTTTTTGGGTCATGACCCGTGACCAACATTGGGGTCACAGGGTCACGAAATCTACAATTTAGAATCCCCATTGGAAAAGGAGTCTGCACAAAACTTTTCAGCTCTCTAGACCTGTTGGAACTGGAGAAGAAGATGAAAATAGGTTTTTAAACATGTGACCCCTGTGACCCCATTTGGGGTCATGGGGTCACGAAATCTACAATTAAGAATCCCTATTGGCCAAGGAGTCTGCACACAACTTTTCAGCTCTCTAGACCTTTTGGAACTGGAGAAGAAGTTGAAAATAGGTTTTTAAACATGTGACCCCTGTGACCCCATTTGGGGTCATGGGGTCACGAAATCTACAATTAAGAATCCCCATTGGCCAAGGAGTCTGCACATAAAATTTCAGCTCTGTGGAGTCATTGGTTCTGGAGAAGAAGTCGAAAAAGCAAAAAGTTTACGTTTTTTTAAAAGAAGTTGAAAAAGTGAAAAGTTTACAAATGGCTGGACGGTCGGACGCCAGACACCATGAGCCTACCTTTGAGACCTAGATAAGCTAAAATTATTGACAACCTCGTCTCCTAAGTGTCATCTTCTCGAGTTATCACTGTGTCTGTATCTATACACCTCGGCATAATTATCGCACCACCAATTTAAAATTTGAAATTGAAACCAGAAATAGTTTTGCAAATTTTGACATTACAAGTACATACCAAATATACCACACAATATGTGAACATGACATCACAAACACACCTTGTTCCGAGCTGCATGTGCATGTATGCTTTGTCCAACAGACATTCAGACTGCTGGCTAGTGAGACGGTGCGAGGCGGTTACACCAGATACTGAGTTTACCAGTCATTATGGACCTTGATAGTGTGTTTAACATTTCTGTAATGTGAAATTTCTTGTGTTTTTGTTGTAACCACCTCAGCAGCCATACTTTTTCACCTTATTTGTCCATTGATCTCAGTGAACTTTCATTTGCTACAATTAAACTTTCAATTAGTGCCTAAATTCGGTCTTGTGTTGTCACTTTTGTAACTGAACCTTCACATGAAGCCATCTAAACAGTTTAAAGTGTTTTTCTAGTTACCAATTGTTTGAGGTTGAAGACCTGTTTTACCATCTTCCCACGGCAAGGTGAAAATGTATCGAGATCTCTCCATTTTTTACCTTGCCTTCAACCTAGGCAGAAGTTGTGAAACGAATCGGTGACACCTATTGTGATCACGAGTTACGTACCTTACTATCTGCTAACATACGGCCAATGAAATCGCCGTTTACATTCGGAACCAATTCAAAATAAGCGACGATCGACACAGTCACAGAGGCAATACAACTGTCTTCTGATTGGCTTATCTGATTAGCCTGCAGTATGTTAAAATCTTAGCACTGAAAATGCTAGGGTTGAGGTCAAGGGCGGAAAGAGAAGATATGGAAATCTTTTCGTTACGCCTGTGACGTTGTTAAGATGCTGTTTTACTTACTCATCAAAAGTGGGTGGTGCACTATTTATGACCAGGTGTATATTTTGTAATGTATATACATTAACTTTTCCCTCACCGTCGATACTCATCCCCACAATCTCCAATCACAGAAAACAAATCTCGTCCCTTCTTTAAGACAGCGTCTATCTCGATTATGTCCGAATCTGTCAGGTTGACCTGTAACGACCTCAGATTGTCCTCTATATGTTCGCAGCCCGGCACTCCAAATCTGCAGCCTATAATGACGCCCCCAACGGCTGGCTGGTCCAGGATATATCGGCATGCTATATTTGGAATGGTGGCGCCATGCTGCCGCGCAATACTGTCCAAGACTTGAAGGAGTTCTTGAAAGAGATTCCAGCCTCCCCAGGCGTCTGCAGGAAATTAACAACAGAGAAGCAAGAGTTATGTCCCTTTGTCTGGTTGCGGCCATGACAGATTTTACAGCATTTGATTTAATCAATACTGTTAAATCTGTTTCGGCTTCTACCAAAGGGCCGTATTCTGAAGATATTGAAAACAAGCATGAACTACCCACATTTCTAAGTTATGAAATTTTAAAAGAAATTGTATTCAAGATTTAAACATGCTTTTTGCAAATGTTTTAACACTATTTAATATCCAATATAATGCTTCAAAGGTCAAAACATTTTTTTTATTAGACCCTTAGGGTTGTAATTTCATTCCTCATAATATTATTTATTCATTATTTCATTCATTATTTATTTTCCAATGATTTTGAATGAATTTTACAAGTGAAATCATAAGTTTTCTACAGTAAAACTTGAGTTGATATAACTAGTGTTCATGGATGTTCAACATCTTTATTAAACAAGACAAAAGTGAGTGCAGTTCAAATATCCCCGCCTGTAGTTTGATCACCTTCATACAGAATAAATAAATTGGAAAATATAATCTAGTCAATCATGTCAATGAATAACAATGATTGTTTTTAATGAAAATAAAAAAAATTATTATTTGAACTGTGGAGTTTAAACCAATAAAAGGCACAACAATACCATATAGGTAGGCAACATCCAAATTTAAGTTTTTAAGATAATAGCTTTTTAGTTATGCTCCACAAATGACAAAAATGACACAAATGACAACATTTAAAAAATTATTTGGACCTTGGGACCATAACAAATTTGAAGTTACCACGTCAAATAGTTTTTGAGATATGCTCCGGAAACGAGACAAAGTCCAAAAACCGTATCGTTTTTGGTCAAAATTTCCAAAATTATTTGGACCTTGGAGCTGAAACCCAAAAAAGGCACAACAGCACCATATGGGTTACTTCCATACCAAATTTGAAGTTTCCAAGTCAAATAGTTTTTGAGATATGCTCCGGACACGAGACAAAGTCCAAAAATAGGACCGTTTTTGGTCAAAATTTCAAAAAGTTATCTGAACCTTGGAGTCGAGACCCCTAAAAGGCACAACAGCACCATATGAAGTTTCCAAGTCATTTAGTTATTGAGAAATGCTCCGGAAACGATTTCGGACTTACACAGCGGAGCGCTATATACCCCCGACTATTGAAAAGTCGTTATTGAGAAGTTGAATATCCATAAATTCATCCTTTATGATCCTAACAATTTTTACAATGTGTCAGTTCATAACTTGATGAGATGACCAATTTTTATCCTAAAACCTAACAGTTCTTTAAAAAGGCTTTGTAGCACGTTTTTTGCAGATTACTTTTTTCTCAAATTTGTCAAATCAGAGCGCTCGCTTCGGCCACACCCTTGTCGCCATTTGTGTTCACTTTACTACATTGAAAGTGAAAAACGGCTTTCGGTCTGGCTGGAACTAGTGAACCATTGGTGGTACTACGCTAAAATTCAGTGTAGCATTGCACCCAAACCTTACTGCGTGTAGAACAGTTCTCTACTGCAGACAAAGTTGCCCTATCACACCCCTGTTTTATAAGGAAGATAATGACTCATTTTAAATATTGATGTAATTAAATGAAGAAATAACTTGTCACTTACCGATCATATACTTGTATTTATTTAGAGATCCTGTGTTTAATTGTTCTGTCCCTTTTGGTTCCGGTCGACCAAGATACTTTCCGCTGATCAAACCGCCACCTGTAATGATAAAATAAGTAGGAACAACATTATTACGTATTTATGAAGTTGGGACTCAAAGGTGGAAGTTTTGGGGAGGTATGGAGGGGTCACATTTGAACAAGAGACATCAGAAGATGACGTATCCCACCGATCCCACATAATTTGTATAACACATTTTGGACAGATAATGGTATATCTTCTTCTCCAGTTAATTAAGAAATAGAAGACGAGTTGGCTTGCTTTATCGTTGAATAAAACATAGCAGGGAGCATAAAACACGAAGGGCGCAGCCCTGAGTGTTTTATGCTCTATGCTATGTTTTATTCTACGATAAAGATCAACAACTCGTCTTCTATTTCTTATATGAGATGCCCTTAAATAGTTACTCGCTTTACTATAAAAAACGCGGAGATATAATGTTGTTTGCATAAACTATATTTTGAAAATATTAATGCCTCCCGTCGTAGAACACATTCTCTAGCATTAGACAATCAAAGTGACGTAACATATGACGTCATTTGCTAAGCGACGCTCTAACCGTCGTCTAAAATCACAAGCATGTTTTATTGTCTCATAAAGCACGCTGTCGGTCCCATTGACCGCCTGTGTTTTATTGCCGTAGGTATCTTATATTGGGTAATACACATGCTGAGTTTCAGGTATGATGAAGGGTTTTGGAGTTCTGTTCCGGAAGAAGGTATTTCCCTGAAGTCCAAATTCAAAGCGTTTCTATGGAAATGGAAAAAAAAAAAAATCTGAAAATATCAAAAGGCACCACTTCAGTTAGTGGGTAATACACATGGAAAGTTTCAGAAAGATATCATGAATGGTTTTCGAGTTCTGTTTCGGAAACAAAATGATTATGGATGGACAGAAAGACAGATGGACAGGGAGACGACTATATCCAACAATATTACATACTGGTGGGATAAAAAAGCAGGTGTTGCTTAGGGGGTCCATCAAATTTATATATATTGTTCAAAGAGAATGGTGAGGTAAGGTGAGTTGGGTTTAACGCCGCTTTCAAGAGTATTTTACTTATATCGCAGCTGCTAGTATTATGGCAGGGAGAAAGCCCGCAAAGCCATGTGGCTATGCATTGCGGTGAACTAGCGAACCACGGACCTCTTGATCTGAAGCCGAACGCACTAACCACTGCCCTATTCGTGAGAATCTGTAAACCAACTAGCTGAACATTTTTCGCCTTCAAATATTTCTTAAAACAAAGCAACAAACCTAGAACACCATAAGCAAGTATCTTGACCCCATGAGCCGCACAAGCGGCGGCCATCTTGCGT
The DNA here is from genome assembly GCA_936450465.1 of Gibbula magus. Lineage (NCBI taxonomy): Eukaryota > Metazoa > Mollusca > Gastropoda > Trochida > Trochidae > Gibbula > Gibbula magus. The sequence goes on along the minus strand of OW388304.1, from coordinate 39,004,190 downwards.
GCGGCTCTCATGTCTATCAGCGAGTACTGGACTTGGTTACTGGACACCTCGACACCTTGTTTTAGAATCATCTCAAGATGAACCGTGTCAAAGTTTGTCAGTGCGAGCTCACGTATCTTTCCCTCAGTTTTGAGATCCTGCAAATGCTTGAGAGCGTCCAGATATCTCTTGTCCGAGTAGTCCCACCAGTGAAATTGGACACTGTCCAGCTTGGACACCTTCATCCTGGATAGTGATCGGCCAATGGCGGTTTCTACAACCTAAGCAATGAGAGAAAGATAACAATGGATGACACTGACTTTCTACAAACTGGTGAATTCAGGGGGTTCATTGCCTCCACCTTTTGAAAATGTTTGCATGTAAATTTGATGCACCCACGGTCAAATTGTTGCTATGTTACTAGGTTCGCAGTGGCAGATCCAGGAACTTTGAAAGTTAGGGGTCCACCAATGGAGAAGGAGGTTGTCCAAAATTTGAAATTTTTAGATTTTTTTTTATCCGCCATTGGTTCAAATGAGATTCATTGTTTAGACCAACCAAGCACATAGGAGGTCGCTTTGAAATTTGTTATGGAATGTTTGGGTCAAAATATGTTTTAAGTTTGGGCAATTATATTCAATATGCATACAGAGCCAAGTTTTGGTAAGTTTGTTGAAAAAAGTTTACACCATTTTAGAAACGGCCAATTACGGTCAACTTTTGAGGTGGTATGATTTGTTTGAACTTCGGTCGTTTTTAAACCGCATCTATCACTTGGCAGGTGATTTGACGTCTTTTAATTTTGACTTGTTTAATTATTGCCCCATATGAATTTGAAACATGTGCGTTCAAATAATTTGATAGCAACTATCACTTGGGTCTGATAGTGATGAAAATAAGTGGTTAAGTTATTTCGATATGTGTATCCCCTGTCCTTCGAAAATTCCTGAATCCTTCTATGGCAGTGAGGCTTTCTTCAGAGTTTCTAAGTTACATTCTTCTTGTTTCCAAATCGGAGTAATAAAATTAAATTCACTTTATGGATGAAAGCATAAAGACCGAAGTTATGTAGTAAAATGTAGATTCTTATGAAATAAACTCACTGAAATAAAAATAAAATGAAAATAACAAGTATTAGATAATAAAAATCGTGATCAATATTTTCTTTCACACACAGATCTTATTCTTCAATTTATTATCTGCCTAATCTGAAAATTTTCTAGATTCGTTCAAGAAAGTATTTCATTTAAAATAAGCCAAACTGTGTGGGCGCTTTGTTTTCCTTCCTTCTTTCAAATGTTTTAAAATATGTAATTAATTGTGTCGCCTATCATTATGTCATCTACATTAAACAGTGTTTCTGCCTAATTTGTAATACCTGTCTTGTCATGGGCCCTGCTCGAGGAACAAACTTTGTCAGGCCCTGTACCCTGGATACGCTATCTGGACCTCTTTCTGATGATAACTGCAATAAAGATATTTTTTACTTTATTGCAAAAAAAACATTTCTTCAAAAACATTTCATTCTTTTAAGTTTGTAAACATTTCCTTACATAATGCTCAAAAGCGCTGTAGCACGTTTTTAACCCTTAACTTGCGGGTCCCGTAATTATCCGGGAGGCTCATAGAGAAAAATGTTAGAACCCTTGGCGAGACCCGTACGTTGGACTTAGTGCATTTACCGGGTCAGTAATAATTATATTTGCCCCCCAGGCGAAATGCGAGACGAAGTGTGTCCGTATGTCGCCACATGAAAACTTGTTTACATACATCTCGCAGATAGCCACGATAACGAGTCTGTGTGAATGTCCGGTCGAAATATCAAGTAAAATTCACACCAAATTGCGTGTGCATTGTTGACCCGTAACGCATTGATAATTAGCTTTACAAAAGGCCAATTTTGTCGGGCTTAGCCCCCGAAGCATTAATTCGCTTGAGGCTATTTTCACCCACGTGTTTGTATTGCCTCGGGTTTGCCTCGCCCGAGACTGCTATCTGCCTCGCATCTCGCGAGACGGGGGAAAAAATCGCTAACTCGCCTTACTCCCGCACTTCATATCATGTGAGCGAATTGTTTGTTTTAAAAAAAAAATACGGCAAAATAAAGGGGAAACAATGGACTACATTCCCAAATAAAATTAGAAAATCTCAAAAAAATAATAAAGACACAGCAAGCGCCGTGAAAAAGGTCATGTTTACACTTCATAAATTTTGAAACAATCGGCGATTTTCACAACTTCTAAAACATTTATCACGGCTAAAATACTGAATGCATTTTCATAATTTTTATATCACAATAAACCGAAAAGAATAATCTTTTATTCTATATAAAATGCGCAGATTTATTCACAGAAATAAAGATACAATTTTACCTTTCTGAGAGGCATGTGAAACCAAACGGCACACAAACTAATCAACATATTTTCATCAGTTATGGTTCGAGGTTAGCGTTTATTTGAAAAGTCAAACAACATAACCATATTTGGGTTGACATGTGCTTATTTGTCAACTGGTTCGAGATTATGATTTCTTGGAAAAGTGCGATGAACGACCGTTTGCAATGCCGCATACATGTTGTAAGTATTGACGATTTTATAGGTGGAAATAAAGACAAACTTTACATAGCTATAGAATTATAAAGGTCACATTCTAATAATTTTTATATCATTGTGAAGCTAGACATCTTGTCTTCAATTCAGTATATAAATGGATTTTTTTCCGTTTGGTATTTATGATGTTACGAGGCCCGAATTAAAGACAATCTTTCGAAAGTAATAGAATAAAAACGAAAAATCATAGAAAATTCATTCAAAGTTTCGGGTGTGAATTAGCCATTTGTGTACGGGTGTCGCTACTTGAATTTGTATTGAACGCCCGTATATAGTCCTTATTCGCCATGTAGATGCGGTATATTTCGTAAAAACGGTACCGGTATCGCCGCCTGGAAATTCCGCCAGCAGAGCATGTTAGTGCCTAAGCTCAAACTACTGCTGCGAGCTGCGAGCCTGTAAATTCCGCCACAGGGGCTAAAAATGGTAAAATATATATACGCAACCTAAGGGTTAAAAATGATTTTTTTCTCAAAGTTTATACAATATATTGTGACATTAGAGGGTAAAACATCTCATCACACAAGCCAATAAGCTGTATACATAGAAAACAGTTATCGTATTGGTAGAAAATGGTGCGACGTAAAAAGCGACATTTTTGTGGAACTCGTCAGTGTGAGAGCTAGATTACATATAGGTCATATGCAATTTTAGGATTCATGACAGCAGGATGGTTGACAATTCCATCATTGAACCATATTTGAAACTCTACTTTGAGTGTTTAGGTATCACTACATCAGTCAGATCTCTTGAACTACCTACAAGCCGCCAATTTGATGTGAACACATTAAAATGGCTGCTTGATGGGAAATTGGACTCGAGTGGCTTAACTGAACCATGTACATGCGTTTGAGAACTCTTTTTATTGATTCAGGAGATTTATTTAGTCATTGGTAACACTTATTTGCTTTTTTGTGAGAGCACTTTATTTCCCAATAGAAACAGAGTTTCAATTTGAAGAATTTTTATTACAACTGCGTCATGTTTGTCAAAACAAACTTTTTAAAAATAATTTTAAAATGTAGTATTATGTGAATGTGATCTTTATAGAAGCTTGTTTGTTCTTATGATTCATATTTTGTCTCCTTTTCTTAATATATCTCATATAATATTATTTATAGTTAATCCTAACACTTAAAATGCCAAAGATTAAGAATAGAGATTATATTTTGTTTCAAACAGTGACCCAAAGGAAACCATTTGATTTTTTAAAAACAGCCTTACCTTTTTTAAAAATGCACCAAATATATCCTCTGCAGGACCATATATGTCTGCCATGTCGAAGGTTGTCAGACCGGCGTCGTAATATTTTATCATTTCATTAGCTGAAACATAGTATTACCATCTTCAGTATAACACTTCTTCAATAGGGTATCATCCAAAATAAGCATCCACTTAAAGGGAGGATTCTATCAGGTATTTTCTGTGGAAACCAAATTTGAGAGGACATTTCTGTCTACACATATATGTTATTTATAATATTGCATGCTTATTACAGGTGAGTTGAGGTGAGTTGGGGTTTAACGCCGCTTTCAAGAGTATTTCACTTATATCGCGACTGCTAGTATTATGGCAGGGAGAAAGCCTGCAACGCCATATGGCTATGCATTGCGGTAAAACTTGCGAGCACGGCTGGAACTAGCGAACCATGGGTGGTACTACACCGAAATTCAGTGTAGCATTGCACCCAAACCTGACTGCATGTAGAACAGTTCTCTAGTGCAGACAAAGTTGCCATGCCCCTGGCAGGATTCGAACCCCGGACCTCTTGATCCGAAGCCAAACGCGCTAACCACTGCGCCATCCCGCCCCCGCTTATTACAGAGGGTAGTTCTATAGACCTTATATTTGAAAATTTTATAAAGGCTGGCGCACATTCATTCAAAAATAAAAACAATGAGAGAGCGTGGAAAGCTGTTGATTATTTTGATACATTATTTGTTATTATTTTTTTTTAAATCTAAATTAGTGAAAATATACTGTTATTCATTTCTCGTAATGGAAAAAAGCAAGATGGTGGACAGCAATATGAGTCCCACTGGGAATGAAAAACTTTTATATAAGTTATGTCAATTACAGTAATCTCCTAATTAAAATTTAAAAGGAGGGTTCTATCAGGGTATTTTTTGTGGAAACGAAATTCGAGAGGAAATCCCCATTTACACATATGTGCTATTAATATATGATCAAAACACAGGCGAAATGAAACATATTGATGAAGTTAATACTTTGATGACTTTACATTTCACAACTTGATTAAGATAAGAACACATTTGTTGAAAAATAAAAACAATGAGAATATAATGAAGCCGTTCATCGGCGCTGCAAGTGGGGAAAACTTCGCTGCAGCCTAACAGCATATTGTTTATTAGTTTTATGATATGTTATGTGTTACTTTGTGAATATTCTATCAGTATATACATGAATTATTATGAGAAAATTTTTTAATAATTTTAATATAGCATGTTTTCATTTCACAAAATGTCAAAAATCCAAGATGGCGGCATCCTCGGTTACCCATGGTTTTATATATGCTCCGTTACTCTCCACTATATCACCCATGGGAAACCTTATCAGAAAAATCTGTACTCAAATTACCCGCCCTTGGTCGGCGTGAGCCAAATCAAACTGCTACGCAGCTTGGACCTGCGAACCAATGACAATTCATATCACTTCGTTGCAAAGCACGCGAGGTCATTTTGTTAGCCTTCCGTCACCGGTTATCTCCCATGACCATTTCCGTCTTATCCTATTGAGCATTTTCTTTGGTTACTGACTTCGTCACGCCGGCAAAGGGCGGGTAATTTTAGTACAGATTTCTCTGATAGAGTTTCCCATGGGTGATATAGTGGAGAGTACTGGAGCATATATAAAACCCTGGGTAACCAAGGATGAGATGGCGGATGCTGCCGATAAATCGTTGATAGAACTATCCCTTTAAAATTTAAACTATCTGCTCTTACCTGCTTCCGCAGCATCAATACAGCCATCAAAGTCATGAGCACCAGAAAGTTGCCACATTCCATTCAAAATTCTGACAATTTCCAGCCCACTGGTTAGTTTGGACTTTTGTAGTGATATCATGTTCCTGGTTCCTATAAAATGAAAGACAAATTAAAGTTTTTATTTTTTAAATGTTTATAACAATATAGTCCATTTTTATAGCAATTTTCCAGATTAAATAGCTTGCTCTCAGCACACATAAAATACAAAATAATGATTCAATGTGAAACAATTACAGATAATTACATTACGAGAACAGTGCTGTTGGGTAAGCACCAAAGAGATATCTTAGGACCATTCATAACAGTAAAATATTTCATACATGAAAAATCTCTCTCAAAGTGAATGTTTTGGCTTTTAGTAATAACATTAATGTAGAAATTTTAAGTAGAATTGCCTAATGCATTGCCACCTAAAGTACTCAGATGACAAACCCCATTTTTCCATAGCTCAACAAGTGTAGGCTAAAGATAGGCAGTCTGCATATGACTACACAATACTTTTCTAATTATAATTGTAAAAAATATTTCCAGAAGTCGATTAAAGAATGAGTAGAAGTTTTTTGTTTCCGGTGACATTTGGTATGTGAGAGAGCAAAATGTTTTATGATGTCCTGAAGGTTACGATTTTTTTGGCAATTTTCAGGAATTTGTCACTATTTTGGTCATTAAGCATCATTCTAAAAACTTTCACCTGCAATGTAATATCTTCTAAAATTTCCAAAAGAGGTGAGTTGTGGTTTAACGCCGCTTTCAAGAGTATTTCACTTATATCGCGACTGCTAGTATTATGGCAGGGAGAAACCTGTGAGCATCGGTCCGAAGAGACTCACTATACTCTCTACATTTCGTTTTGTTGTATTTGTGGCAGTGCGTATCTTTACCTGACACGCCTGTACATGATAAGGGATACGGACGGAACGGAGACACGGCAAAACAGCGACAAAAGCTTAGTTGAAACGGCGACAAATTGGACGGGACGGCGACATAAATGGGTTGGACTAAACGGCGACACCAAATATTTTTTTTTTAATAGTAGAGTTACCTATTTCACTGTTCCACCATTTGTACTTGTGTAAATTTTGGTTATTAATTGTATATTTATGACTAGTGACTGTCATTGTTTCAGCATTTATGCACAGGTATAACCAGAAGCAAACAAATGTATTAGTCTCTAATGTTTTATTTTTAGACTCATATTCATATTATTAGTCAATGAGACCGTGATGTATCTGAATCTCTCACATTTCACAGTTAGAAATTCTCAGGTCACACTACTGATAAATGTATGATAAATTTATATATTTTTATTATTTCAAACATATAAATAAAGAGAATAATATTGTGACATTGATTTCTTGGAAATATATTATATATTTTTATATACTCAATCTGACAATTAATAAACACAATCACCCTTTTAAAATTAAGAAACTTAGCGAGGAGAAGATGTCATTCACCACCTTCCTTTCCCTTATACGGTGTGTAAGAAGACAGTAAGGAGAAATGAACATGCTAGTTGCGACCAATGTCTACACAAGCAATTATCGATTGATCCGGTTTTTGTTAACATTAAATAGCGACTAACGAGTTATTAGCAATTGACTGTGTTAATTAATTAAATCAATCAGTAATCGTGTATTCATGGTTGATCGCATTTTAGGTGTTGGGCTTATATCATTATTACAGACAGATATTTTATTATCGTCATACCTCATTAAAATGGATTCATACGTAACTAGTAAACTATAAAATATATACATTCTAATAAAACCCATATCACAAAAGTTAAAAATTATCATTATAATAATTAAAACAACATCTCACAGCAGAATTCTTTATTTAACTATGTAAACATCTCAGACATGGAAGATCTACCAATCAAAATTATAAAAACTTTTATAACCAAAAACTATTGTCGCCGTTTAGTCCAAATATGTCGCCGTTTAGTCCAGCGATTTTGGTCTAAAAATTAGTTGAAAATGTCTTTCGCCGTTCTGTCCAGGAGATTTTTTCCATCTGTCGCCGTTCCGTCCAAATTGTCGCCGTTCTGGCTTGTCGCCGTTTTGCCGTGTCGCCGTTCCGTCCATAACCCCATGGCTATGCTTGATTCGGGACCCGGCGCACTACCCGGCGTACGCCGCCGGAAGCGGCACAACCGGCAAATCACTTGATTGGAACCCGGCGTACCCCGTAGGCGTACTCCGAATGCGCCGGTTGGAAATGACCGGCGAAGGCGGCGTGTAATGGCGGACAAATGTTACCCTTGCGACATTCAATAACCCTTTTGTTTATGAAGTTGCGTTGTACAATTAAATAGTTGACTGATTTATTTTTAAATGTCACTGCTTATTTAAAACATTGCATTACACGCTAATAAAATATTAATCAATGTTTTGAAATAATTTAAAAAAAAATAGTTATATAATATAAATGACATGTTTTTTTAAGCTAGTTTGAGGGATGATGACGTCTTCCTGTCTGTACGCCGATACACTTGTTTCAACTGAGCCTAGTAGAGGAACGGCGTACGCCGGACATGTGACCGGTGTATACGCCGCCAAAACGAATCAAGCATAGCCCATGATAACAAAACAAAAACAGTACTGCAAATGTCCCTACTGTATCTGTTTTTGTTGAATTCAAATCCACTTTAGCTAATTTTGTTAATATCTGTAAAAGGTATGTGTATAAAACCTAACTGGGTCTCGAATATCCAATGACACAATCTTTTAAATCCGTTTTTGTAGATTAGATTGTCTTGCTCCAAACGTTTGTCTAGCCCTGCTTATGTAACTCCGCCATTTTGTGATCATGTGACTTGGAGTTTCAGATCACATGACTATGGAGGATATTTAATGGAATTTTTAAAATACTATTTTACATAAAGTAAAAACCTGAAATATGTTTCTTTTCGAAAGATTCCGCATAAATTCAAACTTGTAAGAAAAATAGTTGAAAATGAAGAAACCGGAAGTACAATATTCAACTTCCTGTGCGCAACCGGCGTGCATGTTTTGCTTGGTGTTAGGATAAAATCGTTTAAAATACGTTATTTCTAAAGTATTAATTGATAAAACAAAAATGGTTTCTGTAGAAGAATTATATAAAAACTTTGGAGTGTTAGCAGACGCGAAAGACAAGGCTGGAGAGGTAATATTTTTGCTTATAAACGTGTCAAGTAGAGTGAAGCCATTCACTGAAATGGCTTTCTCTTTATTATTTTTCGATATTCACGTTCATTATCAGTCATGTTTACTTCCAATCACAGTGGGCTTAATTGATTAATGACTACAAGGAAAGCCCAGGTCATTAACTATTAAATCTAAATTAAAATATTAACCCTTTTGTGTCCAAAAACATTGAAAATATATTATTTTACAATTTGTTACTTGATATTTTTAGTTCTAAGAAGTCGGATTATTGATAATAATGGATTCTAACATGACACTATATTTAGAGTGAAAATACTGCTTTCTGATTGGTTCCTCGTATCAATTTTGGAGTAATTATTTTACCGATAATCACTTCTAAATATTTGCGACCGATTCACTCGCGTGAAATCATGAAAATCACGGGGCACAGAAATCAACAGTCGCCCGCTTCATACAACAGCGATTCATCCAATGAACAGAAGCGGCGTTATTCCTCTATTTTGCAAAATTCTTCCACTGCCTCCAGTTCACAATCCCAAATGACCCCATTTCCTTCCACGATGTCCTCAACCATGACACAAAAAGCGTTCTTGTCAGGCTTTCTTCAAGTCTCAAACTCTTCGCTTGTAGTGAATAACTACTTTCAGAGTAGCGCCCCTTGAATGGGATTGGTCCTTGTCGGCCTTGTAGGGGAGATAGGTCGGACTATGTATTTACTTGAAAATCGCTTCTGTGAGTCTTCTGTTGATATTATCATCGATTGAATAAAGATAAGTTACATTAAAATAAGTTTTAGTGTTTGTTTTGATATTTTGATTGAAGCATGTTCTTTGAAAAGTGAACTGCACCGAAGGGTCGCGGGCGAGTGAAACCGGTCTGTACTGGTTTGACCCAAGCACAGCGCTTTGGCGCAAGACGAAAGAGTTCCTCATTATTTTCCTAATTAGTCATGTTAGAATGGAGATAAATCCATTCTGTTTTATATTTTGGGGTTGTATGTTGTGCATTTTTTACCCCTAAATTAACATTTCAAACCTCGCAAGCTCGGTTTGAAATTAAATTTAGGGGTAAAAAATGCACAACATACAACCCCAAAATATAAAACAGAATGGATTTATCTCCTAATTCACACCTTTTGCTCATATATAAAATTACTGGACTATTAAGATAAATAGCACTGAATATTTTTGTTGATAATAAAAGTAAGCATGATTGGAAAATTGGCAATACTAATATATACAAATTCATTGTTCAAAATGAGCTAGATTTACACTGTTGTAGGCATGCACATAAGAGATACAATAAAATTTTATAATTTTTTAGTAATTATTGATATTGCATTTGAAAAAAATCTATGAAAAGATAAGAGTTGCATATTTGTCATGTCACTGTAGGTCTCTAATCAATAAAATGTGTACAATGTACAAACACCTTTACTTTTACTTCAATTTCTGTTTTAGCATCAAGCCGAGTATTTGTCTTTCCTGGATGCAGTTAAAGGACAGCCTGGAGAGAAGAGACTTGCCTCGCAGTTTATCGCAAGATTTTTCAAATACTTCCCAGGACTTGCTCCAAAAGCAATCAATGCATTGTTTGATTTGTGTGAAGACTCAGATTTAAATGTAGGATTAGTATGAATTGGTTATACAGCAAAATTGTAAAAGAAGTGATCTCTCCGAATGGTGTTCTGTTCATAGATATAAGTGAAGATCAAGTGGGCTACCTATGGGTCTATGCATATTTTTGTATCCCCAACTTAAACCAGTGGCAAATCTTGAATTAAAAGGATATTCCTGTGAATCAGTCACTAAGAATGGTTTAACACTCATAAATTCAGCATTATAGTCATGAGTTTGTATAAGTATAAGTATATGCCCTTCTTGACAATAGACTTGCAAATCCAATTTTCCTTTTCCACATTTTGCCAGACAATTCTACTTGTAACATGAAATGCACTGTTTGTGTATTGAGTTCAACCCTTTATGTGAAGTTTGATGAAATAAAACTATAGCTAATCCTGCATTTATCTTCAGATTCGCAAGCAAGCCATCAAAGATCTTCCGTCACTCTGTCGTCTCAGCCCAGAACACGTACCAAAGATAGCGGAGGCTCTCACTCAGCTTCTAGCTTGTGAAGATGCAACAGAACTCGGTCATGTTCAAACTTCACTTTACAGTCTCTTCTCCATTAACGCAAAAGGTGACTCAAACGAAGAGGGTTTATTTCATAGAATCTATGGTTGCGTAACTTTGCGTTAAATTTAAGAACATGAGGTTCGAGTCAACACATGTTTTAATGTATATAATCAAACGCATCATACACGACTCCAGTGTTGACAAGCATTGTCAAAGTTCAGTTATCAACACAAGCAATTAAATTTTCTGTTAAAATAATATAAATATAAACATGTATCATGTTCATATTGCTTTTGGTAGTTAGTTAAATCTAATATGCTTGTTCATCATGAAACTTAAAATGGGTGTGAAAGTGTTTCCCATTGTATAGTTTCAATCAACTTTTTCTTGTTATGTATCTGTATGTAGTATGTCTGCAACTAATGGCTCCATTACTGCCCAAGCAGCGTTAAACAATTCACTCACCTTTGCAGGCACTTTGGAGGGTTTATTTGGTCAGATCGTAGCAGACCATGAAGAGGAGGACGCAGTGAGGGACCGAGCAATTAAGTTTCTCGTCCTCAAGCTTAAGACACTTAGCGAGGATGTGTTGGACAAACAGGCGGAGGAGTACGTCATGACACAGGCAAAGAAGGTACAATAAATAACTGATACACTTCAATTTGTGGTGGGGGCGGGATAGTGCAGTGGTTAGCGCGTTCAGCTTCGGATCAAGATGTCCGGGGTTCGTGTCCTGCCAGGATAATTTGTCTGTTGTAGAGAACTGTTCTACATGCAGTAAGGATTAGGCAGAATGCTACACTGAATTTCAGTTCAGTACCACCCATGATTCACTAGTTCCAGTCGATGCTTGCAGGTTTCACCAAAATGCATGGCCAACATGACTTTGCAGACTTTCTCCCTGCAATAATTCTAGTAGCCATGATATACGTGAAATACTCTTGAAAGCGGCATTAAACCCCAACTCACCAACTCACCTCAATATGTAGTGTGATATGTATAAAGGAGGTTTGTGAAGTAAGCCAGTCTAATAGTGTTATTTGTCCATTTAAAATTCAAATATACACAAGAACATGGCTAGCCTAGGAGTTTTAAATTAAAGTCCTTATATGGTCTCCTATTATGAACATTTTAGGTTGTTATATTATGCTTGTCAACAAAACCAAAATGTTTATACATGCTTTCATAAATTGTTGATTTTGGATGTTTTGTTGTTTTCGGTTTAGATAATAAGCAACCTTATGATAAATCATGCAAAACTGGTGAGAAACGGAGCCAATGGCTATATTTTCAGAAATATTTGTTGCTCATCAAAATTTTATATAATCACGTAACTTACATTGTTTCCTCAAAATGTAAATAATGCAATATGAGATAAAGTCTTAACAAGTTAAGACTCGGATAGCATTTTTTTTAAATTATACAAATCAACAATACAACTGATATACTGTTTTTCTCCCAGGTGCTAGAAGATGTCACAAAGGATGAATTCATCGCTGTTATGGACATTCTGCGTAATCTACGTATGATGGGAACAGTGCAGGGGAGACAACAACTGGTCGACATCGTCACAGAACAGGCAGAACTTGAGGAAGCACTAGATGTACGTTTATGACAGAGGCTGATTTGACGGGCTATTGATAAATAATATTTATGAAATTATCATACATGTGTGGAAAAAGGAAATTAGTTAGCTTTCACCATTGAGCAACCCAATCTTAAAATGTTGTGCAGTAGAATGTGTTTTTTCCCATGTCTCTGTGAAGTTGTATAGAACCTCTATCAGCACAGGATCTGTAAGTTGGATTTATTAAGACTTGTATGAAAACCGAGCCCCTGTATATTTTGATTTTTGTCTATTGGATAACTGTCACATGATTGAAAATCAACTTAACTATCTAATATTAACATACAAAAGTGACAGCGCTAGAATGTCTCCATCTATTTATGTTATTCAAACTTGGAATATATTATGACGGGGCGGGATAGTGGTTAGCGCATTTCGCCTCTAATCAAGAGGTCCGTGGTTCGAATCCCGCCAGGGGCACAGCAACTTTGTCTGCAGTAGAGAACTGTTCTACACGCAGTAAGGTTTGGGTGCAATGCTACACTGAATTTCAGTGCAGTACCACCCATAATTCCAGCCGTTGCTCGCAGGTTTCCCCGCAATTCATAGCCACATGGTGTTGCGGGCTTTGTCCCTACCATAATACTAGCAGCCGTGATATAAGTGAAAGCGGCGTTAAACCCCAACTCACCTCACCTTGAATAGTTCACATACACACTTCAGTCTTCGAATCAACCTACTTTCTCTTTTCCAGGTAGCTGATGCAGATTGTGTGGACAGACTCATGCAGTGTGTGAAGACAGCCACTTATCTTTTCTCAGTAAGTTTCTTTACAGGAATTGAATATTATTATGTGCTTGGTAGTGTATGACGTCCTTTGTCCTGTCTGATTTTCCGAGGAATAAAAATAGCAAAATAGTGCATCTTTTTGGATAGAAACTCATATGGTTCAGAGGTTTCCTAAAAAAACTGTCTGATAACAGCCTGTAGACTCCCATGTTCTGACGCAATTCAGTTAACCAATCACAAAACGTCCAACAAAAGCTTTCATTTTGAGAAGCTAGGGGCAGATAACTCCAAACAGCTTACTTTTCGTCTGTTCCAAATGCTTTGGCTGCGCTAAACTGGTTTGGAAAACGCGCCTATAAGGGGTGTTCTCAGACTTTGTGACGAGGAATATACAGAACCTGTTCGTATCCAGGTAGATGCATTATTTTGCAAATTTTATTCCTCGGAACGAGGTCGTTTTTAATCAGACTGACCATGCAGTTTAAGTTTCTTCATCAATGTAATTTTCACAGGATGACGTTAATTTAAGATTGTACGACATCACTATATCATTGGACCTCATCATCCTTTAAAAAAACAATCCAGTAATTGTTAGAAGTCTCCAGAATTTGTCTATGTTCAAAACCACAAAAGCATATGATGAATCTTTTCAGTGTTGTCATTTCTCAGTGACGTACCAAACGTATTGCAAAAATCCCATTTTTTCCATAAGCTCCAAGTTACTTCAGTGTAGCATAAATAATGTTCTTGGTCGTGACAGTGAACAAAAACTGATCATAACTGGGTAGTTTTACCGTAAGATAACTTCCACCATTATGTAACAGTGTTCCCGCTGACTTTTTAAACTCTCGGTACAGTGTACCGGCAGTGGTAATTTTTACCGGTACATACAGAATTTCACCGGTACCATACAATCTCGAAAGTAAATATCACACAATAATGACATGGATTCACAATTACATAGTTCGTGTATTCCCTGGTGTTACCTGTTTTCGTGGTAATAAAATACACGCCGTAACGGTACGAACTGTACTAGATCGTTTTGTGATAACGATACATGTTGATTATACGAATTATCACTTGGTTGCAAAGTATATATCACGGTGGTATTATAAAATGGTGTCTGCGAAATATTCTGAAGTGTTTTGTATGGAAAAACTTCTCACAAACTTCCTCTTGTGTGCAGGTAACCTGCGATCATAAGGGGGGTGGTTTCAAAGATTTTTTTACGAAATAAATTTTTCAATATACATTAAATAATATAATTGCTTATGTAATTTTACTATCTTTCACTATAGTACAAATAACTTACCTACATTACGAGTGTAAGATGAAATGCGTAATTAATACAAGACTGTTCGAACAAATGACTTTACTTTCGTTTCGTCGCAATAAAGCTCCAAAATGAATGTTATACAGCCCCCGCTATTCAACCAATCGGATTGAAGAAAGCCGCTCAGTGCATGTCTGTTGTAAAAGTTTGCAGGGTGCTTCGTTTGTCAAACTGAATGATGCTACAGTTTTAAAATGTATACTAATTATGTGATATAATGATATTGTTCGTAGAAAGATACTTATCTGAGAGGTTTCATGACTCATATTATGTCTGAATTGTGGATACAGCCTGACAGAAAATACTAACTTTCATCAGTGATTGGGAAATGAATTTGTTTTCATTCACACTCGCCGATTGATCCGTGATGAACTCAGCTTTTGACTGGTTTTTTTTTTACATTTCAATTTATTTGTGGAACTTCATTATTATTGAAAATTAACTGAGATATAATGAATATTTTAATTTAATTCATGACGGAAAAGTTTGTAGTTTGCCGTGTGCTAAAAGGATCGTTTCAAGAAAATGCCGTGAATAATGAATGCCACGCACCTGAAACACAAACAATTTATTTTTAAGTTTGACATTATGCCTTTATTAAAATAAGGAAATCTGGAGATATATATCTGTAAACTCTACACAAACACATTCACAAACAGTATATATCATATCGGACACAAATCAAGTTGGCTAACACTCGCGTGTGGGAAATCCTGTTTGGTTCTCTGCCATTCGATTGGTGTGACGTCACAATATTGTCCTTACACTGACCAATAGGCGTGCCGTATTGCTCGATCGCTACCGTCAAAGGTTTCCCCTTCACGTTCGAACATCTTGTCTTGTTTGGGGAATCAGGTTGAATTTTAAAACATATTAAGCTAATCGTAAAATGTCAAGAAAACAAATGAAGTTTGCAAACAAATTCAAATGGTTTAATAGTCAAGGTTCAGATCAGTGATTAGAATTTACCGGTACACTGTACCGACAGGGTTATAAAATACCGGTACACCCCCAAATTTATCGGTAAAAAACCGGCAATTACCGGTTAACGGGAACACTGTGTAAGCAGACCTAAAGAGCAGAGAAAATTAACACACCTCAGTAATCTTTTAAATGTTTTGTTAAATAACTTTCTATCCAAAATCAGGAAATGTGAATGTGTTGCAGAGACGATTTTCTGTTTCCATGTTCAATTTCAGTTAAATATTTTTAAAGATTTGGACAATTAAAATCGTCTATTCTTCACTGAAATAACATGGGATACTATGGGGAAATGGCGATTGTTGCAATACTTTTGCTAGCCACTTTACATGTTTGACACAACTTGCAATATAGTCTTCATTGGTCAATATGATTTGATGTATGCAGCTTAAAATCCTTAAAATAGTCTAGATACTACATTTTGATCTCTTTCAGAAAAATGTTCATTCCAAGGCTTTTGTAAGTTACATTTGCGACCATGTTTTACCATCACTATCAACACTCGCAAGCCCGGAGGAGGGTGTCAACATTCAGCTGGAGATGTTGAAACTCCTAGCAGAGATATCAGAGTTCAGTGGTGATGTGGAGCTTGTTGACGAGCGGTTGGAAAAAGTCTTCAATCGGTTACTGGTAGGTTCAAAATTGGCACCATCACAGTTCGTGTGCTTAGAGTGTATACATTTTAATTCTGGTCACGTTACACCATTCTTAAATGTTTTTAAAGTCTTGAGTAGTCTTCAGTACCCGGGGGTAATACGGTCTCGTGTACCATCATTGTGCCAGTGTCTCCTGGGTCTTCAGGTGAGGGATAACACTGGTACAAATATGGTACATGAGACCGTATTACCCGGGGGAGAAGTATGTATACAACATATTTATCTCTCCGTCGTGTCCACAAAGTTAGCATAATTATATTTATTGCATTTTGACTGGCGATGACTGATCAGCTGATATCACCTGAACAACCTTGACCCTAAATGTAAACAAAATAGTGTCATCCGCTTGACTGAAATGTTAAAGTCGTGTAACGTATTATTTCAAGCTTTTATATGGCTTAAAACGAGTTAATCTTACTTTAATTGAGTGTGCAAGCAATGCCATATGAAATTTGTTTCTAATTTATGCAGTAAATTATGTGAAAATAAGTTTGTTATTAATAGCACTGTAAATAGCTGATCAAACTGTTTAAAACTCTGTACACCTCGTGCGTTGCTATATGACGTCATCTCGTCATTATGCAACACGTTGGCTTGGAGCTGTTACTATGGTAGTGGGGTACATGAAATTTGTACACTGTGAGACTGATGGGGTACATAAAAAAAGAATTAGCGGTTAGCCAATTAAAACCGAGTATTTTACTGTAAGGAAAGATAATGCAATGTGGGGCATTGAAAAAAATATCACGGTTGACATCCAGTTTGTTTTTAGCTTTGTACACCGCTAATGGCTGGTATAATGCCCAAGTGGTGTTGAACTCACTCAATCTTGACTTTGAAGAGATACTTTTATACAGTTAAAGGGAGGGTTCTATCGAGGAAGTTTTTTTTTAATTCAAGGGGACACTCCTGTTTATGCATATGTTATTGATATATGATAATAACAAATTTCAGTTAAAACATACTACCGTAGTCTCGCGGGTATAGGACCATATTTGAGCCTAAGACCACCCCCACTTTTCAGAGGATTGTCCTGGTTGGGCTTATTCCCTAGTTATAGCCCACCCCCCATTTTGCCAGATGTTCCATGGTCCAACGATGTCTCTATTCATGCACAGATTTCATTTCTCGGACATACAATAAAGTTTGATTTGTCATGTTATCGTCTTGTGTTATGTGTTCATATTCTTATTGTGTCAGTTTAATTATCGTATATATTTTAATAATTGGATACATTACATATATCTATAATATTATTTTATAACTTGGGTTATATCTTTCATTAATTATATTTGTGTAGGCCTACGTAAATCAAAACACAACATGAACTTGGTACTTCCCTGCGAGCTGTCAAGTCTCGTGCAGTTACGATACCGTAATTATTTAAAAAAAATATCAAACACCATAAACGAAAAGGTGAAATGAATTTTCATTTTATGATATGGTAGTAAAATATAGATATGCAGTCAAGTTATTATAACATTCAAGTAGAAAATGGAATCTGTAAACATATCTGACAAAAATGTATCTCACGTGTTTAGTCATGACCACCATACTTTGAGCGAACAACGTCACAAACTTTTGTCTTTCAAACAATCACTTGAGGGAAATGATTTGAAGATAGTTGTGAAATAAAATATTTGTAATATTTTCTGTGTTTGTCCTCTTTTCGTATTATTTTGAAGTGTCTAAATACTTCGATTCGAACCAGGAAGTAAGCATCGTATGTCTATGAGTCGCCAAATATATCAGCCAATGAGATTTTGAATCGATGACACACCCTTTTATCCACCAATGAGAGTTCGCATAAGTAATTAGCCATTCGTTCCGACGCAATAATCTGCCATCGTTATATTCTGCACTCGTTCTTGAATAATCAATTCAAAGTGAAAACATTTTGTTGATTTTTTTTCAACAACACAGCTTATTGTTATCGTTTTAATTCATGGTACACAATTTTTTATAACTCAACGGCAATAACAAATTTCACAGAAAAAGTAACTCGAGTATCATGGCTTCGCTGATCGTAGCTACTCACCTGAAAAACAAACACGATGTATTTGTGCGTTAAACGAATATAGTTACGATTTTATAAACATAATTACATAAATAAATATCGTGTTTATGTTATGTTATGAAGTAAAACATCAAAACAATATCCTAAACAACATGATGTAGCCTAGTGACAGATCGTGTGTGTGAGAGAGTGACACCACGCTTGCGGGAAGGAAATTCCGTAATGACGATAGGCTGCTCTGATTGGTCGACACTAATATAGCAACCAATCATAATGTACTTCCTTTGAAAAAAAAGCCATTTCAGTCGACATGCATTGACGCTTCCAACACTGAATTGTAAATACCTCATATGCAAATTACGATATTTGTTCTGGAATTTATGACTAAATAACGTACATAATTGTCATAAACATTATTGACAACATCATAATTAAGCTATGTAATGATGAATAGCAAATCGGGACTTGTAACTTACATCGATGTTTGATGACGTGAGTAGCTCAATTTTATTCCCAACATTTAGATTTTTCTGAATTATTTTGTCAGCTACGTACACAACTATCAACAACGCAACTCAAGAATGTTATATTTTTTATTCATTGTACACCATTTTAAACCAAACACATGGCATACAAAATTCATAAATAAAAAAATTAATGGCAATGATGTCATGTTTTTTCCAGTCGCCGATCGTAGAATTCTGAAAAACAAAAATGATGTTTAAGTGCATAATATAATTATCATATATATAAAAAATAACATGAATGAATATTAATAATATTATGTTTATGTTTAAAAGACTTCAAACATCAAAGTACAATATTCTTTATGCCGGTAACATGCCTTGCCTATTTGTGTTAGTTCCGAGCCGCCATCTTGGATTCGTTCTCATGAGTTGGGGTCTCTCTCGTATACTAGCCCACCCCCATGTTTTCAAGATGTTTGTTTGCCGGGCCGAGAATACGGTAATGACACTTGTATATTGATGACTGTATGCTTTTCAATTTTGCAAGATGAGCGCACATCCATTAAAAATATTAAAGATTAATGATTAATGAGCCATTTATCTGTGCTACGAGTGTTGAAAGCTTAGTGATAGCTTATTTGTTACTTTGTGGTTATTCTATCAGTGTAAAGATCTTTACTTAAAAAGTAGTAAAATTAGCAATGTTGTTATTTCAATTAATGCACTAAAACAAGATGGCCGATACTGTTGATTGGATTCTCTCTTTAAATGTTTCATCTTCTATTACAGGAGTACATGCCCTTACCACCCTCAGAAGAAAACGACAGTCTCTCGTCCAACGAGGAACCGAAGCTGAAATTCTCATTTGTTGAGTGTTTGATGTTCATTTTCCATCAGCTTGGACGAAAGAGTCCAGGTTTTCTCACCGATGAAGCCAATGCAGAGAGACTGAAAGACTTTCGCATCCGGTTACAATATTTTGCGAGAGGAGTGCAAGTGTACATCAAGCAACTACGGGCAGCGTTACAGGACAAAACGGGGGAGACACTGAAATCAGATGAGGTGAGTGCACAATATGTTCAAATTATAACTTCTGCTGGATTGAAAGCTATTGGGATGTTATTAATGTCGGTATTCAGATAGTGACTTACTGTCATGTTTCATTAAAATTGGGTAGTGTCCATTTTGAACAGTTTAGCCTAAAGATAATCTGATGTCTCATGCTAAGAAAATGAGCAAAGTATTGTTCTGCCATTAATTGTCAGTCATGGATGATTTATGTCATTTATCACATAAAACAATATACAGTAATATACTGACGTCTCTGTGCTTAAAATAACTGCCTGCGAGGGCCCATATTTCGAAGCACTCTTAGTGCTAAGATAGTCGTATGTCAATATTAATGAATGGCACATACGACTATCTTAGCGCTAAGAGAGCTTAAAAAATATGAGTCTAGGCTAGTTGGTTGTATTTAAAATACATGTCATTTAGATAGTGAACAAATCTAACATGTTATATTTGGGATCTCACTATCTGCAAAGAATTTTTGTACTTCTTTTCAGGTAGTCTCTTGCAGGATTTTTACCCATACCCTCGGTCAGACTCATCAGACTTCCTTAACCTTTTGAGCTTCCTGATTCAGATATAGAATGATTTTGATTTATGTATTATACATATGGTGTTTTTACAGTTTAATTTTAAAAATGTTTTATTTGTAACAGAACAAGATCAAGGTTGTAGCTCTGAAGATAACGTCGAACATCAACACACTCATCAAGGATCTCTTCCACAATCCCCCGTCTTACAAAGCAACTATCACTCTCTCTTGGAAACCTGTCGTGGTACGTTGAAACTTGCTTCATTTTGATGTCTCTATTTTATCTGTCCTTTCCGAAGATGCTGAGCATACAGCATATTTCTTCAGTTTACAGGCTTGAAATTAACTTGAGACAAATATTTTCTTATTTTGACTTGCCAAACTAAAGGCGCACCAGCCTATTAAGTCATCTCTGTATTGATAAATCTAAACTTTTATGTTTTAACGACACCGTTATTGCCATTGTTACTTGTAAACATTAAAGTTGCTTGTCTCTTGCTATGAGTATTCCAAAGTGATAAAGAAATGTGTCCAGCCCGCAGGGCTAGCAGTATCCAAATTTTGATAGCCCAAGGTACCCTTGGTAATTTTTACTAGCCTCAGGCTGAAGGACTAGTGTTAATTTCTAGCCCGGTTTAGATGTTGATTCACATCGAAACAAGTAATCCAGCAGGCATCGACTTTCGCACTAGTCCGCTGGCCCGAGGCCAGTGAAAATTCAGAAGGGCTAGTGAAATTTGTTTGTATCACTACAGATTAACATACGTCACTAGCGCGAAGAGCACTTCGGGCTTGTAAAGATTTCCAGCAAGCGTCTACCGCTGATCCAGTAACGTGGATATAGTATTGAGAGATTGACAAAATTGAAAGCACACTCTGTGCCTTTTTAATTCTAGGACAATGTCTATGATTTGTTATTCATGTGTGTTAAGAGTGAATTATCAATATCCCGAAATTAAATCAACCTGCGTATATTCGTGTTTCAGAAAGCAGCAAGTGGAACAACAAACTCAAGCAATGGAACAGCAGGGTAGGTATTTCCTTAATTATTGGCTGTGTTTGATTGGAGGAGTTCAGTCTTGTTAGAAGCATGTATGAGCAATTATCGGCGTAAACCTTCCATCTGGGTTGTGCTGTGCCCCTTCTGCTCCCTGGTGGCCAATTCTGCATATGATTTGAGGGGACTAGTCTTGTTAGGAGCATGTATGAAACAAGACCAACAAAAGGAGAAATCGACGGAAGTGTTTACGAAATATTTTCTGCCATGTGCAAAATTTGTATCTACTATCATCACATGCATTTTGTTTTCCAGTTGAAAATTCAATATATAGATTAAATCTAGAAAACTTATAGATATATATTACTTCATGACATTTTGTTTCACAATTAATATTTTCCCCACAATCTCTGTGATGGTGTAAATCAAGCCCTGATGACAAAATTTTGGATTGTTTTGAGTTTCTAGAGTTGAGTTGTTCTTCAAATTTGATTTGCGAACCTTACAACAAATAGAACCCAGCAATTGATAGATAACTCTTAGTTGTCCAAAAAGGATTACTGAGTAATATTCGTTCAAACTTGACACATTTGCCTCCGAATTAAGTGATATTCCAGCTATATCTATAACCTCAGTCCAATCTTCCATTATTCTCTTTCCTAACAAAGTTCTATAAATCAGACACCATGAAAAGA
Organism: Gibbula magus; assembly: GCA_936450465.1. NCBI lineage: Eukaryota > Metazoa > Mollusca > Gastropoda > Trochida > Trochidae > Gibbula > Gibbula magus. The sequence goes on along the minus strand of OW388304.1, from coordinate 38,982,208 downwards.
TGAGCAGTATTCAATTCACAAGGAAATAATTTTCATAAAAAAGGAAATAATTTTCGTTACTAATTAGGCTTTATTTGAAATTTTCACACCTTTCTGCACCACTGTCCCCTAAATCTTTGAAATGTGTCAAATAATTTGCAATGTTTTGTTTCCTCAGACAAAAGCGGATAACACCCATCACGTTTGACTCGGACGGAAGCGGAGGGAAGAAAGTGAACCGACAAGGGAGACAACTCTACTCTCCTCCGGGGGGCAAGTTCAGTGAGAAAGCAGGTACCTATCCGCAAGGTAAGCAGTTTGACGGAAAAGCTGCTTTCTCTTCTTGCTTTTTGTTATTTTAATCTTAAAGGGGCAGTAGCACGTTTTTTCGCTCAAATAAGTTGATGAATTGTATTTGAAATATAATTTCACCAATCGTAAAACACCCTTCTTTCTTCGGAAAATCAAGTTAAAAATGAGTGTACATGGCTCAGAAAGGCCATGTGAATCGTTTTTGTCATTCGAAATAATAAAATGTGTTCACAATAAAATGGCTGCCATGCATTTTTTGCTTTATAAGCAACACCGTTATCACTACTACGGATAATTGGTTTGTGTTATAAGATGTTTTACCTTCTAAAGTAATTTTAAATGGCACAAATTATCATTATAAATAGGACATTTGAAAAAATTAATTTGGCAAAAAACGTGCTACTGCCCCTTTAAATGTTATTATGACACAGGAATTTGGGAAAGACACCGTAGATAATGGGCCATTTTTAGGGCTTTTAGTCATTTTTGGAATTTATCATAATTAGTAGTTTTCTAATTAAATTTGAGTAACATTTTTAACCTCAGGTAAAACTCAAAGGGGGTTAATGAGTTATGGCCCTTGACTTAAAATGCTCAGCTTTCAAACTTCAGACTGACAGAACCTGTGGTCTGAAATCAACTCCTCCCACACTATTTTTGATCTACAAATGTCTTACTGTATTCTAAAGGGGCTCAACATGTAATCCACTTTGAACCCTTTCATTATTAACGTTTATTTATCAGGTGGCCGCGGGAGAGGTCGAGGGGCATACAGAGGATTCAACCGTGGTCGCGGCAGAGGTTACCGTCGTTGGTGAAGTGAAGAGCCTGTGACCTTTGAACCTTGAACTTTACATACTGGTCTCTAGACATCCAGCTACCACATTGTTAACTTATACTAGTAGATGTGATAAGTTTTGCATTTAAACATTAGAAAAGTTGTTTGAATAAGTCATTATGCAAGGATTTGTGAAAAATTACTCATTTTACTACAGTATAAAGTTAAAACTTCATAGTGCATGAAAGACGTATGAATGCTCTAAATTTGAATTAGTTTCAAGATTATTGTGACTAACATTTTAGAAAGAATCTTGTGCTAAAAATGTATAGTCGAATGATTAAGTCACAATTTGTTCAAATCTTGTTTTCAAAATATGGTTGTTGATCACTGTCAAAAAATATTTGACATAAGAGAAAATCATGTTAAACTTGTGTATTCATCAATGTCCATTGCATCAATTACATGTCTTGTCTGTGTCGAATCATTGCATATAAAAGGCTGAGAAAAGATTTTGAATCTTTAAGTTAAAGATCTGAAAGCATCCAGGAAATATGCTACAGAAACCAGAATTTGTTTCAAACATTAAAACATAATTAAAATCTTTATACTAATGTACAAACTTCAAAGCTTGGGAGAAATTAACCTTGATTTTTATCTGTAAATCAATGCTATTGTTTCCACGACAATCGTTTTGCCTCAATGGAAGTGACCTGTATATTTGACCTGCCATGTGTGTTGGACTAACTTCGCCACGTAAACGTGAATTGAAAAGGACATATTTAACCCTTAAAGGTACGATATTCAAGGAAGTTGTTGACACATTTAAAGGTATGACCTCTGTATTGCATAACATAACCTTCTGTCATTCAGACTTGTGCTGTTATAAGACTTCATTTTAAAAAGTTTTTATTTATTCAAATGCCAATTCCTGTTTTTCAATAAGAAGCTCATAGTAGAGCATTGTTATTAACCCTTAACATGCAGTTCCAAGAATATATTAGTAAACCGTTCTCAGATTTTAATGACTGCGATACTGCCGAAGCGGCATTAAGCAATAACTCACTCACTTTTGTAAACCGTTCTTCAGATTGTGGCAGGTCCTAGATTATTCCCTTTGTGAACCTGTAAATTGGTCACACAGAATGTGTTCACAGCTCAAATGTAAACCTTTTATAAGTCCTTTATGAGCATGTTTGACAATGCAGAAGGTTTTGTTTTTGTCAATGTTGTAAAGATGAATAGATGTAATTGGCAGACGGCACTGAGTAAGTAGACAACGTCACAAATCTCATTGTCCAAGATGCTACAGACATTTGGTAGGTAAATTCTTTGTGGTCTCAATCATGTCAATAGCTTCACATTTCATTGTTCTGTCTTTAAACATCTTCATTCTTAGTGTTTCGCCGCTAATGATTGCGATACTGCCGAAGTGACGTGAAACAATAACTCACTAAGTGCTGATAATGGCTGCGATACTGCCCACTCACTCTCTCATTCTTAATGGGTCCAATCATGACTGTTTTGGTACATTATGATGACTGAAAAGGTAAGTAGTTTCTTTGTGAACAACAAATAATTAAAGGTATGTCCTGTCCTGCGTTCAAGATGGCTAGTGCTAGCGAGAACTGCTAGCGGTTCATGGTAACGCATTGGCAGCATGTGCAAGAACTCACTACTAGCGGTCTTGAACACAGGGCTGGGGATGAAGTTCAGGTAGTACTCACTGTTGAATGTTTTTGAAAGCGTAAATAATTAAGGCCATGACTTTATTCAACAACGAGAGCCTAATTACTTTAAGAGGTAACAGTATTATGTTGGTATTCGCCAACAAGAGAAATCGGCAAGCGTTTGTAGACCTTCAGAGTTACGTTAGACTGAATACTGCTGGAAAACATTATGATGTCATACTCTCAATGTATTGCTCTAGTGTACTATTGCCATAGAAAAATTACGATGTGGTATCCTACGTGGTGAGTAATAAAAGTATTTATGCTCCGAAAATTTAATCTACCTTAATAACCCAGATATACATCATATTCTTCTGTTCGCTATTGGTTGTAATATTTATGGTCTAAAACTTTATGTAACTTGATCAATCAGATATGTAGCAGCAAACATCATATTCTTCTACTGGCCCTGCTTGGCGCTAAAGACTGCAATATTGCAAAGGTGGCGTTAACAGTAACCCTCTAACTCATTCGCTGTTTCAAGACCAGCAGACCGAGGTATGTAGAGATCACGTTAATATTCTTAGCGGTCCCAACAGACAAGTTCAGATGTGAAGGTATGTTCAAGGTATAAGATCTTTCATGATTATTTTCGCGCTCAAATTTAAGCTGTCTCTTCATTGAGTAAGGAAACCCTGACGGAAGGACAGGTAAAGATTTATATTCTTGGCGACAACATCGACACAAGCTACCAAGAGTTTGGCTGTCAGTAAGTAGCAAAGCATGGGCAACCATCTTGAGACAAGTTGAAAGAATTAGAAGTCTGAGTGAATTTTCTATCCATCATGGACAGAATTTAATGAAACATGGAGCAATACTTCAATATAAGCCTTACCGCATTTCCTTAATGTTCCTGTACTAGTGAAGTAGACCACGTAGATTATCAGGTGCAGTGCACCGCTACTAACACATGAAAGTTAAGAAAATGCAGCAAGGTGTATATTAGCCAGTAATAGAGACTGGCGTCAGTTATGCCTGCAGGGGAAGATTTGCTTAGCAAGGAGAGGTTTGATTTGATAACGAGACAGGTTTGGATGCTGATGGTTTAGACGTTAGGTAAGGGTTGTCGGATAACTAGTGAACAGTTCTCACTCAGAGTGTAAGGAGTTTGGAATTATTTGTTGATCTAAGAGCAGGATTGTGTTCACAGTGTTAAATGAGTTTGAAATTACCAATAGCAAAAGTCATATGCTGTTAATTTGGGCTTATTTATCCACTTGTACTCAAATTCCTTTAAAAATATAACATCCACATTATATCAACCCTAAATAGGCTGTATTTGAAAATTAAAATTACTTTGAATATTATTTCATAGGCCTTAAACAATCTTCTGATGTGCTATGAATTTATCATCATTTATTCATCATTCAGGATAATCGCTTGTTGACTTCAAATTTACACAACTACTTAACCTACTTAATGTATATTATTTTATGGATTTTATCTTTATTTTGTAGAACATAAAAAGTTTTTTAAATTGTGCAAGCTCATTTTAAATTATAAATTACACACCTAATCCTAAATCTTTGTGTGGCGAGGAATTTTGTGCTGTCCTGGTCATTCAACGTCTTAGGTCTGATGTATCGTGTGATCCAAAATTTTGCTGGAATAGTTCAGATATTTATTATGTCTGTTAATTACTAAAGGACAAAATGTTATATACATTACCACAGGAGACATATCACTGTGGAATGACGTTACGAGTTTGAATATCACAATTTCGGGGAAATCAAACATTATGCCCATATACGATGGTTACAACAATTGTTCTGAATATTGGTAAATCTCTCGCTGTTGCTCCAGATATACCAATATTAAGGTATTTGTCATTAACTCATATGACACTGGCTCTCATATGATATGCAATGAAGTTTCATGACATTAGTATTGTTTCTTACGTCGAGTGAGAACTGTTTCCCTGGTTACCGACTGGCTCCAACTTGTGTTCATTTATCACTGTGAATAACATTACGTAGACATCCAGTGTTTTAGCATTGACGTGTTGTTATGTTTATCATTTGCCTGTAGTCGCATTTACATTGTAAAAATCATCCGAGGAAATAAATTTTTCAATCATTGTTTGAGTTTGTTAATAATTGATAATTCAGGCTCAAACAGCCTTCAATAGAAGTATATTTTGCAGTTATTTTGACATTGGCCTGGTGAGTTCACTGCGCAAAAGATTATAACATACAGATGACATTCTATCTGCATGACAAGAATACATGATTTTGTTATGTGATGATATAGAGCCTTGGATCCTGTAGTTCGTCAGGCTTGTATTATTTAAGAAATTTATTAAGTTAAAGTGTTAACTCACAAAATCATCTCTTCCTACATAACCTTGATTAGAAGTGGGTTTCATTTAGATATGTTCTTGCAAAATCCCCAAGTACCGACAATCTGCAGCATGGAAACTGTCCCTATATCTTTTCAATAAAGAGTTTTCTTGCATCTGTGATTTGAAAGAAATGTGTACACATTGCACACGTGAAGGAACTGATGGAAGGCTCACTTTTAAACATATTTAGGATTCCCTATTTCTAGCCAAGAAGGCGATCCACTTGTAAGAGAGTTGACATGAAAACTTTGGAACCGAGCATTTACTCATCCTCGGTTACCCAGGGTTTTATATATGTTCCGTTACTCTCCACTATATCAACCCTGGGAGATTTCATCAGAGAAATCTGTGCTCAAATTACCCGGCCTTGATCAGCATGAGCCAATCAAACTGCTACGCAGCTAGGACCTGCGAGCCAATGACAATTAATAACACTTCGTTGGGAAGCACGCACATCACTGGCGCAGTAATTTTGTTAGCTATCCGGTTATCTCCCTTGACCTTCGTCTTATCCAATCGAGCATTTCCATTGGTTACTGATTTCGTCACGCCGGCCAAGGGTGGGTAATTAGCTGCTATCAGTTTTTGCGCAGTTTCCGTCGCCGCCGCCGCCGCCGCACGCGCGTTTTGTATTCACTATAACTTTTTTCCTAGAAGGTTTTGAGAACTCATGCACATAACTTCTTACTTATGCCCCTGGGGAATTTTTTTTACATGTTCATATTCAAGGTCAAAGGTCAAGGTCACGAGTTCTGAAATCGCTTTAAAAATCCTTGTAAACACGATAACTTGACAAATATTTGTACTATCAGGCTCTTATTTGGTGTACATCAACTATGGAGAAAGGCCAAGATTTGAAAAGGTTTTCGCTAACATCCGTCAAAGGTCAAGGTCACAGCGAGGGCACGACTTAAGCATGCTTTTGCGAAAATGTCTTATTTCAATTATTAACACTTTGAATCATTACATGATTGTTATACACAATGAAAAGTGATCACTGATTGTGTGACCTTGAATTTAAAAGGTCAAGGTCACGAAACATGTTCAAGGTCACCAGTTCTGAAATCACTAAATAACCTTTTCCCAAGAAGGAATTAACACCTCATATACATAGCTTCTTTCTTATAAACCTGGTGGATGATTTTGACATGTTCACATTCAAGGTGAAAGGTCAAGGTCACAAGTTCTGAAATCGCTAAAAAAATCCTTGTAAACACGATAACTTAACAAATATTTGTGCTACCAGGCTCTTATTTGGTGTACATCAACTATGGAGAAAGGCCAAGATTTGAAAAGGTTTTCGCTAACATCCGTCAAAGGTCGAGGTCACAGCGAGGGCACGACTTAAGCATGCTTTTGCAAAAATGTCTTATTTCAACTATTAACACTTTGAATCATTACATGATTGTTATACATAATGAAAAGTGATCACTGATTGTGTGACCTTGAATTTAAAAGGTCAAGGTCGCGAGATAGGGTCAAGGTCACCAGTTCTGAAATCACTTAATAACTTTTTTCCATGAAGGTATCAACACCTCATATATATAGCTTCTTTCTTGTACACCTGGGGAAATATTTGACATGCTCACATTCAAGGTCAAAGGTCAAGGTCATGAGTTCTGAAATCACTACAAAAATCCTTGTAAACACGATAACTTCAACAACTTCTGTGCTATCAGGCCCTAACTTGGTATATATCAACTATGGAGATAGACCAAGATTTGAAAAAGTTTTCACTAAAATCTGTCAAAGGTCAAGGTCACAGCAAGGTCACAACTTAAGCATGCTATTGTGAATATGCCTTATGTTAACAATGAACACTTTGAGTCATTGCATGATTGTTATACACAATGAAAAGTAATCAGTGATGGTGTGACCTTGAAGGTCTAAGGTCAAGGTCAAGGTCATGAGATATTGGTTCAGGCCATGTTAATCCTTTGATCCAATTTTGAAATCAGAAATAGGTTTTAAGAACAAACTTGTGAAAAGTGACCCCAGTGATGATTCAACTTGTTAGAATAACTTGAATAATGAACAAATTTTTGTCCAAAAAAAATCCCATTTTATTTATGCTGAGGAGAAGGCGGAACAGGGAAAGGCGAGACCCAAAGTTTCGGAGCTGCTCTGCTTTTGCGGTGTCCCGCAAACGCTCTTCTAGTTTGAGTACAGATTTTTCCGATGAAGTGTCCCAGGGGTGATATAGCGGAGAGTAACGGAGCATATATAAAACCCTGGGTAACCGAGGATGGCATTTACTAGTCTGAAAAACTGGCTCCATCAGGGTATATATCATCCTTGAAACCAGGGTATTTTGTTTCACTCGCTTCACTATGAAACTGAACCCCTGGAGGCATGAAACGGTTCAATACGCTCTAAATATAACTATCAATCACAGAAAAGTCTATGGCTTGTCTTTTCATCCAATCAGCTCTTTCGTTTAATTCACGCCCCTCCCCTTGGAATTTACGTCCACAACAATGGCTGCCGTTCGTTATTTCACCAGGGAGGTTATTTGAGATTTAAACCAACATTAAGCTATGCCTGTGTGTTGAGCAATGTATAGGGTAACATAGACGGCACAGTGGATAGAATTTAAATGTAACACTGTTGCTCTTTCAACGCAGAAAATCACAATATTTAATAATTATTAGAGGTGAATGAGGGGGGAATTGTACAGCTAGTCAACCATGTGCAACATCAACACACAGGCATAGCTTAAAGTTGGTTTAAGTCTCAAATAACCTCTATTTGGTAACGCCAACAAAATAAGAAACACGCTTCACCACATCCTCGGTTACCCAGGGTTTTATGTATGCTCCGTTACTCTCCGCTAAATCACGTGATATAGTGGAGAGTAACGGAGCATATAGAAAACCCTGGGTAACCGAGGATGGAAGGTTACAAAATTAATGGGACTATATTTTAATCAAGACGTGATGATATATAACGACAATTATCAATGAGAAATAGAATAAACAACATGCACTAAATTATATTTTGTTAAATATTTATTTTGGACATTATTACTGAAAAGAATTCATCAGTTGAACATATCACATCACTATCACATATATTCATAAACGTAAGCATTCCCATGAACGAACAATATGGCATCTGAATGACACCCATTACATCTGAACAGTTCATAAAGCACAGATTGGCACTCATTACATCTGAACAGTTCATAAAGCACGTATTCGCATCAAGTACATATACATTGTAACACATGTGCGACAGCCGCATTATCATCGCTTCCAGATATCCACATCTATAGCTAAAACCGTTCTAAGTATTGGTTTTTTGTAAACAGAAAAAATATACCTTTTTGACGATATATATATATACCATTTAGATGAATATTATATTATTCTTTGTTGGTAAACAAAACAAAATATACCTTTTCGAAAAACATTTTAATAGTATTGTTTGGTAAAGAGAACAGAATGTACCTTTTGGCTGAACGTTATGATATTATTATTTTTGGTAAACAGACGAAATATACCTTTTTGAATTGGCATCGATGATGACGCATCTATTTAAACATTTGAGTTGGCATCTATCTGGCATCCATTACATATATATCTGAACATTGAAAAATGTATACGGCAACGGCATTATAAACAGTTATATTTATATCTAGATATATAGCCGTTATAATCACTACTTTATGAAGAGATTTTGTTTTTGGTAAACAGAACAAAATATACCTTTTAGATGAACATTATACTATTATTTTTTGGTAAACAGAACTATTTATATCTAGATATATAGCCGTTATAATCACTACTTTATGAAGAGATTTTGTTTTTGGTAAACAGAACAAAATATACCTCTTAGATGAACATTATACTATTATTTTTTGGTAAACAGAACAAAATATACCTTTTAGATGAACATTATACTATTGTTTTTTGGTAAACAGAACAAAAAATACCTTTTAGATGAACATTATACTATTATGTTTTGGTAAACAGAACAAAATATACCTTTTAGATGAACATTATACTATTATTTTTTGGTAAACAGAAAAAACAATTACCTTTTAGGTGAACATTATACTATTAATGTTTGGTTAACAGAACAAAATATACCTTTTAGATGAACATTGTACCATTATTTTTTGGTAAACAGAACAAAATATACCTTTTGATGAACATTCGAATATATATACATTGACATTTAAATACAATGAATTGGCAATGAAGGGCACCTCTATTTGAACACAATGCATTAGCATATATCTGACCAATTCATAACGTCTGCCTTAGCATCGAATACATATATCTGAACATTGAAACAGTTATACGACAATGACATCATAAACACATCTATCCATAGCTTTATCTATAGCCGTACTTACAAATTACTATACGAAGAGCTGTGTTTTTGGTAAACAAAACAAAATATACCTTTATAGATGAATATTATAATATTATTTTTTGGTAAACAAAATCAAATATACCTTTTCGAAAAGCATTATAATAGTTTTGTATGGTAAAGAAAACAAAATATACCTTGATGAACATTACAATATCTGCATTGACATGAACGACACATCTATTAGGACACATGCCTTAGCATCGATGACACATCTATTTGGACACATGCCTTGGCATCGATGACACACCTATTTGGACACATGCCTTAGCATCGATGACACATCTATTTGGACACCTGTCGTAGTATTGATGACACACCTATTTGGACACATGTCTTAGCATCGATGACACATCTCTTTGGACACATGCCTTAGCATCGACGACACATCTATTTGGACACATGCCTTAGCATCGATGACACACCTATTTGGACACATACCTTAGCATCGATGACACACCTATTTGGACACACGCCTTAGCATCGATGACACATCTATTTGGACACATGCCTTAGCATCGATAACACCTATTTGGACACATGTCTTAGCATCGATGACACATCTATTTGGACACATGCCTTAGCATCGATGACACATCTATTTGGACACATGCTTTAGCATCGATGACACATCTATTTGGACACATGCCTTAGCATCGATGACACACCTATTTGGACACATACCTTAGCATCGATGACACATCTATTTGGACACATGCCTTAACATCGATAACACCTATTTGGACACATGTCTTAGCATCGATGACACATCTATTTGGACACATGCCTTAGCATCGATGACACATCTATTAGGACACATGCCTTAGCATCGATGACACATCTATTTGGACACATGCCTTAGCATCAATGACACATCTATTTGGACACATGCTTTAGCATCGATGACACATCTATTTGGACACATGCTTTAGCATCTATCTGACCATTTCATATAGCATGCCTTGGCATCCAGTACATTCTCTGAACATTGAAACAGTTATTCGACAATGGCATTATGTACACATCATTCCATATCTATATCGATAGCCGTCCATCATGACTATAAGAAAAGCCTTGTTTTTTGGTAAACAAAACTAAATGTACCTTTTCAATGAACATTATGATATTATTTTTTGGTAAAGAGAACCAAATTACCATTTTGATGAACAATTGAATATATACATTTACGTGAACGACACATTTATTAGAACACATCTATCAGCATCGATGAGATATCGAAGACACACATATATATATCACATATATCTATATCTATAGTCGTCCTATACACTACTACACAGAGAGCTGTGTTTTTTGGTAAACAGAACAAAAAATACCTTTATAGATGAATATTATAATATTATTTTTTGGCAAACAGATCACATTGCCGTTTTAGTGAACATTATCGTATTGGTTTTTATTTGGTTTTAAGAGTAACTTGGTGAATAATAATTCCAGGTCGAATGTTGGTTGATCATCAGTTCAGCAGGCGGGAGGTTTAAAACTGGAAAATAATATAAATTGTTTTAATTGGCGTTAAGAATCAAACTTGCATCAAATGATATGAATAATGATCTTCAGATTTGTTTTTGAAGCTCATAATCGTGTCTGTTAAAGGTACATCTATTGTGTTTCACAAATTTTTATTAGGCTTTAATACGTTCCGACTCACAATATGTGCTGTTTACAGTGCAAATAAATTAACTCAGCTTGCATATTCATCCCCAATCGCCAAATATATCATGATTACTATAGTTTCCAATTAAAATAGAGTAACATCATTATGCATGTGCAGAAACCGAAACTACACGTCCCATTTACATGCACAGTAGTTATATTACATATTAAACATGATCAACCCATATTAATAATGTTGTCTGTTATAAATAAGATTCCAAAATTACGTTTGCTTCATTGGCGTCAATCGCGATGCATTGTCCAGTTTTCGATCAGAAATCACTTTTTTATCTTCATATCTACTATCAAGTCTACTATCATCAAAATGGTGGTTGTCGGTAACAGTCGGTACTTCTCGATAAAGTAACACCATTTATAACGTTTTGAATATGTGACCCCCAACAACACAATGGATGTACCTTTAATTCATGTGTAGGTTGAAAGAACTATATTTTAAGTCTTAATGCGATTGACATGATACCAAAAGCGTTTGTGTTTAGCTAACCGTCCATGATCAACGTCATTCAAATATAGAACGTCAGATTGCAGGACCTGTTTTACATTGAAACAGAGAGGAAGTCAACTAAGAAAGCAGAAGGACAGTGACGGACACGCCCCCTTTAACCATATCCATGTCGGTATTACTACTATACAGGCTCATACAACCAGTATCCAGCAAGGTAGGTAAAGTATATATATAACATACTTACTGTGACTAGGGAATCTACAGCAGGTAAAGTATACATATAACATACTTACTGTGACTAGGGAATCTACAGCAGGTAAAGTATACATATAACATACTTACTGTGACTAGGGAATCTACAGCAGGTAAAGTATACATATAACATACTTACTGTGACTAAGGAATCTACAGTAGGTAAAGTATACATATAACATACTTACTGTGACTAAGGAATCTACAGCAGGTCGTCCAAAGCAGAGGACTGGGACGCCTTGATGGCCAGCTGGACTGCGAGTTCGGCTGAAATAATATGTGTATATGTGGTAGTTGTATTAAAGGGACAGTAGGGCCTACATGTAGCGCGTTTGTTCGCTCAAATAAGTCTATGAAATGTATTAGAAATATAATGTCACTTATAGTAAAACACCCTTATCTCTTCGGAAAATCAAGTTAAAAAATAGAGCCACTGGCTCTGTAGCTCATAAGGCTTTATATATAAACTAATTTAAAATGTCAACTTCTAGGTGAGAGGTAAAACAAATAGGAAGCACGTTAAATGGAGAAGATACAAAAGGTCTTCAAGGTCCTTATCCCTCTGACCAATCTTTGAGGCTACAGATAAAATCCACTACAAATAAAGACACATTTGAAGATTGAATTCATTACTGTTGTTTCCTTAAAATTACCTCCCTTTGAAGAGCACATAAAATCTCAATATGAAATAGCTTTTACAGGTCTGTGACCTATATTTGGGGTCGCAGGATCACAACATCTACAAATTAGAATCCCAATTGGCCAAGGAGTCTGTACACGAAAATTCAAGTCTCTAGGATCGGTGGTTCTTGAGAAGAAGATAAAAAAAAAGGATTTTAAGTCATGACCTCTGTAACCTTTATTTGGGGTCGCAGGGTCACAAAATCTACAATTTAGAATCCCCATTGGCCAAGGAGTCTATACACAACATTTCAGCTTTTTTGGTACTGGAGAAGAAGATGAAAATAGGTTTTTAGAGTCGTGACCCCTGTGACCCTATTTGGGGTCACAGGGTCACCAAATTTACAATTTAGATAACCCATTGGCCAAGGAGTCTGTAGACAAAATTTTACCTCCCTAGACCAAGTGGTTCTGGACAAGAAGACGAAAATGCGAAAAGTTTACAGACGGACGGACGGATATGGACGGATGGACGGACGGACACCGGACACCCTGCCATGCCATTAGCCCATCGGGCCTTTCAGGCCAGATGAGCTAAAAATGAGTGTACATGGTTCGATAAAGCCATGGGAATCGTTTTTGTAATTCGAAATAATAAATTGTGTTCACATTAAAATGGCCGCCATTCAATGTTTGCTTTATACGCAGCATCGTTATTACCACTACGGATAATTGGTTTGTGTAATAAGATGTTTTACTTTTTTAAGTTAATTCAAATAACATAAACTATCATTATAAATGGGAAATTTGAAAAAATAAAATTTGAAAAAAAACGTGCTATTGCCCCTTTAAACTCACCAACGTCATCTTCGGACTGGGTGAGGCTCTTGATGTCATCCTTGGCGACATCTTTGCTGGACTCGACAACCTCTCGAGGTAACTCTGGGATGACAGTTTCTACACTGGTCTGGGACGCAACTTCAGAAGCTGGGCGCTCCTTAATGGATGGTTCTTTTACAGCCGCTTCCATTTCTCTGGCCAAAGCTTGTTGTTGCTCTCCGACGGGAGCCACCTTGTTACGTTTCCAGGGGATACAGCAGGTTAAACTGTTCAAAGCTTCAGCGATCTGGAGTGGAAGTATTTTCATTTGTAGATGAGGAGTCACTAGGTTGGCGGGGTCCAGTTAGTTACTAATCAAGGTATAGCAGTGCATAACTGCCAATCCAGTGGCAAATCCAGAGAATTACCTATACTTGTTCTGATATATCTACACTTTTTAACAACTGAGAAACAATGGAGTCAATTTTCTTAATTTCCAAATCTAAGTGATGATACTTTATAAAATGTCAGATTATAAATGAACATATAAGTCACCTGGGATCGAGCCCATGTCCTGTTGCTTACACCACGAAGCGAGTTGAAACTTTGAACATTTTTTCATCACAAAATGAATAAGGTTCTTATAATGCGTGAAATAATATCACAAATATATTTATTTCTTGTTATATACGAATGTAATTTAATTTTGGGTGCAAAATGTCTTAACATACTGAAAGTTGTTTCTGTTTTCTCTAAAATTTGGCCACGTTGACATTAGCCATGCAGTTTATAGCGTCAGATGTACATTTCAGCAAGATGCACGTGCACCTGCGTTGACAATCCCGTCATTGTGCAATATCAACTAGATTTCTAGCCCCAAACATGGGTAACCATACAACGCAGCGTTGTCGGGAATCACACTCGGAAACGTAAGAGTATATCTCTCACATATTAACAATAACATATGAACAATCACAATTAAACTATTGTAAATTTGATGAACCCCAAATGTGACCCTGAAGTAGATAAGTGGTATTGATACAGAGTTGTTTTTGCGAAATTTAAGTTTAAATTGAGGAATAGAAATAAGAGATGTCAAGAGCATAGATGATGACTATCATAAACCTTACGAAAGGACTTATATTGAAAGAAAACCATATCACAACAAAGGAGTTTTTACGCAATTCCTTCATTACATAAAATCATATTTAGCTAAGAAAAATTATGTAAGTGATAAATAAAAATTGTTATAGTAATGATTTAAAATATGTCCAGACTATTTTTTATATTTTTTTTATTTATTTATTTATTTATTTATTTATTTATTTATTTATTTATTTATTTATTTATTTATTTATTTATTTATTTATTTATTTATTTATTTATGTATTTATTTATTTATTTATTTATTTATTTATTTAATGCAGTTGTATACACATACACGCACTTTGTATGTCTCTGTATAACACTTTGTAGTCTTATTTAGCATCAATTGCGGTTTAAGTCGTAATAAATTCAGACTTTGAAATTTAAGGGATATGCTCTCTGCTGATTGGATTAAACAAGGTCATGTGACCGGTATACATTCTCATAAACACAAGACTGACAGCTGAAAAGGATAACCTTCATAACCTGACGTTTACAAAAAATAACCTGCGGCACTACTTTATCACTGTATCATTGCGCAATTATTACACTGCTATCACATGCTCTTTTCTTGATTAAACTTTTTAAAAACCTTACAACGTGAATTCTTATTGTAGTTTGATTTGAAAGTTTGATTAAAACAGCATATTAGAACCAAAAATTAATTACTTTCATCATATTTCCTGTGAACTACGTTTTGCGCGTGGTGACACATAAGTGATGCGGTATCATTGTGGGCGGAGCTTAGCGCATGATATCTATGCACTGTACAATTTTTGCAGAGATTTTTTATATTCAAAATTTTATTTACTGATTAGAAATCACTTAAATATCAAAGTTTGAATTTATAAGAAATAGATTTCATAATGTGTTTGTTCACTGGCTTATAAACGGTTTGAATGTTCAAGTTAAACTGTAGTATAAATGCCGTCGACAAGCTCCGGCATTTATACCAGTTTAACTTGCACCTTTCAAATCGTTTATAAGCCAGTGAACAAACACATTATGAAATCTATTTCTTAATGGTCATTTGAACAACATGGCTGTCGTTACTCAGCAACAAAATGCGGCAGTAACGTTAGTTTTTCATTTGCAACATTATGTATTTAGATTAACAATAAAGTCCCTGAAACAAAATGTTTACTTAATAGTTGTTTTTGAATTAGAAAAAATACGGCAGATAATTCATTCCAGACTGAACTGGATCTCCAATTACTCCAGAAACGTTACTATTTCCAATATAATATCCCTCCATGTCAACCTTCAATTCATATATACGCATAGGTTCCTACTATATTAAGGATGTCCGCTCCTTCCTGTCGAACTTCAAAAATGAAATACGATTAAGTCAAGATTTTTTCTCTTCTTTATTTACTTCATGATATTCTACGTCATCTTCATACTTTTAAAAAACAAATGAAATAAAGAAAATGTGACTTTAGAACCTCTAAAAAGTGCTTAAACAGCATAAATGGCCTAAATTTGACTAAAAATGGGGATTTTCAGGTACATTGTATGTCAAAGTTTAAAAAACCCACACTACCATATATATATTTTTCATCGATTTCGGTAGGGTAACATGAACTTTGTAACATATCAAAAAAGAAAAAAAAGTTTAATTCTAGAAATGTAGTATTTTTAAGTTTTTAGCAGTTTTTTTCTCATTTTCCCATAGACTCCCATGTTAAAACCCCACTATCTTACAGGCGTCATATCTCGAAAAAAAACACACTACCCCCTATTTTTTAATGCTGATTTTTCAATCATATACTTTGATCTTTTAAAAAATATAAGTTAGAAAAAAAGTTTAATTCTATAAATTTGAGGTGCGAACATCCTTAAGAGTGATTGGTTATTGTAATCAAATATCCCATCAACCATCACATAATAAACTGACGGGCAAAATAAAGTTTAACACTTACTTGTTTTCGATTAATTCAATATTTTAAAGAAATGAGATGCATTTGATTATGGCACGATACAATAACCCCTTTCGGTAGTAGTTTGAATGACTTAATTGGTGACTGTTTTATTTTTTAACTAAAATATCATTATTTAAAGTTGACAGGGGTAAGGAATGAAATTTACACCATCATGAGCCCTACCATGTTCAAAATGTTGTAAATGTGTGCAGGACGAGGCACATTTATTGATTTTTACACAGAGTATGTGTTATATCTCGATGAACAGTAAAAGTTGTGTTTTATCAAAATTAATTTGGGGGGAATTCAAAATTTAAATTTTAAATTTAGATTTTGCTAAAAAAAAAAACAAACACGTAGAATGATTCTTTTTACTGATTTAAAGTTTTGGACTTATTTCTCAAACTAGTCAGTTTTTTAATACAACGTCGAAAACTCGAGATATTGACTTTGAAAATTATACATATGATGAATACAGCTTAGTGATATACTTTCTTTTGCCCGTCAGTGTATATCCACGATACGGTCTGACATCGGATTTCATGGAAAATCATATCCAAAACGTCCAAATAGAATACATTAATTGAGACACTTACTCTCTTTTTAAATTTCTGGAGTCTTGTAATCCCCTTTGGGTTGATCTTCTCTTCTTCTGCAGACATTTTGATTTAATAGAACCATTCAACGAGTGGGCGTCTTGTCTCAGAGCCTGAATGTTGATTGTGACGTCACTGTCTATGACGTCATAAATGTCTTACTACTTTGCAAACAAGTCGCTGGCAGACGCAAAATAGGTCCATTCTATTCGATAAAGATTATCTTTTAAAACGTCAACGGGTGCGTCCGATAATATTTTATAACTCAAACGGATAATATCAAACAAAAAGCGGGTATTAATAACTGTTCATAATACGTATACCGTTACATTTTGATTTTCTCTTTTTCTTACTCTTCTTTAAGGAGGTAAAAAAGTGCTACCAATTTAAGATTTTCGCTTGTTCAATATGTCATTTCGAAAATAATTTAAAATAGAAATATAATGCGTTATTCTCCGGTTCTCAAATATGTTTGAACAAAGATAGTACTTGATTAAGATGCATCTTAAACAAAGGAACTTGTTATAGATTTTCGAAGGAATAAGCTAGCAGGTAGTCCAGTCATTATAAATGGAGATGTTGTTGAAGTAGTTAGTAGTTACAAATATCTTGGAACTCAAATTGATAATAAGTTAAATTTCTCTGAAAATACCGATCGTATTTATAGCAAGTTTCAATCTCGCCTTCACTTCCTCAGGAAGCTCCGATCTTACCACATTGACTCAACTATTTTGGCTCTTTTCTATAAGACATGTGTTCAGTCTATTCTCATGTTCTCTATCCAATGTTTGTTCGGCTCCCTTTCACTTACAAATAGAAACAAATTAAATAAGATAATTAAACAAGGAGAGAAAATTTCTAATCGTATCTTTAAAACATTAGATGAACTTCATGAAGGACAGGCTCAACATTTGGCTTCAAAAATTATCTGTGACCCTTCACATGTTTTGCATGACTGTTTTGAATTGTTACCCTCTGGCCGTCGGTATAATGTACCGACGTGCAAAACCAAACGTTACAAAATGTCTTTTGTACCAAAGTCAATTTCTCTTCTGAATAAGCGTTAATTTTCCCATCATCATACTCTTTGTCCATGTTATATAACAATGTATATATTCTATGTATTTATTATAAATGAATGTGTATAATTTTGTATTTATGCTCACTCAGTCGTGAAACAAATTTCCTAACGGGCAATAAAGAATTATCATATCTTATCTTATCTTATCTTATCTTCATGTTATATTAACTTTTACTTTTGCTAGTTGTCCACTGTCGTTGTGTGATCGTAGAACTCACGAAAAAGTCCTTCCTCGAATTAAAAAGTACAAGAATAAATATAACCAATGGAACACTACCTCGAATAAACCCCGAGGGGTAAGGGGCGGTTAAGAAAACAGATCCCAGACAGCATACTAACTTTAGTGAGGATTGGTGAGGTAGTTTTAGAGATCTGCTACATTTAAGCCTGCATGTTTTTATTTTTGAATAATTAAGTGATTGCAAGTCTATTTGAAGAGAATCTATATAAGAATCTGAAAACCCTACCAATTTTGAAAATGACCAACAAATATATAAAGTCGACAAGCTCCGGTATTTATACCAGTTTAACTTGCACCTTTCAAACCGTTTATTAGCTATTGAACAAATCTATTCCTAAATGTCCAAAATGCTCCCAAAATCTACCCTGAAAGGAGGGGGGGGGGGTCAACAATCTGGGACCTAGGCTTACACCGGTTTGTATTCGATGAAAATCGGTATTAGTTACATGAAACGAAATCATTATATTGAATATAAGATAACGGTTTTGTATAATAATATAATAATAACTATAGATTTATAATTATAACTATAGAGCCTTTACCAACTGAGAGCACCTGCTCAAAAGCGCTTTTAAACTCTGACAACACATAGATGCAGTGCTCCAGATAAGCAGCGTATCTTAAACTTAAATTGTTAAAAACGTATTTTAAGAAAAAACTGGGAGTACAGATACGCAGGCATTTTCTTTAAAACTCAATACAAGCATAATATATATCGTTATGTACGCAATAGTTTGGAAACACTAGCGTATTTGAACATAAAGTTGCCACGGTTTGATATCAAAGCTCTACATCAGTGTTCGACATGTATAAACGATGCCTCTGTTGTTTTAGATTATGGGGAATCTGAACAATAAATCTCATAAAACTCTACAACAGTATTTGTTTGTGTAAAACGAAGCCTCAATAATGTTTGTTGTTTTACTATCACCATGTAAGTTATCAAAATAGCACTGTAAGTCGGTGGTCATAAATCCTTCTTTTTGTTACAGTTTGTTACAAGTTAAGAAAACAACATTAATTTAATTTTAGACAATTGTTTCATCAAATTGTCATATAAACGTGAAAGAATGAACGGTAAGTCTAGATGACTAATTATTCTGTGAAATGACAACATATACACTTATTCTTTTACTCTTTCAAAATGACATGACAAAAATTATTGAAAAGATAAATAAGATGACATTCTAATTCTTATTTTATTTCAATCTAGTTAAAACTATTTAGGATGATGGACTTATAGCATTACATCTAGTTTTTACGAGATTGGTTTTATTTCTGCCTTTTTAAAGGCACTATATATCTCGTTTTTTTGCATATAATTTTCTCTCAAATTTGCCATTTATTACCAAAGTGTATACAATATTTTGTTACGCTAGAGGGTTAAACATCTCATTATGCGACCCGATAACACACCCTGCAATACGCACCGTTGGTAACATGATTGCTACTGGGATTGACAGTACAACGGATTGTAATGGGAACCGTTGAGCAACGGGCGTCTTGATAGTAGTAAGTATTCACATTTTATATTACGAAAGACTATTTTTAGATTTCCCGATAATCAGTCTGTAAAAGTATTCATTTCCCATGCAGTAAATATCTCAATGAGCATGCTTAACTCTGTAAACTTCCAAAATATTACCTCATAATTTTATTCACGACATCATAAACCGACAATAATTTTGTTATTGGAATAACTTGTATGTTTTCTGAGAGAGGGGTGCATATTAGATATAACGGATTGCTACATGACGTCATTCCGGATTATCCTTGAGAAAGCATGTTCTGCAAAAAAGGCCCTTGGCACAAAATACATAATAAATACGATTGTAATTATTATCCTGCATGCATTAATTTTTCGGATGTGATTTAAGAGTAAGTACTTTAAATAGATAGAGTCCAAGTTTATAACATAGTTCTTTGTCAGTTCCTGCCATCAGGAGTTTGAAATTAGTAAAGTTGGATGTCAGGGAGACATTTAAAAAACCTGAGGTTTGCTGGGAATGAAAAGTAAAACCAAGCTTTTACTTTTTATTCCGCCACCCGAAGGTTTTTTAAATGTCTACCAAAACCCCACCCGAGCAGTGGATTTGTTGAAAATAATCAACTCGCCCCTTCAGGGCTTGTTGATTATTATTAACGAATCCACTGCTCCGAATGCATTCTCCATTACATAGCGAAATGGACTTTCCATTTGTTTGTGGGCCCAGAGCATGGAGCCTTTTTTATGGGAAAGAATCCAGGGAATCAGTTTAAAAGTGAAGCCAGCGAAACACTGTACCTTGGGCTCCGTTCCATAACAGCAAGCGCTTATAATCGCTCATTAATCGCTCAATGTAGCGCTCCTTCTCTCCTGAAGGACACGGTGCAAAACCTCAAGTTCGTCACCCTCAAGTTCGTCGCTTTGCTACGTAGCGCTCCATTGAGCAATCGCGTTCAAGAGAGGTTTAAAAGTAATCGCTAATTGGGCGATTACTTTGAAACCTCTCTTGAACACGGCCCCGGTGTAAGCCTAGGTCCCAGATTATATATTATCACCGTCCCCTTACCCCTTGGGGTTTATTTATTGCTAATAAATGTGTTCTATGATCGGAGGCATTAAAATTTTCAAAATATAGTGAGTACAAATAACATAATATCTCAATGGTTTTTATATAAAAGCAAGTAATTGTTTAAGGGCATTTCATATAAGAGTTTGCCGCTAATGGCTTTGATACTGTCGAAGCGGCGTTAAACAATAACTCACTCACTCACTCTCATGAAAGAAATAGAAACTTGTTGTTATGCTTTTTCCTAGAATAAAACATAGCAGGGAGCATATAACACTCAGGGCTGCGCTAAATAGAATAAGCATGCCAACTCGTCTTCTATTTCTTAAATACAAGACAGAATATGCTTATGTGGAGCACAGTGGTGTAGTGTGGAGCACAGTGGTGTAGTGTGGAGCACAGTGGTGTAGTGTGGAGCACAGTGGTGTAGTGTGGAGCACAGTGGTGTAGTGGTTAGCATGTCTGCCTCTCACGCCAACGGCCCGGGTTCGAATCCCGGTGGAGACACCAAACAATTTTGTAACCTGGGTCTTATACTGTGTTGTGTTCTTGGGCAAGGCACTTCATCCACATTGCACTCAGTTCACCCAGCTGTACAAATGGGTACCTGGACATGGGAACGTATGACCTAATCGGTCGTGCGGAGCGCTTCATAGGCAGCACCGAAAGTACGATTCCTTCAGGGTAATAATTGTGTAGCGCCTTGAGCATGCTTTGTGCATGGATATGTACGCATTATAAATATACTATTAAATTATGTGATCAGGGTAATAAAATAGCCTGGTGGTTACAAAAACAATGATGGCGCAGGGGTCAGAAATATATCGGTAATCCTCGGCTTTCGTTTCCCTCGGTAAAAGGACTAAATTCTTTTAGACCACAAATGTTTAGGAGGTAAAGGAAACGAAAAGCAGAATTCATGATAAAAATTTATTTGTATACATAGATATATAAATAAATATTAATATTGTAATCAGGGTTTCATAAGAAACATTTGTAAACAAACTCTTTGGATTGGTGCCTGAAGTACATGAAATCTACAAGGGATATCTTAAAATAAATAAATGAATATAAATTCTTTTTAAAAAGGTAAATAAAATGTGCTGGAGGGGTAAATATTATACAAATTCTACGAAAAGATTTCGGCAAAAGGAACTGTTTCTCATATTTGACAATGCAAAAAGAAAAATTTATTTTTAAAAGTTACAAAATCTGACTTATTCATCAAAAAGAATACTTCAATATAAACATACTACAACATTGATCAACAATGGCAAGATGGCAAAACAGATTATTATAAATTATCTTATTTGAAATATGATTTGATAATCCCAACAATCCCAACTTACACAATGTTCAGACATAGATTTTGCAGATCCAATGCTTTTCTTTAGGGATAATACCACAATAATTTCACATTTTCAAACTTACATTTCTTCTAGAAGTCAATTTCAAAGATTTTTGAAGCAGGTGTTTATAAAGAAATATTTTGTTACAATAATTACAAATTTGTAACAGATTTGAACATTACTATTTTTTTCAAGTTCACAAATTTCTAACAGATTTTAACATTAAATTCAAAAATAAATTAATAAATATTTAACATATTTTCCATTAGATATAAAAATAAATTCAAAAATATTTAACAGATTTAACCTTAAATTTGAAAAGAAAATCAAAATTTGTTAACAGAAATTCCAATTACATTTATAATAAAATCACAAATTTTTAACAAATTTACCATCAAATTTAAAAAGAAAATCCTTTGGTACAATTCATTTTAAGATGACAATAAGAGTAAGCAATCATAACAATAATTAAAACTGGCAGTTTCACGTATCTCACTTCTTTGTACCCTGCAGAATGTTACAGACAGATGTAAGTCCTTGAGCAAACGTCATTTAACAAGATTTAGTTGTATTTAAAATATGGAGCAGTCAATACCCATAATTGTCAGTGCAAAACTTGTGCATATAAAATATATTACTAACAAACAAAAAAAACTTTCAAGTACATGTAATAAATTTGTATATAATTCAATGGAACATTATATCAATATGCTAGCAAGGGGAGGGAACTTATGCATAAACAGAAATGAGAAAACAAATATCTTCACTTATTGGTAATATAGGACATATATTATTTGAATATAAACCTTTGTGGCAAATAATCGTTTTGTTTAACTAAGCAACATAGCAGCTTCACAAAAAGTTTGATTGATTAATTGAAGATCTATCTTATCATTTTTAATGCTAAAGCTATGATTTATCTTGGCACTTATTTCTTGGCCGGTTTCACCATTCCCATTTTGAACAGACCGCTTCAAGATTGTACCGCTGCAGCCGATTCACCTTTTCCATTTTGTACAGGCCGCTTCAAGATTTTCCATTTGCTGTGGCCGATTCACTGTTTCTATTTTGAAGGGACTCCTTCAAGATGAGAGCGGTGACAGCTGATTTCACCATTCCCATTTTGTACAGACCACTTCAAGATGGGACTGCTGAAAGTCGATTTAACTCTTTCCATTTTGAACAGACCGCTTCAAGATGGGACCGCTGATAACTTATTCATAGTTCCCATTTTGAACAGGCCAAATTAAGATGGGACCACTGACAGCCGATTCAGCGTTTCCATTTTGAAAAGATCCCTTCAAGATGGGACTGCTGACAACGTTTCACCATTTTCATTTTGAACGAACCGCTGTGTCAGCTGAAATGATTGGAGTAGAGCCCTCAGTATCCAATAGCTGGTTGAGAGAGAGGGGGAAGCATGACGCTGCGCTGTGATCCGGCGGACGGCACCGAGATCTGAGATCGAGTCCAGGCTATTGGACTACTGGAAGCTTGGGACATCAACAGAGCAGACCGGGCTAGGTCCTGACGCGCCATCGTGATCGGGTTGGGTTTGACTCGCTTTGAGATAGCTCGGATCAGATCTCTGGCATGCTTCAAACTGAAGGCTGGAATAGAAGACGAGTCTGTCTGAAAATGTCATTGATTTACTATACAGCGGAACCAGGAATTTTGAAAGGGGGGGAGGGGGGGACCAGGAATTTTGAAAGGGGGGGAGGGGGGGACCAGGAATTTTGAAAGGGGGGGGAGGGGGGGACCAGGAATTTTGAAAGGGGGGGAGGGGGGGACCAGGAATTTTGAAAGGGGGGAGGGGGGACCAGGAATTTTGAAAGGGGGGAGGGGGGGACCAGGAATTTTGAAAGGGGGGGGGGAGGGGGGACCAGGAATTTTGAAAGGGGGGAAGGAGGGGTTTTCACCCAGGGGGTCCATTAAATTTACATGCAAACTTGTTGAAAAGGGGGAAGAGGGGTTTGAACTCTGGATTTGCCACAGGAGTACCTTGTACTTCAATGACTATGCATTCATCTTCAATCAATCTTTATTTCATACTGAAAGGCCACAGGCCTGTAGTACATATTACATTTATTCATTGGTTGGTAGCAACACACTTTGTCTAAGTATAAAAGCTTTATGGTTGTAGATGTTCTAATGTTCTAATTGAACGTTACAAGACGTTTTCATCAATGATATAAACTTAAAAGTTTCAGGGTGTTCATAATAGTATTTCTTTATGTATACAGTTCTCAACGATAAATATGCTGGGCAAACACACACAAAATGATACTCATCTTCAACATAATTCAAATTGCACATTTGACATATTCTATTTTCCTTTTTAATATCTTTATATCTCCCAGTTTCTATATATCAATCTTTGAGACTTTGCATTCTATTAAAGGACTATTATGTCAAAAGTTGACAAGTGCCACAGTTACGTTCAAGCAAACGTTCAAGGTTCAAGCATTAAAGGTTCAAGCATTAAAGGTTCAAGCATTAAAGGTTCAAGCATCAATTGCCAGGTATGCCCATCACATAAAGTAATGGCAAATAGCAAATAAACTGTTCCTTAAAGGGGCAGTAGCACGTTTTTTGCAAATTTTATTTTTTCAAATTTCTCATTTATAATGATAGTTTATGTCATTCATATTTACTTTACAGGGTAAAACATTTTATTACACAAACCAATTATCCGTAGTGGTAATAACAATGTTGCGTATAAAGCAAAAATTGCATGGCGGCCATTTTATTGTGAACACAATTTATTATTTTGAATGACAAAAATGATTCTCATGGCTTTACGGAACCATATACACTCATTTTTTAACTTGATTTTCCGAAGAGAGAAAGGTGTTTTACTATTAGTGACATTATTTTTCAAATACATTTCATCAACTTATTTCTGAGAAAAAATGTGCTACTGCCCCTTTAAAACATTTTTACAAATTGCAGAACAAGGTGTATGACATCAAGACACCAATTTGCTGGAAGGAGCTCTACATATTTACAAGTGCAATCATTTTCATACAGTTTCAATGTATTCAATGTTTCTATCATGTTTCTATCTTTTTATCCTTCAAAAGAATGTCAATTACATAAGAAATCTTTCATTTATTTCAAACAATTTGTAAATCATAACAAACCTTTCAATCTGGCCTTTATGTCTTCCGTGAAGTACCCAGACTCAATCCACTCGTCAAAGTCTACGATGTTGTCAAATGCAGTCAGTCCTTGCAGGTTCTTCTGCCTCACGTTGGCTCCCTGACCAATCAGAACGCAGGCTGCAAACTGGTTATTAGCCTGTGTGGCATAGAACAAAGGAGTGCTCCCGTCATCGTTAGTGATGTCGACGTCAGCACCGTACGATAGCAAAAGCTCCAGCACATCTGTAGGTCCGCTCAAACTGGCTGCATAGTGAAGTGCACTGCGGAGGAGTTCAAAGAATGACAATAACATTACCAATATTTTCAACCACAGCATTGTGAGGGGCAAGTTGAGGTTTAAAGGTGCATCCATTGTGTTGCATAAAATTTATTAATCTTTAATACGTTTCGACTCACCATATGTGCTGTTTACAGTGCAAATAAATTCACTCGGATCCCGAATCACCAAATATATCATAATTACTAGTTTCCAATTAAAATAGAGTAACACCATTATGCATGAAACTACACGTCCCATTCACATGCACAGTAGTTATATGACCTATTAAACATAATCAACCCAAATTTATCAGTTTGTCTGTTATAAATAAGATTCCAAAATTACGTTTGACTCATTGGTGCGCGCCACACGCGGTACATTGTCAGGTTTTCGATCAGAAATCACTACTTTTACCTTTAATCGTCAATATACTAAGTCGACTAAGATCAAAATGGCAATTTTCGGCAACAGTCAGTACTTCAGGATAACATAACACAATTTATAATGTTTAGCATATGTGACCCCAAACAACACAATGGATGTACCTTTAATTTTTATTTTTTTTTATTTCCATTTTTTCAGTACATTTCCATTCATATCAAATAAAGTATACATACATGTGCATAGGTACATACATTCAATGTCTTATCATGGAGTCTTTGCAGGATCTTTGAAAATCATATGGAGAGAAGACCAGAACTTATAGAAGCTTGCATATGTACAATTTGAGAAAGCCATAGTTCTTGTTATTTGGTAATATCTCGTTAATTCTAATTGTAAAGGTTTAAGATTTGGTTGAATTTTTTTAATATTGCATTTGTAAAGAAACAATTTTGTTATGAGAATAATTGCATTTAATGGGTTATTATTTTTACCTCTAAATCCAAACAGTATTTTCTCCTCATTCAAATCAATAATTCCTTCTATGTAATCTGCAAGCCATTCTGATAATTGTCTCCATATGGTCTTAGCATACTGACAAGCATACAAAACATGTGAAATGGTTTCAATTGAGTTGTTGCACAGAGAACATGCTGATGATTCTACATATCCAATCTTGAATAATAAATTATTGGTACTTAATATATTATGTATGATTTTAAATTGGAACCATCTAAGTTCGCTACTTTGTGTACATCTTTTTGCCATAAGATTGTAATTTATCCACTCTGTGTCAGTGTACTCTGTTTTCAAATATTCCTCCCATTTGAAAAATGTTTTCAACTTTGTAAATTTTGAATTTAATAAAGTTGTATAAAAGCCTGAACAACCTTGTTGATTGTTTATTGAAGTTATATTGAAAGGCCTGATTGGTCCGAAATTGAGTTTTACACAGAATTCAATATTACGCAAAAAAGATGACACTGTTTTTCTTACACCTTCGTAAGTCAAGAAATCTGTTTTAATATCATACTTTTGCATAAATTCTGTAAAATCATAAACTTTTCCACTGTCATCGACCATGTCTCTAAAATATGTAATACCCTTTCTGTGCCATTGTTGAAAATAGATAATTTTGTTTCCAATTCTGATATCATTATTAAACCAAAGAGACTTTTCCATAATTACTTCTCCACTTTCAAATTCCTTGTCGTAGGAGTTCAAATAGTTTGACCATACTGATAATACATCTTTCCAAAATTTATTTTCAATTATAGGAATTACTTCCTGTTTAATATAGTGAGAATCTGCTAAATAGAGCACATTTATATCAATGATATTTTCTGAAAACAACTTTGTCCAGACTGCATTACTATAAATTAATCTCTTTATCCAACTCAATTTTTGAGCTGAAATAATGGTCTTGACATCAGGGACACTAATACCTCCATTTTTAGGTGTTTTTTGCATTATATTTCTTTGAATTTTATCTGGCTTACCCTTCCAAATAAAATGATAACATTTCTTCTGAAAGTCTTCCACAGTTTTTTTTGTAGGGTTAGGTAAGCTACTGAACAAATGATTTAGTTTTGGAAGTAATAATGATTTCAGCACTACATTTCTCCCCAAGGGTGTTAGTGTTCTTTTTGACCATTGGGTCATTTCTCTTTCAATGCTCTCAAAACAGTCAGTACTTCAGGATAACATAACACAATTTATAATGTTTAGCATATGTGACCCCAAACAACACAATGGGTGTACCTTTAATGCCGCTTAGAAAACTATTTCACTTAGATTACAGCTGCTAGTATTATTGCAGTGAGGAAGCCCGCAACACTACTTCAATTACCCTGATGACTGATACACTTTTGACTCGAAACACTATAATAACCAGCCAATGAAATGACATTAAATTTATTGGCAGTGTATTGGCAGTGATACCGATATGAAATATTCAACTCTCAAATAAGGACATTTCATTGGCTGACAAAATACATGACACTTTATTTGTTTCATTTAAATATTGATAAATAATATTTCTTCCTCAGCCTCCCATGACTTCTTGTCGCTCCAAAAAATAATTTTTTTCTTGATTCGGGTATTTATATATGCAGAATACTATTTCATGTACTCAGTGAAAATGTTAACTGTTAATTGTCATACAGGAGTGAGTGAGTGAGTTGGGGTTTAGCGCCACTTTCAAGAGTATTTCACTTATATCGCGGCTGCTAGTATTATGGCAGGGACAAAGCCCGCAACGCCATGTGGCTATGCACTGCGGTGAAACCTGCGAGCAGCGGCTGGAACTAGCGATCCATGGGTGGTACTACGCTGAAATTCAGTGTAGCATTTCACCCAAACCTTACTGCGTGTAGAACAGTTCTCTACTGCAGACAAAGTTGCTGTGCCCCTGGTGGGATTCAAACCCCGGACCTCTTGATCCGAAGCCAAACGCGCTAACCACTGTTCTATCCCGCCCCCGGTCATACAGGATAAATACTTTGTAGTTACCTGTTTCCTCCTGGATAGCGAGGGTTTGGGTCTGCTCCGCTATCTAGCAGAAAGCTGACCGCCTCAGCTCGGTTGTTTCTGGAAAAGATGAGGTGATTTGGGGTTTAACGCCACTTTCATGAGTATTTCACGGCTGCAAGGTTTGTGTTTGTTCCCTGAATTTGTGTTGCTAAAACAGGGAATCCTTAAAGAATTTAAGAATTAGAAATAGCTGAACTTACATCTTGATCTGTTCAGTCAAGATTCTCCTCATCAGGATGTCGATTTCCTTCGTTTTGAAGGCAAATCCATTGTTCATCAGCCTGTACCAACACAAACCATTTAGTCAGTCAGAATTATGGCTTAGTATAAAGTTGTCAATATGTAAGGCCAAAACAAAAAAAAGAATTTGTTTCTGGTTTCCGCCTGCATCAGTTTCAAACCCATGCCTCAGGTCTTTTTTTTCTAGGTTTTCAAAAGTAAGGGGCAGATAACTGTAATTTTTTAGCCTTAGAAAACTTTGGACATTGAAAATGTCACTCGTTTCTGTTGAGATGGAGTGTAGAGGTGAGATTTGGAATAGGAACACATATTTATGAGAGTTTGTGCTTTATTTATATAAATAATTGTATAAATTTTGTTTGTTTAACTCTTCATTCCAAAAAAAAGAAAATGTCGTAAAAAAAAAAATAATTGCGTCAATGCATCATTTTTGTCAGCCTGTAAAGACCAGAAACATTTGATTTTTTTAGGCCTAATTATACCCCCGCCTTACAGCGTAAGCAGGGGTTTATAGCGTTCATTCTTTCCGTCCGTCTGTCCGTCCGTCCCAAAACTTTGTGCGGAGCAGATCTCCCGAACTATACATGTTAGCATCACCAAACTTCATACACATGTCAACCATGATCCCTAGTTGTGCCTTTTGAGGGTTAGAACAATTTCTGAATTTTAATTTTTGCGGTTTCCAAGGAAACGTGACTAAAAAGTACTAAAAAGTGACTCTTTGAGGAAGTCATTTTGTGCGGAGCAGATCTCCAAAACTATGCATGCTAGCTTCATCAAACTTCAAACAAATGTCAACCATGATCCCTAGTTGTGCCTTTTGAGGGTTAGAACTATTTCTGAATTTTAATTTTTGCGGTTTCCATGGAAACGTGACTAAAAAGCGACTCTTTGAGGAAGTCATTTTGTGCGGAGCAGATCTCCAAAACTATTCATGCTAGCTTCATCAAACTTTATACACATGTCAAACAGGATCTCCATATCTCCCATACTATGCATGTCAGCTTCACTTAACTTGATACAGAGGTTAACCATGATCCCTAGATATGTCTTTTGAGGGTAAGACCAATATGCAAATGCTATTTTTGGATGGTTGCTATGGAAACATGACTTCAACAGTGACTATGTAGAAGTCAGTTTGTCCTAAGCATATCTCCTGTACATTTGAAAGCACCACCAAACTTGAAACACATGTCAACCATGATCCCTAGATGTGCCTTTTGACAACTGGACCTTAATTATATAGCTTACATCTTCCAATGTTATGTAGAAACATCTGAAGCTATGTGATCCACTTCATCAAACTGTATTGATATGTTAATCAATAGCCACAGATTTATAATTTGCTTATTTGAAACTTCTTTGACCTTAGCGGGAAGTGGGGGTATGTGAGCTTTTCTCGCTTCTACACTTGGATTGTTAAATTTGGGATCACACTATCTGCAATAGTACAATATCTTGTACTTTTTTTCGGACGATTCCTTTGCAGAATTTGAACCCACACCCTCAGAGGCAGGCACCAACCGCCAGCATTGACTTACCCATTTGGCCACCATGAGCTCCTTAATAATTTGACCCGTAAGTGGTGAACATTGATAGCACATAGCATGTGAAACACAGATGAATATAACTAACATAATACAAATAATACGCAGAGCAAGACTGACGTAGAGCTATCTCTGTCGCTATTATGACGTCATAGGTGACACATGACTTTGTGGGGGAGGGATTTCAGGTTTCGCCAATGTTAAACTCGACCAAAAACCACATGTTTCCCAGCACTTCACAGGAAGAAATAACAAGTAAACATTTTTTAAATGTGTCATCCCTGTATTTCACAAGTGCACATTTTAATTTATGACATGGGTAATATTTAACTTCATTGTTAAAAATATTCACTGACCAATGAGCGCAGTCGATGAAGTCATTAGCGATGGCGAGATGGAGGAGACTCGGTGGCTGTCTGTCCTCCTCGCTGTTCAGTGTGCTGGTGATCTGTCCTGACGTGTCGTACTGGATCAGCGTCTGCATCGCGTCCACTCGGCCCTGCATGGCGCAGCAGTGTATCGACAACAGACCCTGAGCAAAGACAAGATTCACGATTAAAACAAAATTTCAAAATAAACTAGAAATATGTGCATGTGATGCACTGTGATGTCCCCTGCTCCAACCTTCAATCCAACCTAGTCATATTACCCTTATTTTTCACTTATGCTAAGCACTAAGTTCAATACTGCATTGATAACGAGAAATAAACAATTCAGAATAGCCAAAGTAGCAAAAGGCACCACTCTATCACTAGGTCTAAGCAAATACAAGGTTTGGTGAAAAAATATTGAACGGTTTTGGAGATAGAGGCCGGAAAACGTCCCTACCCCCAATATGCACTAAGTTCAAATTGTTTCCATGGAAACGAGAAAAAATAAAAAATTCAGAATAACCAAAATAGCAAAAGGCACCATTCCATCACTAGGTCTAACCACATACCAAGTTTCGTAAAGAAATACTAGATAGATTTTGAAATGGAGGCCGGAAAAGGTCCCTACCCCCAATTTGCACTAAGTTCAAATTGTTTCCATGGAAACGAGAAAAAATAAAACATTCAGAATAACCAAAATAGCAAAAGGCACCACTCCACCACTAGGTCTAACCACATACCAAGTTTCGTGAAAAAATATTGAACGGTTTTTGAGATATGGCCCGGAAAAGAAAGCATTTAGGAATAACGGAATAACGGAATGACGGAATGACGGACGGAGGCGAAAACATTATGTCTCCCAAAAATAATTTCGGGGGACATA
Source organism: Gibbula magus (assembly GCA_936450465.1). Taxonomy (NCBI): domain Eukaryota; kingdom Metazoa; phylum Mollusca; class Gastropoda; order Trochida; family Trochidae; genus Gibbula; species Gibbula magus. Next base: position 38,950,592 of record OW388304.1, on the reverse strand, counting down.
ACAAGAAAAAAGTGAGCATGGCTCACATACCCCCGCCATCTGCTATCCGTCCATTGAGAATTATAGATGTGAAGGGTACTATGTTAAAAAACAGCTTCAAGCATCATAATATTGTCCAAAATAATTTAATAATTTACAAATGACGGGCGGAATAACGGGCGGAATGACCGCTATATACCCCGGCTTATTTCGTAGCGGGGTATAATAAATTTGATTGAAATTAACATCTTAACTTTAACCATGTATGACCGGTTTATAGTGAAGGGGCGGGATAGCCGATGGTTAGGGTGTTCGACTTCGGATCAAGAGGTCCGGGGTTCGAATCCCGCCAGGGGCACAGCAACTTTGTCTGCAGTAGAGAACTGTTCTACACGCAGTAAGGTTTGGGTGCAATGCTACACTGAATCTCAGCGTACCACCCATGGTTCGCTAGTCCAGCCGGTGCTCGCAGGTTTCACCGCAATATATAACCACATGGTGTTGCAGGCTTTCTCCCTGCCATTATACTAGCAACCTTTAATGATCTTACCCTCTTGTTTCTCTTGAGTTGGTTGGCCTCCTTTGTGAGTAGCATCTCTATACACGAGAGTTGGGTCGGTTTCTCCGACTCCCCGTAACACTTGACGTGGAGCGGTGTGTTGCCTTCCGTGTCCTCCGCATTGATAGATGCACCATAGTCCAGCAGTAACTACGAGAAAAATGAATACATTTTGTCATAGATGTCTTCATCATGCTTTTATTCATGAAAACAGATGAGTTCTCCTTCCACTAATTCACATTAGAAACCTCAAACAATTAATTTTTTAGAATATTAAGATTTTTTTACTGCCCTAAACTCCAACTTGTTGTCAAAACAAAAAATATATCTATAATATGGAGAGGCAGTAAACCAAATTTGGTGAGGATTTGTCAAGCCATTTTAGAGTTATGCCCAAAAAGCATAGGGAATGCCAAATGCCAAATTAAAACACAAACTCTGGGTTATATCTTTTTATAAATATTTTCGTTTTTAAAAGAATCATTTTTGCATTGAATTACCATATGCACTGATAAAATTTCAAATAAAACTAGAAAATGAAAATAACTAAATTTTGTCCGCTCACCTCGATGGTGTCCTGATCCTTGGCGCGGTGAAGGGGCGTGGCACCCTTGTAGTCATGGAGATTGACGTCAACCCTCTGTTGGAGCAACTCCTTCACTGCCGACAAGTGTCCGTAGTATGATGCAGTGTGCAACAGAGTGCTGCCGTTGATGCATCTGCAAAGAGAACGATCTCATTTTGATTGCTTCGTAATTTAATATAACTAACAGCTCACTTAATTCTCCCTTACTAAGGAATATAAATAACTGGACCCATATTTTCGAAGCTCTCTTACCGCTAAGATAGTCGTAAGTGCCATTCATTAACATTGACTTACGACTATCTTAGCGCTAAGACAGCTTCGAAAATATGGGCCCAGATCTCTAATGTTGACTCTATGTTTGTTGGAGTTCAATTTGCCCCGCAAGCATAACTCATGCCAGTCTCCATCACTGGCTTATTTAAGCCTTGCTGCATTTTGTTAACTTTTCTGTGCTAGCATAGCAGCATGCCTCGAAGTTCAGCTCTGCTTGAACAGAAAGGTTCAAGAAATGCAGCAAAGCCAGTGATGGAGACTTGCACAGGTTATGCCTAAGAAATTAAAAAAAAGAATTCTGGTCTTACCAGGCTGACAAAAATGATGCGATGACGCTTTTTTTTCTTCTTTTTTTTTTTACAACATTTTTTTGTGTTTGGAATGAAGAGATAAAACAAAAATAATTATACAATTATTTGTATCAAAAAAGCACAAACCCTCTGCAATATGTGTTCTATTCCAAACAGTCAATAATCTCACCCCAACACTCCATCTCAAAAGAAACGAGTGGCATTTTCTATGTCTAATGTTTTCTGAGGCTAAAGAAAAAAGACCTGAGGCGTGGGTTTGAAGCTGACCTTGCCCTACCCTTCCATACCCCTAAATTCCCCCCAATGGTGACCACTAATTAAAGGTGCATCCATTGTGTTTCATAAAATTTTATTTGGCTTTAATACATTCCAACACATCATATGTGCTGTTTACAATACAAACAAATTCACTCAGCTTGCATATTCATCCCCAATCGGCAAACATATCATAATTACTAGTTTCCAATTAAAATCGAGTAACATCATTATGTATGTGCAGAAACCGAAAGTGCACGTCCTATTTACATGCACAGTAGTTATATGACCTATTGAACATTATCAACCCAAATTTGTTATTTTGTCTGGTTTAAATAAGATTCCAAAATTACGTTTGACTCATTGGCGCGCGCCACACGCTGTGCATTGTCCGGTTTTCGATCAGAAATCAAATCTTTTACCTTCATATCGTCAATATACTAAGTCGAGTATCATTAAAATGGTAGTTTTCGGTAACAGTTGGTACTTCTCGATTAAATAAGACCATTTATAACGTTTGCCATATTTGACCCCCAACAACACAATGGATGTACCTTTAATTTGCCTACCTGCTAGTGAGATGACAGAATTCCTTCTCTTTGTTGATGTGTTGTCGTATGACTCTATCCAGTACGTCCATCTCTCCGTTCATTATCTGGGGCACCACAGTCGAGTAGTGGTCGTACAAACCTGTACACATAACAACATACAGACCTGTACACTTAATAACGTACAAACCTGTACACATAACAATGTACAAACCTGTACACATAACTAAATAAGTTTATATATGTTTGGGCATATCGACAATATAATCGACAATGACCAAACGTTATGTTGACCGCAGGAAGCGTCACGTGAGGTCGACATAACAATCCAATGACCTAAAAATAGACCACCGCTTCAAGGAGCTCAGTGAGAAGCGCTGTTTAATTAATGTATCCTGTTCATATTAAGTTATTAAAGAATAAAGTTTTTGCTTTCAATCAAAGTGTATGTTGTCATTAAGTTAAGGTTTACAAGTAAAATAAGAAAGAAGAAACATTTTTGTGAAAAAAAAATTACACCTTCATGAATGATATAATAAAACAGTTATTGACTTCAGTTATCAGTGATATTTATCAAATGGTTTATCTACCTCAGTGAAACCATTTGATCCACCTCAACTATAGTCAACAAATGTATAAATAATTCCCTGTTAGTGAATCCTGTAACTGGTCCCTCACAATGGTTTGGTGCTTAAAGGGGCAGTAGCACGTTTTTTCGCTGTAATAAGTCGATGAAATGTATTTGAAAGATAATGTCACCAATAGTAAAATACCCTTCACTCTTCAGAAAATCAAGTTAAATAATGAGTGTACGTGGTTCCGTAAAGCCATTGGAATCGTTTTTGTCATTCGAAATAATATTGTGTTCACAATAAAATGGCTGCAATGCATTTTTCGCTTTTTACGCAACACCGTTATTACTACTACGGATAATTTGTTTGTGTAATAAGATGTTTTCCCCTCTAAACTAACTTTAAATGACATAAACCATCATTTTAAATGGAAAATTTGAAAAAATAAAATATATGCAAAAACGTGCTACTGCCCATTTAAACAGCAAACCCATACTAAATCTGCCATGTCCAGAAAGACAATAAAAATTTTAAAAATATCTTGCTTCCTCTAAGGTATGTGATTATAAAAGCAAAATGTTGAATCAATGTGAATTCTTAAGATGATATCCGGATATGATATTAAACCAGTTATGATATTCAAGAGGGATTATGAAAATAAAATCATGTTTCTTCTGAACGTACCCACTAAGTACTTGCGAAACTCGTCATTTTTGGCACATTCGAGAGGAGTTTGGGTACGTGTGTTTTTACAGTGAACATCACATCCCCATTCGATCAGCAACTGCATAAAAGATTGAAATTGTATTAGGAAATGCTAAGAGATGAAAAACTGGGGACAGTATTCTAGTCACTGTAGAGAGAGATAATTTTTCTCATGTACAACTTATAATGGTTTATAGATTATTACCCGGGGAAGTGTCATATAGCTTTTACAAAATGAGTGTGAAATTTTTAATTGCAAGGGTTACACACAAACTTTCATGCAAAATTCATATAGCCCTCTTTCGACTGTAATAATTTCTTACACATCCCATTCCATGTTAATTGCATTGAAATAACCAGAAAATGACCCACTTCTCTCAAACACTTGATATTGTGGCAAATTTGATAATTGCACGTGCTATAAAATCTAAACTTGGTTATCGTCAACCACATGGGTGATAAATTTCACGATTACAATCAACATTTTGTCATCGACAATTGCTTTGTCTAAAATGGTGACAGCAAAACAATGCTATGACAACACCAATGAAATTTCTCCCAGGGGGAAATTTTCTAACTTTAATATCTGATAATGCTCCAAAGACGTTACATATCACTCAAATATTTAATTCATATCTAAAAGTCAATTTTGAATTTATAAGATAAAAACTGTTTGACAGCATTCTAGAATTTGGTATTATGAAGAAGACAAGGATATTTATTATTGTTAAACAAAGAAGTTGATCATCCATAAATATCCTTGACATCTTCAATCATTAAAGAGGTTTTTTTTGTAGCAAGATTGATATAGATCCATTGTTGCCAAAAAAAATTAAATTCGCATTTAATCTTACATGAGATATTTTCCTGTGCAAGCCTTCGATAGCGGAGTTGAGCGGAGAACACTTGAAGTTGTTCTTGGCATCAATGTTGGCGCCGTTCTCAAGGAACAGAAGAACAAGATCCTGAAAAAAGAAAACATACAAAATCTCAACAATGGACGTTAAAGGGATGTTAAGTATGTTGTTTGAGTCACAAATGTCAAACATTATTAACCCTTAACTTGCGAGTCCCGGCATGATCCTGGATAGCCGTAGACGATTCCGAGGTACGTCCCCGCGAATCCCGGACAATAGACTTATGTTATGTTATTTCATCGAAAAGTACTGCAGTTGCTGAAAATTTATTAAAATCATGTAAATTCCATAAAACAACTGAATAATTTGTTATCCTGATTAAAAAAGAAATTAACGTACATAATGGCCGTTTCGACAAGCCCAATGTAGGGCTGTGTTGCCAGTCTTCGGTTCTCGACAGTTTATGAAGGACGGAGTGTCACGGAAGAATGTGATCATCTTCTCGACGACCTCGTGCTCGTTGTCTTTAGCGGCCCTGATGAACATCCTCTGCCAGGAGATCGTGTTCCCGGGGAACACTTGGTACAAGAACACCGTTCCTGCCTTCAGCTGCTTGTTCCTGCTCGGTGCTTCCAGGTAGAACTGGGAACAAAGGGATATATCGAGTGTTTCATAAACAGTCTGATAAAATCAACGCTGAGCAATAATTCATGTGAAATGATGCATCTACCAAATCACAAACACTGGTTCTATAGATCCCTAGCCACAAGGTCTAATGATACCAATTCCTGTACCAAAGTGTGCAGACAAAACCCAGTCATTAGCTGGCCAATCAAATCATAGTTCTTGAAGAGCCATCACGAATGTTGATGAAAATATCAAAAAATTTCCAAAAATCCATCTCCGTGAAATAAATACACATAATTTTTCCCTAATTTTTTCAACTTAAAATAAGCCGAGAAATTGCATTAATTAGTAAAGGTGTATTCCAGTCTAAATATAGATCCAGTCTATTATTTTCAAGCGCAAAGCATTATGGTCTAGCTCACACACAGTAAACAAAGACACGAAAGAATAACAAAAAATATGAGCAATGAAAGATATCGAAATATTTTTTTTTTTGGCGGTGATTTATTTACTATTTCATTTAATTATGTATTTGCTACATATATTGGAATAATCGTTTTACCCAACTAGGTATTTTTCTTGAATTTTATAATTAATGAGAGTAAAAATTTGTCACAATTTGCTGGTCTTATCTCAATAAAAAGAACATTAAACAGGAAATAATTTCTTTATTCTCAGGACATTTAGAAACATTGTTTGTAAAGCAATCGTCACATTCAGTAATGTGTGACAAGAGTAACTTGCAAGAGAGGCACGTGAAGCACGTGCAGCATATGGGTTGCTATGGCGACTTGCGCTAGAGACGAGACTTCACGCTTCGGAAGCGCTTGCTGTTTGTGTAGTACGTATTATGCAAAAAAGGGGATTCTGTTTATATACGTCAGATACCCTTAGCGCGCGCTAGTCGAAGTGGTACTTCTCTTTGAAACCAAATTGCAATACATTGTCGTGATATGAAAATTATTTAACATATGCCATGTTGTAGATAAAAAGATTTCTCTGGCGAATGACGTTTTAAGTATATTTTCCATACTAACATCCGTGATGGCTCTTTAAAGGGACACTGCGTCCATGATAAAAATGAGATCACTTTTATCTGCTTATGCTGGTTAACTTGTCTGCTAACAAATTACGGTTCGAATTGAATTGAACAAATTCATTGTTTTAAGCATACTGACTGTTTATTTTCCATCCATATTCGGCGAAATCTTTATTACGAAACTAACCTCATATTTAGGATAGTTGGCAGGGTCCACTTCAACAGCATTTTGGTCTGGCAGTCTCAGGATCTTCTTCACCGACACTGTCACAACAACAACAACATTAGAATATATACTTACAACACTGTATTAAAAGCCTAAATGTTTCTCGAGCACTATTTTTTCAAAAGTGACAAGGGCAGTTGTACTTCCTTTCTAATTTTTTTGGAAAAAAATAATGATGAGGCATTTCCATCAAAATATACCTCGGAATTGGTTGGAAAGTATGCAAAACGGAAGCACATCTGCCGCAAATCCATTTATTTGGTGGATTAACACATTTTGAGGTTAGAACAAATTATGCGTCAAATTTTTAAATGCACTGGACCTGAATCTATAGCTGCTCTAATTTGCTAGTTCAGGAAAGTTAAGGAAAAGTGGCAAGGTTTTAAATCAGCCAATGGAGACAGGCCCGAGTTATTCCTTTCAAGGAGAAGTTGAGTTTTGTTTTCCAAATTAATAAGATATTTGACAATATTCACAATCACGCTAATCTGTTTCATTACTCAACCGTGGTGAGATTACTCATTAGTTGGTTACACATGTGTGATACCACTGCGTGCTGCTGTAACGTCATAATCAACGCGTGACTTCATAGTCGTATTTGATTGACGTCACAATGTTAGCCGCGCGACTGCAATAGCAGGTGACCTATTTGCAAGTAACCGTCACTAACAACGATTTTCTTGCAATTCAGTGCTATTTACATCATTGAATAATAAATAAAATACTAAACTCGGTCCCGCTTGATAACATGTTTATGAAATAGTGAATGACATCAGTATTTAATTTGCTTTCACTCGTTAAAATACCAAACCATTCACTCGTTTCATAAACATGTTATCAAAGGGGACATCGTTTAGTATTCTATATGTAAATAACAAAGAAGGTGTCTCACCTTTGTTTTTACTAGTAAAGTCATCAATGAAGTCTCCTGTCTCTTTGTGTCTCAGAACGAGGCGACGCCCATCTGTTAACAACTCCTTCTGCTCTATCATGAAGAATCCAGACCCGTTGGTGAGAGACTTGAGAAGAAAACATCATTCTTCTTATTACCGTATTCTCCCGGGTATAAGACCATACTCAAGCCTAAGACCAACCCCACTTTTTGGAGGGTTGTCGTGGTTGGGGTAATATTCAGGTTATAGCCCAGGTTATTTTGCCAGATGATCCATGGTCATATATTACATAAATCTATAATATTATTTTAAGTTAAGTGACAAAAATCTACATAAAACCTATTCTGACCGTCTGACGATCTCCAGTATGAATATTCATCTGAGTTGGGGTCTCTCCCATCTAAAAGCCCACCACCATGTTTTCAAGATGTTTGTTTGCCTTGTCTCTGGTCTTATACCAGAGAGAATACGGTATAATTATGGATTTTATATATTTCATATAATCTATATAAACAAACAATTTTAATATCTTCACTTCTATCATAAAGAAGGGTGAATACCTCGTGTGACATTTCAGAAGAATTTATTCTACATTCATCTGAGCTGACCAATGGTCACCTATCAAATATATATTGTGGACAAACAGCGTTTTGGACGATCTGCTTATTCCCTAAGTTCATCAGAAGATGGTGGATCAATGTTGTTATCCAGAAATCTTGTTTTTCTCATGTATTCCACTTCTAAATTCGATTTTTTGAGGAAAATCAAGATTTTCTAGAATAACTGAATTTTTGAGGAAAATCACAATTTTCTGGATGATACATGACACATTTCATTGTCAGTATACACAATGTTTCGGATTCCCCCTGAATAAATATATATATCATATGTTGTGTAGGTTCACAATTACAAATTCACTTATAAGAGACCTTCAATTAAATCATCAAATATTACAAGCGCATTGTTCATTCTGTAAAGACATTTCAGGGCGAGTAAAATTGTTCTCTGAAAAATGTTGTTGAATTTATTTGCAAACCAACTCCCTCAGTAAATCGTGCCAGTTTCAATCAATGGCCAGTTTAATTCTTGCTGCATTTCCTTAACTCTTGTGTGCTAGCATATGAACTTCCTAGTGTGCTCTGCAGCGCTAGCAGAGAAAAGTTAACAAAATTCAGCAAGGTTTGAATCAGCCAGTGAGGGAAAATGACTGAATAATGACTTTCAAGGGGAGTTGGTTGCAAATACGAAAGCAAAGAACTGCACTTACCAGGTTGATAACATAGGAAAGACACAGATCGTTGATGGTGATGTTTCGTGGAATGGTCAGCTTGTCAAACCTGTGACGCATCTGATCACGGATACTTTTGTGAATCTGAATAAACATAAACAATCAGTTTAAAATATTCAAATCAATGTTTGATAGAAAGATGAAATGTTTATAACTCATTTAGGCAAAATTAATTACTTAATTGTTCTACTGACTTTTTGGCAAAACATCTGATGGCAGGATGCAAAAAAAAGCTACTTTGCCAAATGTGTAGATGACAATGTATTCCTACGCATATCCTTATATGGGAAGCTACTTGGAATATAGTGCACTAGTATTTGATGTTGTTATATTATAACATACCTATGTTATAAATATTTTGCAGGCTGTACCATCCGTAAAAATAATATTGGCCTTTTCACTCTTTGATAATATTTCACTAAAATTGCAAAAGTGAAAATAAATCACGAGGTACCTCTTGTCGAACGTCGATGACATGTTGGACCCAGTTTTTACAGAACTGCACGTCATAACGCTTCTCCGTCTTCTCAACAGCTGAAATAAAATAAATATGAACTTATTCTCCAAAATAAATAAACATTATACCCTGAGTTTATCATAAAACCAAAAATTTTACCCTACGACAGAACAACTTAGAGTGAAGTGAAATACAAAAATGTTTGGGCTTTTGAGGTTTTCAAGTATTATGAGGACATGGCCCCTAGATCCTAATTTCTAGGAATTATCTGCAGAAACGGTTTCAGATAGTTCAAATGAGTTTCAATTCCATTATATCGTTAATTTTTTCATGTTTTTTTGTGTTTTGACAAGGGGGTATTAAAAAAGACTGTCTGAAATTTCAAAAACGATTACCTATTCTCTCGGGTTTAAGACCAGGGGGCAAGGCAAACAAACATCTTAAAAACATGGGGGTGGGCTTTTAGACAGGAGAGATCCCAACTCAGATGAATTTTCATACCAGAGACCGTTAGACAGTCAGAATAGGTTTTATGTAGGTTTTTGACACTTAACTTAAAATTATATTATAGATTTAAGTAATGTATGACCATGGAACATGTGACAAAATGGGGGGTGGGCTATAACCTGAGAATAACCCAACCAGGACAACCCTCCAAAAAGTGAGAGCATACAGTATCATAAAAGTACAATTCTGTTGGTTATCATACTTTGGCCAAAGACCCTTGATATGTTATAGACAATATAAAGAAATCATAGGACAATACCTTCTAGGGCTAGGAAGTTTACAAAATTTGGTAAACGTTTACACGAAAGGTAAAAAACGAAACGTTGCCGTGTACACGACCTCATATATATTGTGTTGATTATTGTTAAAAAAAGCAAGTTCAAGTACGTGACTGATGTGAGACGTAAATATCCTATCAAACTGTTTGAGAAAAAAACATGCAGTTGTCAGTAAAAAGAACTAATTTTACTATAATGTCCAACTTTAAAACAATATTTGTGTTTCAGATGTGTGGCAGCGACATGTAGGCTACAATAGTACATTACATATCATATATATACTTTTGAAACAATCCCTGTTTCAGACGACATGTTTTCTGTCATGAATTAATAATAAAATATTCAATCTATGTTAGTTACTTTTCAATTTTGAATGTTACACTAATAAATTGACATAAAATAAATACCCGTAAAACGGCCAATTCATCACAGATCGATCGGCGAGTCAATTATGTAGTCAAACTACACAATCGCTGGTGAAACTCTTGATGTTGGCGTTTGCATCCACAATTCAGACATAATACGAGACATGATAGCTCCCAAATAGTTATTATGAAACAATCTAAACGGTAACATATTAAATTTGCCGAGATTTGACCAAAATATGCCCTCAAATTGACATGCTCTCACAGCCATGTGCTAAGTGATTCCTTGAATCTGATTGGTCGAATAGAGTGACTGCAAGGGGCCGTGTACCATTTATAATGGAGTTTTTTTGCAGTGAGCGTAAATACATTTGAATGACCTCTTTGTAGTCATCTTACATCTTACATTCTTTTCATCTTACAAGTTATATAGGTACGGCATTCTAACAATAATCAAAGCAATGGAAATTACACGTGAAAATATTTTGTTACAGCACTAGAGATTTAATTTGTAACAAAAACCTTTGAAACGACCCCTTCATCGATGCTCAATAATGGCTGCGAGTTAAGCACACAAGAGCAAGTTTGTAAGAAGTATTTTCACGAAACGTCATAATGTTTAGAAGATGACATTTTATATTTTCACAGTGATGTACAAACTGTGCTACCACTTGACACTTCGTTTAATCGTTTATCGTTTACATGATTCTGTAAACGTTTATTCACTCATCACAAAACGATACCGTGTAACCGTCCCAGCCTTAATACCTTCTCTGTGTGCCCCCATGTTCATCTTAAGCTCCTTCTTCTTTTGGGAAGCTGTCGTGTCGATCACGATGTCCGGGTACTTCTCGATCTCATGTTCACACTCTCGGATGAGCTGACGAATCCACACCTAGAATGATAAACAATGGTAGACAATAAACAATGATAGAAAATGATAAACAATGATTGACAATGATAAATAATGATAGACAATTATAGAAAATGATAGACTATGGTAAACAATGATAAATAATGATAGACAATTATAGAAAATGATAGACTATGGTAAACAAGGATAGACAATTATAAACAATGATAGAAAATGATAATGATAATACACAATAATATACAATCATAAACAATGATAGAAAATGTATATTAATGATAGACAGTGATAGGCAATGATAAACAATGATAGAAAATTATAGATAATGATAAATAATGATAGAAAATGACAGATAATGATTGAAAATGACAAATATTGATAAACAATAATGATATCATTGTATTGGACTGACAATATGACTGAATATGATTAATATGATTAGAGACATGTTTGTTGATGGTCCACTTAAAGGTGCATACATAAAATCATAACATTTTATTTTGCTTTAATACGATCCAACTCAAAACATGTGCTATCTACAATACAAATAAATTCACTCAGCTTGTATATTTATCCCCAATCGCCAATTATATCATAATTACTTGTTTCCAATTAAAATTGAGTAACATCATTATGCATGTGCAGGAACCGAAACTGCACGTCCCAATTACATACACAGTAGTTATGTGACCTATTAAATATTATCAACTCAAATTTCTCTTTTTGTCTGTTATAAATAAGATTCCAAAATTAAGTTTGACTCATTGACACACGCCACACGCCACACGCTGTGCGATGTCCGGTTTTCGATCAGAAATCACTACTTTTACCTTCATATCGTCAATATGCTAAGTCTACTATCATCAAAATGGTAGTTTTCGGTAACAGTCGGTACTTCTCGATAAAATAACACCATTTATAACGTTTGGAATATTTGACCCCAGACAACACAATGGATGTACCTTTAAAGACTTTACAACACTACTTACGACTCTGTCGACCACGGCTTTACACTGCCGATACTTGTAGGCAAGCATGAAGAACGTTGAGAAATAAGAACACACAGCCATTGGGTCTGCCTGGAAACACAGAAATATTGAATATTAATGATAATAATATTCCTTCACAATTCACCTGATTAAGTAGTAAAGTAAACGCAACTTTGAGTATTTTCACAATAAAGAAAAACTTTCAGAGAAATCTTGCTTTTCTAATTTATTCAACTACTAAATCCTCATGAAATATTAGATTTATTATTTGTACGTAATAGAAAATCATCTTAAAGGGGCAGTAGCACGTTTTTTCGCTCAAATAAGTCGATGACATGTATTTGAAAAATAATTTCACCAATCGTAAAGCACCCTTCTCTCTTCGGAAAATCAAGTTAAAAATGAGTGTACATGGCTCAGTAAAGCCATGGGGATTGTTTTTGTCATTCAAAATAATAAAATGTGTTCACAATAAAATGGCCGCCATGCAATTTTTGCTTTATTCGCAACACCGTTATAACTACTACGGATAATTGGTTTGTGTAATAAGTTGTTTTACCCTCCAAAGTAAATATAAATGACATAAACTATCATTATAAATGGGAAATTTGAAAAACAATTTTTTTTCAAAAACATGCTACTGCCCCTTTAATTTGCATCCATTTAATCACCAATTGACATCATTAAAGCATCAATAAATTTAAATGCATCAGAATGATTATTAACTTTACATACCCTTTCTTTCAAAGGTTTATCTGACTATGAAATAAGTAACAGGTAATTATTTAAAATATTAATTACCTCAACTAAATCTTCAGAGTCAAAAGGCGTTTCAAACTTAAACATTTTCTCTCCAGCGCTCAAAGCTTGGTTGATTGTCCATCTGCAAGAACAAACAAAATGGTACAAAAATTGAAATTCCTGAAATAAGTTGACCGCAGTTCTACATCAATTGTTGTCATAGCTTACCAATGTAGATGCATCAGTAGCTGGTTGACAGAATTATGAGTTTTGCACTTTTTGCAGCTTAGAATAAGGTCCTCACATTGAAAGGGTTTCATATTTGAGGCCATCGTGTTTAGATATAAAACAAGATGTGTTTGTTTAACACGGATGCCCCCGGATGTAGCAAAGTTATTGCCAAGGTTAAGGTTTTCTGAATTTTTTTCCACTAAGGCAAGGTCAAGGTCACAAGGTCAAATATGATGACCTCATCTGAAGGTCTCATCATTATGTATGCACATGCCAAGTATGAAAGCCGTACCTCTTAACAATCAAAAGTTATGGCCAAGGTTAAAGTTTTCTGAAAATGTTCATTGCGCCAAGGTCAAGGTCACAAGGTCAAATATGATGACCTCATCTGAAAGGTCTCATCACAAGGTATACACATGCCAAGTATGAAAGCCGTACCTCTTAACAATCAAAAGTTATGGCCAAGGTTAAAGTTTTCTGAAAATGTTCATTGCGGCAAGGTCAAGGTCACAAGGTCAAATATGATGACCTCATCTGAAAGGTCTCATCACAAGGTATGCACATGCCAAGTATGAAAGCCCTAGCTCAGAGCAATCCAAAGTTATGGCCAAGGTTAAAGTTTTTGTGGACGGACAGACGGACAGACAGATTCGGGGGCATAAAAATTCCAAATGGAGAGTTGGGGGTTTGGGGCTCAAACCCCCTGATTCAAAGGCCAAAGGAACAAACTTTGAAGGTACCTCACCACCAAATTTTAGCATTGGTGGTTCTGGATGAGAAGTTGGAAATTTGAACAGTGAACAAACGACGATGGGTCATGGCACAGGCCCAATAGGCCTGATGAGCTAAAACTAAGGATAAAACCTAAAATAACGGCCTAAAGCAGAACTTACAGGCTTTTAGACTTTAATCTTTTTTCTCAAATTTGTTTTGGTTAGTATTGTAAAAATAGAGCCACAGGCTCTGTAGCTCATCAGGATTTTTATTGTTTGAAGTAGCAAAAACTCAGCTTGTTCTAGAGCTTTTCACACTGGAGAAGAAGATGAAAATAGGTTTTTATCATGATCCCTGTGACCCATATCTGAGGTCATAAGGTCACCAATGTTACAATTCAGAATCCCCATTGGCCAAGGAGTCTGTACATAACATTTCAGCTCTCTAGGGTCGCTGGTTCTTGAGAAGAAGTCGAAAAAGCAAAAAGTTTACGGAGGGAAAGCTGGCCGGCCGCTATGCCATGCATAAATCCATCAGGGCCTCCTTTCACAAAGCAACCTTTACTAAGGTTAACCTTATCTCCCATTCTTTAACATTGCACTAAGGTAACCTTAGTGACTTACGATCACCTTAGTGCTTTGTGAAAGGGGGCCCTGGACTTTAAGGCCTGGGCTCTGTTCAATAACAGTGAGCACTTATAATCGCTCATTGAGCGCAACATTGAGCGACCATTCCTCCTGAACGACACTGTGCTAAGCCACAAGGTTTGCTCGCTTTGCTACGTAACGCTACATTGAGCAATCGCGTTCAAGAGAACCTCTCTTGAACACGGCCCAGATAAGCTAAAAATCTATGATAGACTGCTGAACTATTTTAGTTCTGATTAATTCACCTGTCGTTGAGCAGTAGATCTGTGGTGAAGGTGTTGGGTACGAAGGAGTTGATCAGTATACACAGGACTCGGCTGTCAACAAGATCATCAATGCTCTGAAATAGACAAAAACTTTAACCCTTGACCTATGCATCTGGGATCGTCCGGGATAGTTTTTCATTAACCAGGGACCAATCCTGGAAATATTCCTTTTATTGACGAGTTGTCATTCCTGGTAACCATGAATGATTTGGGAATAATTTATCTTTCAAATGCAGTCAGTTTCCCTCGTAAGGCATAATTAGTGTCAGTCTCCATCACTGGCTAATTAAAGAGCCATCACGGATGTTAGTGTTTCAAATTTTTGGAAAATATACTTATAACGTCATTCGCCAGAGAATTTTTTTATCTACAACATGGCATATGTTCAATAATTTTCATATCACGACAATGTATTGCAATTTGGTTTCAAAGAGAAGTATCACTTCGACTAGCGCGCGCTACGGGTATCTGACGTATATAAACAGAGTCCCCTTTTTTGCGTAATACGTACTACACAAACAGCAAGCGCTTCCGAAGCGTGAAGGCTCGTCTCTAGCGCAAGTCGCCATAACAACCCATATGCTGCACGTGCTTCACGCGTCGCATTTGCAAAGTACCCTTGTCACACATTACTGAATGTGACGATTGCTTTACAAACTATGTTTCTAAATGTCCTGAGAATATACAAATTATTTCCTGTTTAATGTTCTTTTTATTGAGATAAGACCAGCAAATTATGACAAATTTTGACTCTCATTAATTATAAAATTCAAGCAAAATACCTAGTTGGGTAAAACAATTATTCCAATATCTGTAGCAAATACATAATTAAATTAAATGGTAAATAAATAACCATCAAACAAAAAAATATATATTCGATTTCTTTCATAGCTCATATTTTTTTAAATTCTTTCGTGTCTTTGTTTACTGTGTGTGAGCTAGACCATAATGCTTTGCGCTTGAAAATAATAGACTGGATCTATATTTAGACTGGAAAACACCTTTACTAATTAATGCAATTTCTCGGCTTATTTTAAGTTGGAAAAATTAGGGAAAAATTAAGTGTATTTATTTCACGGAGATAGATTTTTGGAGAAATTTTGATATTTTCATCAACATCCGTGATGGCTCTTTAAGGCCTTGCAGCATTTTCTTAACTTTGCTCTGCTAGGATAGCAGAGCACATTGTGAAGTTCAGGTGCGGTGTGTCACTACACTAGCACATGAAAGTAAAGAAAATGCAGCAAGGCTTAAATTAGCCAGTGAAAAGACTGGTGCGAGCTATGCCTTGGGAGAGAAGTTGCTGAAGTGTTACAACTTCGTTATTAGCCATAAGCTGCTAATAAATATAAATTTTATTGGCGCCACATCAATTGCAGATTCACTTGTTAAGGTGTGTTAAGTTTTTCATAATCGAAAATACAAATAAAATAAATAAATAAAAAATAAAATACCAATTTCTGCTCCCCGAGAGGAAAATTTCCCTCTGCAAGGTATATCTCCATCACTGGCTAATTTAAGCCTTGCAGATTTCCTTAACTTTCTTGTGCTAATGTAGCAGAGTGCTGCATCTGAAATGCAGTCAGCTTTGATTTGCTAGGACGGATATGCTCAAATTAGCCAGTGATGGAGACTGGCACGAGTTATACCTTGAGGATAACTCTATGTTTTGACGATGGAATTATCCTCTTCAAAATAATTAGGAAATTATATTTGCAATCATAGGTTTGAATATAAGAAGATTTAACTTACATAACAGTGTAAGTTCGATCCTTCTTTGGTTTTCTGAAAACAGCAAAAATATATATATTTTATTAACATATAACATTGATAAAGGAAAATGTCAGATGTCAATAATGATATTAATAATGACAATAATTTGAATGACTAATATCCAATGCAAAGCTATTCACTGGTTGTACATTATGTACATTATCACCCTGAAGGAATTGTACTTTCGGTGCCGCAAAAAAACTAAACAAGGGACCATGTTCAGGTACCCATTTAAACAGCTGGGTGGACTGGGTGCAATGTGGATTAAGTGCCTCACCCAGGAACAGTATGAGACCCAGATCACAAATTTGTAAGTCACCACTGAGATTTGAACCTTGGCCTGAATTGAATCTTTTTTTTCTATTTAATTATATTATGTTTTTTCGCACTTTGTTCTTTTATAACTGTTATTGCGGATGACACTTTCTCCAAAAGTACTAATTCTCATACTCTTCAGGTTGAGTCCAATTTTGGATTCGAACCACCCTCAGAGTCAGGCACCATCACCAGCTCTGACTGTCCAAACATGTTATCCACTCAGCCACCAAGACCTCAAAGTTAACATTTCCTTACTCAAGGCCCGACTCACACATCATAAACAAGATGTGGTGCAACGTTACAAAAACATATATAAATATATATAATATTATATATATAATATATATAAATATTATAAATATTTACCTTCAGTTGCGTGTTGACAAGTTCGAGGATGCATCGATCTGGGTTCGGGTACCGTCCTGCCGTTCTCTTCCTCTTGAAGTTCTTCATGAACTCCGAGTTAGGGTACTTTACCCACGCAGGTTCTGGTTCTTCAGCCTGAATGGAAATGTACAGCAGGTCGCCATGTTAGCTTCGATGGGTAAGTAGTTGATCAAAGATCTATTATCCTATCTCATGTAAGAATGTTGATCCCTGATTGGTCCACGTGACCATTAACAAATATCAATAAACACTGTCATCGGGTTGATAAATCTTCCCGAGGGTGATAAATGTTTTATATCCCGCAACATGAATAAAGCATGCATCCACATCAATCATTCCATGTCACGCGACACAAGTTAAAGGTCATAGTTTGTCGTCGATTCAAATTCTTTTCTTTTTTTATGATATTTTGAGACATGCAGTTAGATAAATATGTTATAACATTCAGTTTGTTCGGGTGACATCGTAATTTATAGGTCCCTTGTTAGAGTTTATCCAACTCACCTACGGCTCGTTGGATAAACACTATGTGGGTCCGATAAATTACAATGTCACCCTCCACTGAGTGTTATAACTTATAATGTACAGGTGCGTAATTACCATAGATTTATGTGTTAATTAGCTATTGTAAGAATGAGACAATGGTTCCTTTGCTGTCATATTTTGCTAACTGATTGGTACTCAACTCAGCTACATGTACAAAATTACCTTCCATCAATCAGTTGATTAGATTTCGAATAACACTTGTTTATACATCGTATGTACATCTTGTGATTTCAATGTCCCATTGACGGCCATGTTAAACCGAATTGGTATGTTGTATATGTGTTGTTTGATAAGACGTACATTTCATACAAATTATCAGAAAACATTATGGAAATTAGGTATCTGTAGCTGAGATGAGTTCTTATATTTTGGTAAACATTTCAGAATCAATTGAGAAACAATAGATTACACGTAACAGTTAATTGACAACTATGTCTATAGGAATTATGTACGTAATAATATGGCCATCCGCTGTATACATTGAGATATCAGTTCAAGACAAGTTTGTGAAATTATCCACTTTAAATTAACACTCTTTCAGAATAAGTGAAAACATTTTATTTCTATTTACTGATATAGTTAGTTGAAGTAGAATTTCTCAATTTCTTCTTTGACTCGTTAGTTCACAGGAACTCGATATCATAATCAAAACATAGGTAAAAAAACCTACCCCCTATATAACATAGAGTAAAGGAGCAAGGCTGCCATATTGCCGATCTAAGGGTCCATTCAATATTAGGTCAAAAGTTATGCTAAGAATTGGTGACATTCATAAATGAACGCACATACCTATCAATTATACATTTCTTCACAAAACCTGGCTGATTTTCACCATATGTCACCTCTAAAATTACTTAAAACGCTCTTCAAATTAAAAAATTTACCACAAAAACCTCTCCCGTGAACGTTATACGCAGTCGATACCCATTCGAACGATCTGATTGGTCTGTTGAGTTGAAATATTAATATAGTTTCGGTAAACAAACACAACAGCGTGACAAGACGACAGGATATTTCGAAAATTGCTTCACTATGAATTCAACACCTGATCAGAGGGAAGCTTTGAAATGTGAACTTCAGAGCCAGCTCAACGGACCAATCAGATCGTTCGACGGGGTATCTACTGTGGGATAACGTTCACGGGAGAGGTTTTTGTGGTAGATTTTAGAGTTTGAAGAGCTATTACATTTATCTTAGGGGTGACATATGTAGGAAATCGGCCGGGTTTTGCTGAGAAATGTTTAATTGATAAGTACATGTGTTCATTTGTAAATGTCACCAATTCTTAGAGTTATTTTAACCTAATGTTGATTGGACCCTTAGATCGGCAATATGGCTGCCCTTGCTCCTTTACTCTATATTATATAGGCGGTAGGTATTTTTACCTACGTTTTGATTACAATATCGAGTTCCTGTGGAAAAGTTATACTTACAGCCCCTTCTATTTTCTCTTCAACGAATGAAGAAGATCCGAAACCAGATAATAACGACTTCTTCATCCGACTTTTCTTCTTCTTCTTTGGTGGAGGATCCGGGGTCCACTGGAACAGAGAAATTAAAATTTATATTTGTCACTCAGACCAAACATTTTTTATGATAGTGCTTTACTTAGGCTGCATAAAAAAAGTTTTTCAAAAGTGACGACTCAACCGGGGTGGTAGGACTTTCTTTTTACTTTTTGATCAAAGGGTTGAAATGGACTTGTGACCTTGACCTTTGACCTTCAAGATCACACAAACAAGGATAACTTTTCATTGTGTATCATTTGAATCATGTAATGATTCAAAGTGTTAATAGTTAAAATAAGGTACGTGTATATTTGCAATTAAGTCGTAACCTCACTGTGACCATGACCGTTGAAAGAGTTTAACGAAAACCTTTTCAAATATTGGTCTTTCTTCATAGTTGATATAAAGATACCAAATAAGAACCTGATAGCACCTAGAAATATCAAGTTAATGTGTTTAAAAATAGTTTTTAGTGATTTCAGAACACATGACCTTGACCTTTGACCTTGAATGTGAAAATGTCAAACAAATTTCCCAGGGGTATAAGTAGGAACTTATGTACATGAAATCTTAAAACCTTATTGAAAAACAAGAAAAAAGTGAGCATGGCTCACATACCCCCGCCATCCGCTATCCGTCCATTGAGAATTATAGATGTGAAGGGTACTATGTTTAAAAAACAGCTTCAAGCATCATAATATTGTCCAAAATAATTTTAGGAACTGGCTTTGTTATTACAAAATTTCATTCACCAAGATGTAATATTTTTAGGTAACTTAATTTTTCCCATTAGGGCATCACACCTGGTGAGTAATTTGTACAAAGTTCAATTTCGGATTCAAGGGCCATAACTCCGAAAAAAATAATATTTAGGAACTGGTTTTCAAACTCGATGAAGAGTATCATCTGGACTACCTCCATGTAAAATTTCATTCACCAAGATGTAATAGTTGCCGAGAAAACTTGTCCCAATTGGAGCATCACAGTTCTTTTGGTACTAAGTTAAATTTCGGATTCAAGGGCCATAACTCTGTAAAAAATAATATTTCGGATTGGTTTTCGAACTCGATAAAGAGTATGGTCATGAGTACTCACAACCAAAATTTCATTCACCTAGGTTGAACAGTATCCGAGAAAACTTGTCCCCATTGAACACAATAAAACTAAGTCCAAAAAGTGACGTTTCCATGGAAAAAAAAAAAAAATTGAAATTGTCTGTGTGCGATCGGAAGAACATGGTTAACAACTGTACAAAGTTTGGTTGATGTACCTTTGACCGTTTTTGAGAAAATTTACCGGATGGAAGGACGGACGGACGGACGAAATGACCGCTATATACCCCTGCTTACTTCGTAGCG
The DNA here is from genome assembly GCA_936450465.1 of Gibbula magus. Lineage (NCBI taxonomy): Eukaryota > Metazoa > Mollusca > Gastropoda > Trochida > Trochidae > Gibbula > Gibbula magus. The sequence continues at coordinate 38,929,918 of OW388304.1, read as the reverse complement.
GGGGTATAAATATTGTAGCCAAAACAAAATGCACTGGCGTCAGAGAAAAACTTATAGCAGCCCAGACTTATTCAGTGCTGCCAATTATTCCAGGCCACTTGGCTCGACTAACCTTGAACGGCACTTGAGTGAGGATATCCCGGTCGTCATGCTGCAGATACTCCGCTCTCTCCCACACAAACCAGATATCATGACTTACCAGGCGCCAGAGTAAATCAAACACCTGGTAAAGAAAAACAAGTTGAAAGATATTATGACATACCAGGAATTCACATATTTAGGCCCATGCCAAATTTAGCCCATGGGCTTGAAAACATGTTATATATTGATTTTAAAAAACGAAGCTCTTATTAAAGACTTAAAAGTATAGAAATACTGAATCTTTTCAGTAAAACCAAAATATTTTGCCAATTTCGAATTTTAACCCTGGGCTTAAATTTGGTCAAAATAGTTCATCACTGGAACAGTGATTTTCCGTTTTTTTGCCCGAAGTTTAAATACGGGAATGACTTGTATATTATTATATATTATTGACAAGTTTTAACATTTTAGTTGCTAAATGCCGACTCTTCTGAGTGGCCCGCTTACTGGAATTGCGACAAGAAAAATAAAAAGTCTTAAAACCATTTTTACTTTAAAAACATACCACTCATGTTTGAAGACACGTCTTATCTAGATTCATGTAATAATTCAATGTACTCTCTGACACTATTGGGGGAAATAAAGACAATTCATTCATTCATTCATTCATTCATTACCTTATATCTTTATGTCAATTCAATCATGATATCTATAAGGTGTAGATAATATATTTGAATATGATGGCAATCAATCGTTTATTATATATACTCACATGGTCTGCGTTTCTCATCGCAAACATCCTACAGTCTATATACGTATCACAGGGTATAACGTTACATCGTTTTAGTTCGTCCATCGTCCACTCAATCCTTGTCTGTTTTTGTTGCTGGGTCAATCTAAATAAATGAAAGAGAATTGTTATTTCTATGCGAAGAACAATCTTCAAATATGTTGGTTTATGTAATTTCTTCATGACAAAAAGAATATGAAATACTTTCACACTTTTCAAAATAATTTTCTAAATTTATTTACTATCCAGTGAAAATTGATTTAAATCATTGATTTATATCAATACATGTATATTGATCATTCTAATTTACATACTGTGATAGAAACTAGCTAGTTATTGGCAAATGAACATCTACTTTTGAGTTAGCCATCAGCTTTTTGGCAATTATAGCAGTTGGTGGCAAATAAAAGTGTTATGTTAGCAAAATTCATCATACCGTCAACCAATACAAGCTGATGAATGTCCTTCACTGCATAAGAATATCAAAATAGAGTTACAGATTAAGTTGGTAACTTTTTCTTGAAATTACAGAAATTACATATTTCAGTTTCACCATTAAATGCATTTTTCATTTTTTTTTACCACAAAAGCTTTTAAGGCCAGATAAACTAATTACTTGGTTTACAGATATTTTTTAGCAAACTGTCAAAAAGGCTGGAGGGAAAAACAACATGAATGAAAAATGTTCATGTAAGCAAAAAAGGCAAAGAATTGAGGAAAATTTCATTTTTCACTTTTGTTTGTTATTTTGTTGGAATAATCTGGCAACATTTTTTATTAGAAGTGAAAATTGACAACATTTTGGTTTAGGAGGGATTAATTTGTTTTTAAATTTGTCCAAATCATGGTAGGAGGATTTGTAAATAAATCAAATAATTTTAATTATTGTGATCACAAAGCTTTGCTATGAAATTATCAAAAATTCCTTTTTAAAAGTCAAATGAAAAGATTCATTGTAGCTTCTGAATTTAGATGATTTTATCATTTCCTGGTATGTTTATATTCGGTCTTCGAACAACAACTTACCCATCGAAGCTTTCAAGCCTCTTGAAGTCTCTACCCGTGATGCTCTCTATAAGATACTTCATGTGGGTTCCAGTTAGAAGATCCATGAGGACGTTGTTCAGGACGTTGTTGTTGTTCATCGTCCGCAGGTTCACCCAAGCTGTGAACCCGCGGATCTTTGTTCTCATTGACATCTTGACGCTTTTTTATTCCCTCTGTCATATAAACTATTCAAGGCACTTGTTCATCATTGTTGTTTTGACTGAAATGTTTATTTAAACATCATAGCAGTCGCCACATATCATCGTTCACGTTTTCATTAATTTCTTACAAATAAAACACTTGTTAAAATCAATCTTGTTTCTTCTATTCAATAACAGTTGTTTACTAAATACTAAACAGTGATCCAAGAATTCTAAATAACATTTATTTACTTCTTAAACCTTCATTAAATATCTGGAAAGAGTACTTTTTCTAATACTGATAAACGTTCAACACTGAGTATTATGTAAGAGTTATACTGTTAAACACTCAATGATTGACTTGAAATTAAAAATTTCAACTTCAACTTTTATTCTTTTCATCTGAAGGCAAATATATTGCCTGATTGCATTAATTAATCTTCACTTGCAAGAATAAACCTATCCAATTTATTTATTAATTCCATATTCATTTTTGTCTACGTTCATGGTTAATTGTTGATCAAATGTATCTCAGTGTCAAACTGTGGCCAATTCACAGAAAGATTTGATGATTAAGATGAATGAATCAATCGGATATTTTAGGTCACATGTTTCTATATTGTTTATATATTATCTTTATTGAATATTGTCTCAACTATATATTGTGCATCATCCCACTAGGTTTGATAATATAAGATTAAAATCCATAACAACATCAAAAAGCATTAATTTGAACACACAGTGAATAATCATATCAAATTTACGTTATTAAACAAACTGCTATGTTGTTGTATTTATTAAATTAAATTGTGATTTAAATTCAGGCCACAAAATACATTTAATTACGAAATGTTGTAACACAGGTTTCGTTGGTAACCGAATCAAATGGTCAATAAATCACGTAAATAAGAAATACATGTTTTGACAGTTATCCACTTTCCCTCATACCTTAAATAAAGTGTTTTCACATTGTTGATCAATCGGCTAAGAGCACTTGTAATAATATATTTGATCACAATGAACTTGTGTGTCACTAATGCTTTCCACCTGTCGCCATTTGTAAACAATTCGGTAAGGGAGGTGACTCTAAAACAGGTGCGTGCTGAATGTGACTCGAGATTTTGAGTGCCGCTAAAAAAAGGTTGAAAGCAAACACGCAAAGAGGATTGTTTTAAATTCTTTTTTAAAACTGATTTTGAAATAATAGGTGAAATTTGTATTTGAATATACTTTTTTAATTTATCAAAATAATTAATATGATAAATTTTGTGATTTTATAGGCCTAGATCCAAATATTCAGATAGGCCTACAGTTTTTTTAGGTTGAGTTTGGAAAGGAGACACACTTTTTAAAAAAGATTTTTGGTCATTGGGTCCTACTGACAGATTTTCTTTTCTTTTCTTTTTCTATTGATTTTTGTCTACTTTCCATGAAGAGTAGCCTACTAGTATCAATGTAAGAAAAAATGTGTAAAAACTGTCGATTCCCATGCAAAATATCCACACAAAATCTTCAGGTTAATTTAAACAAACAAGAAAAATTTTACACATGGCCTTGTCACACTGCAACTTAATTTAAACCTTTAGGTCTTTGGTTTGAATTTGGGGTAGGATAGTGAAGTAGTTATAGCTCAGTTGTCATCGGATCAATAGATCCGGGGTTCAAATCCCATTAGGGGCTCATCCAATTTGTCTGCTGTGGAAAACTGCTCTACATACAGTACGGTTTTAGTGCAATTCTTCACTAAATTTCAGCACAGTACCACCAATGGTTCGCTAGTTCCAGCCAATGCTCGCAGGTTTCATTGTAATTCATAGCCATCTAGGCGTTGCAGGCTTTCTGGCTGCAGTAATACTAATAGACATGATATAAGTGAAATAGTCGTGAAAGTGTCATTAAACCCCAACTCGCCTCACCTCCAATGTCATCATCATTGGAAAAAAAGATGACTCACTTTACTTGAATAACTTTGCTTGAATCACTTTACTAAATTGAAATACAGTCAGGCCTCGATAATCCGAACGCTTCGGTTTTTCATCAAAAACGTTCGGATAGTGAAATGTTCGGACTACTGAGTACTGAGGACTACTAAAGAGATTAGTTTGGTTACATCTTCCTACCGTTTCGGAAACTGCGAGATTCAGATTAACGGTGGCCGGATTATCACGACTTGACTGTATACCATGGAGGCATGTTTTCCGTTTCCTCTGATAAGCAACCATAGGTTTGCCCCAATGCTATATATTGCAAACCTATGGATCCCTCAGTGATGTGAGACATTGACATAATGAGTTGAAATAACCTACTTAATATGCTGGAAAAAAATAGTCAGGAATATTCTGAATAATGATGTATTTATTAATTAACATATGGCAAAAATACTAATCATAAAACATCCAATATCCCTAACTTATTTTGTCTAGTATATATTCGGTAAGAGCATACGTGATCACATTTGCCTGGCAACAGTTGTTACTCTCAAGTTCTCATATTAATCATCTGTGATGTCATGAAACAACCGTTTGCGACTGTATTGTAGTTGGCCGTCATAAGAGAATCTGGCTGCTTTCTGGCTATTTTAATAAGATTGAAATGGAAAAGAATGGGTACCGGTAAGCGGGAAATTATTACACTTGAAAGCGTGCCATAACCTTTTCTCTGCATAGAATAAGGTGAGGTGAGGTGAGTTGGGGTTTAACGCCGCTTTCCAGATTATTTCACTTATATCGCGGCTGCTAGTTTTATGGCAGGGAGAAAGCCTGCAATGCCATGTGGCTATGCATTGCAGTGAAACCTGCGAGCATCGGCTGGCACTAGCGAACCATGGGTGGTACTACGCTGAAATTCAGTGTAGCATTGCACCCAAACCTTATCGCGTGTAGGACAGTCCATAGAATAACTCGCTCCCTCCATGGCTGGCTAATTTAAGCTGTGCAGCATTTCCTTCACTTTTCTATGCTAACATAGTGAAGTGCTGCACCGGAAATGCATAACAGACTCCGATTTGCTAGCATAGAAAAGTGAAAGAAATACTGCAAGGCTTAAATTAGCCAGTGATGGAGACTGGCACAAGTTATGCCTTATGTATGAAAATTTATATTTTGTTTTGTACTTTGTTACTCCTTCTTCATTGTTGTTGCAGACTGTCCTCATGTTAGTCCAGCAATGTAATTGACACATTCTTGAAATGCACATTACATCCTCATCCTGTCTCCGGGTATAACGTACGCTAATGTAACTTTCATACCCTGGGTACAAAGATAGCTTATTCCCTTGCGAGGTGACGTATGATCGAGGAACAAACTAAATATAGACAACCAATGACATCACTTGAAAGGTTAGTCGACTTCCGCCTGCCTTCTTTGTGGTTTGTCACTGCGGAAATCATAACAATCTCTCAAAACCGAGTCAAACGTTTACCCAACCTTCCTCGATGAACTGCATGTCCCATTCAATGGTCTGCGTTTGAGACAATTTGAGAGGAAAAACTCTTCGAATTCATTTCACTTAACTCAGGAAGTCGCCATTTTGCGGAAGTGCAAAAGCCAACTGCATTTTGAAAAGGTGAGGGGAGGTGAGGTGAGTTGGGGTTTAACGCCGCTTTCAAGAGTATTTCACTTTTATCGCGGCTGCTAGTATTATGGCAGGGAGAAAGCCCGCAATGCCATGTGAGGTGAGGTGAGGTGAGGTGAGTTGGAGTTTAACGCCGCTTTCAACAGTACTTCACTTATATCGCGGCTGCTAGTATTATGGCAGGGAGAAAGCCCGCAACGCCATGTGGCTATGCATTGCGGTGAAACCTGCGAGGATCGGCTGGAACTAGCGAACCATGGGTGGTACTGCACTGAAATTCAGTGTAGCATTGCACCCAAACCTTACTGCGTGTAGAACAGTTCTCTACTACAGACAAAGTTGCCGTGCCCCTGGCGGGATTCGAACCACGGACCTCTTGATCCGAAGCCGATCGCGCTGACCACTGCGCTATCCCGCCCCCCATTTTGAAAAGCTCTCTATGATTGGCTGGAACATACGTCACCTCGTGAAGGTATAAGCTACCTCTGCACCAAAGGTATGAAAGTTGCATTAGCGTACGTTATACCCGGAGACAGGATGATTACATCCTCAGTTAAATAATATAGACAACAGGGTTCATACAGAATTTCAAGATCCATATTTAAGGCTTTTTAAAGGCTTTTTTAAGGCTTTTCTTGACAAAATTAAGGCTAATAAACATAGGAAGCGAAGCCACACGAAGTAACTGAGAATGCGCAATAGACCGTGTATACCGGTATATTCTGAAACGACGGAAATTCATGATGATTTCTGAATATACAGAAGTTACTCAAAACTTGTTTTGCATCAGACACACATACATAAAATTTTAAAAAATCCATGAGACAGTACTAAATTTAAGGCTTTTTAGTCATTTTTCAGGCTTTTTAAGGCTAAGTTAACTTTTTAAGGCTTTTTAAGGCCAAGTGCCCTAATTCCAGGCTTTTTCCAGGCTTGTACGAACCCTGGACAATTGTCAAGATGAAAAGATCTTTCATATGTTACTGTTTCAAGCATAGTTCTTAAATTGATGTTTGATCCTTCATCACAAAACTTCATTAATGACATTTATCATTTTCTCAAGAAAAATGATGCTGCATGTAAAACTGTTAAATACAGAAACAAAGACTATGAATGACAAGGAGAAATCAGTTTCTCATTTGTTTATTACTAAATCAGATACATTTATTTGAATAAACATTCAACAACTCAATTATTACATAATCGTAATGTCAAACAAAGGTGACTATTAACAAAATGAGACCGGCTATGTTAGGAATTATTGTATACTAGGGTCAAATAAAACTACTGTGCTAATGTCATAACAAATATACTCTTCATGATGCACAATGTTATTTAAACATAGAATCATAAATTCATAATGAGGCTGTATCCTATTATTCCTGATATCATGTAAAATGGAAACACCTCATAAGCTTTCGGATTCGTAATGCACAATGTCATTTAAACATAAATACATAATGAGGCTGTATCCTATTATTCCTTATACAATGTGAAATGGAAACACCTCTTAAGCTCTCCGTAATGCACAATCTCATTTAAACATAGAATCATGATGAGATGTTAACCTATTATTCCTGAAATAACTTGATATGGAAAAACCTCGTAAGAATTCTGACCATTCATGGCAAGCATAGAAATGATAAAATGGTATATCTTCTGGCACCGATCAACCTGAGTATAGAATGATTCACCACAGGTTTGGCTCTCGGGTTCAAAACACCCCCAACCAAACCCCCCACATAACAGTTTGATCCTTATCAATTTGTACCAATGGGAAACTTCCCAATGCAAGGCATAACTCTTGTCAGTCTCCATCATAAACCCTGCAGTATTTCCCTCGCTTTTCGGTGCTTTGATAGTATATCACTGCACCTGAAATGCATAGTGGGCTCCAATTTCCATGCATGGAAAGCTTAAGGAAATACTGCAAGGCTTAAATAAGCCAGTGATGTAGACTGGCAAGAGTTATGCCTTGCTTTGGAAGTTGACCAATGGGTTGAGTTTATTATCATATCTTAAAACCAGTTTGTTAATAATTTTTAAGTCTGGTTATTATAACAAAATAAAGAAACTATGCATAGCTTTTACACATTAGCGCTGGAACAATTTCTTTAATACTTTTTGGATACCTTTCAAAGACTCATAAATGATTAAATTCTTTTTTTGTAAGGCTGGGGAATATTGCGGTCATTAGCACAAACCATGAAGAAAATTTTGTTCTCATACGTGATCAATACCGGTTGCCTTACAAATCTTCAATCAAAATACCAGAAATGACGACCAATTGAAAACTTGGGTTCACATAATAACAAAAAATAACTACTATGAGACGAGGCGAGGTGAGTTGGGGTTTAACACCGCTTTCAAGAGTATTTCACTTATATAGCGGCTGCTAGTATTATGGCAGGGAGAAAGCCCACACCACCATGTGGCTATGCATTGTGGTGAAACCTGCGAGCACCGGCTGGAACTAGCGAACCATGGGTGATACTATGCTGAAATTCAGTGTAGCATTGCACCCAAACCTTACTGCATGTAGAACAGTTCTCTACTGCAGAAAAAGTTGCCATGCTCCTGGCGGGATTCGAACCCAGGACCTCTTGATCCGGAACCAAACTCGCTAACCACTGCGCTATCCTGCCCTCAAGACTAATGATAAACTTTCTTAGCAACAGTTGGACCAATCTCCTGACTTAAAAACATAATTTTTATTTTATCATAAAGCGAAACTGGACGTCTAATATACCGGTAAGTGGATTAACCAACGTCCCTTGCAAATCATAACATGTGCCAGTCTCCAACACTGGCTAATTTAAGCCTTGCTGCATTTTCATGTACTTTTCTGTGCTAGCATAGCATTGTCCTGCACCTGAACTTCATGCTATACTAGGTGACGTGAGTTGGTGTTTAACGCCGCTTTCAAGAGTATTTCACTTATATCACAGCTGCTAGTATTATGGCAGGGAGAAAGCCCGCAACGCCATGTGGCTATGCATTGCGGTGAAACCTGTGAGCATCGGCTGGAACTAGTGAACCATGGGTTATACTGCGCTGAAATTCAGTGTAACATTGCACCCAAACCTTACTGCGTGTAGAACAGTTCTCTACTGCAGACAAAGTTGCCTTCTCCTGGCGGGATTCGAACCCCGGACCTCTTGATCCGAAGCCGAACGTGCTAACCACTGCGCTATCCCACCCCCTGCTATGCTAGAGCAAGGCTTAAAATTTTCCAGTTATAGAGAGGGGTGTGAGTTGTAACTTGCGGGGAAAGTTGTGGATTAACATGATTCTTCAATAAGTGGAATAAAGAGGAATTCAAAAGCATGAAAATGTTTGCCTCATTATTTTTTAAACAATATGCTTGAAATGATAAGTATGTATAGGCTTACTAATATTAAGTAAAAACTTGTTAAATTTTGTATATTTTTGGTAATTTTGTTTGGTAAATCAGAGACATATAGAGAATCTCACCCAAGTCTCTTCTGATACCAAATATATATCAGAAAACATGAGGGTGAGATTCTATTTATCATCCAAAATCATTCTTATCACGTTTCAATGAAAATAGTGTACATCTGAGCAGATCTGCCATTTGACTTGCAATGCGGTAATGTCATGTTTATGACGTCATAGCATTGTGATGTCATTACTCAATGTCAAAACATTGTGATGTCATTACTAAATGTCAAAGCATTGTGATGTCATGTAGTTGACGGTGACAGGTCATTGTGCAAAATCTACTGCCAAAACAATATCGCCTTGGAGATATCGCGTGATCTCACACAAGCGATATCCTCCGGAACACAGTTTTGGGTGATAAAATAAAATTTTCTTTCAATTATCTCTTGATATTATTTTTATCTTTCCATATAAATCATTAATAATATTGTTTCCTACATTTGAAAAATAGGCAATATTTGTTGCCCACAGCATCCAGTGTATAAAGGAATATCTTACTTAACCATACACATTCACAAAATATGTTCTGTGGATATGTTCATGAAGTCACTTGTCAAATATCATGCATGAATATTAGCTAAAAGATAGTATGTTGTTTCAGATTTTTAAAAAAATACATTTAACTGTCAAGATAATTATTTTTCCAAACTTGTCAATGAAACATGGACATGATTTTAAGCACATTTTTCACATAATTTCAACACTTTAATACTCAGTTACAAACAGCTTGAATTTTTGTTCTTTATATTTCACTGGTTATTTTACAATTGCCAAACTGGAATGACGACTTGTGTCACCCAAAAAGTATACACTAACCAGGCATAAACAAAAACCTTTTTAGAAATCCTCTTAAAATATATTCCTATTAATTCTTTAAATAAGTGTGGATAATTGTAATCCCTTATAATTACTTGTTTATCCTTGTAATATATATACATGATATTCAAGAAAATATTCAAATGCGAATGGATGGCATGTGTGCATCATCAAATTGAAACCTTGAATAAACATGATTGATAAAATAGAAATGGATGAATATAAAGTCAACGATCAACAAAGAAATAGAAAACTGAATCTGTCTTTCACAGTGCCTGATAATTGTTCTGTACCATATATACAATATGAAAATCAACATGCATATCTAGTACAATATATGAAAATTAATGGCAATTTTTGATACAGAACAAATGCAAACAAATATAAGTATAGAGCCATGGACGTTGAACATTCTAAATTCTTCTCATCTGAACACCGACATTATTGAGCACCTTTTGTTAATATGATCATTATTCATATTAATAATCAACATCAATGTTAAGCAGATATAAGTACACACCAAAGCTCACATGCTTTTGCAGTTAATTCACTAAGTACTAAATTACTAATAAATTAGTACATGTATTTCATTTTATGAGACATGTTATCAAAGTGGATTAATCACCAGTCACGATTCTGTACACCAATATGAAAGTACACAAAGAGGCTTTTGATCTTGGTAAAGTGCTCAGAAAAAGTCAATCTTTTTTCTTAACAATAAATAACAACAAATTTCATTAATAAGACTCTTTAACAAGGAGATGAATTAAGGCCTAACTATATCTGGGGAGTTTCGATCTGGGTTGGAAACTTCCAAATCTTTTCATTTAAGTTTGTAATTTAGATTAACAAAGTAACAGTTTTGTTTCTTTTCACTGTAGATGTTAATAAACATGAAAATAAAGCTTCAATGTGAAAGCTTTATCCATTTTGATTTCTGATCAAATGGTTTGAAAGGCTATGCTTGATTAAGCTGTGTCTACACCGACCATGTGACTGGTGTGTGCTTTTCCTTGACCACTTCAAGTTTAAACAAATGTCTTGGAGTACAGAAAGAAGACGTCTGCATCACTAGCTTAAAAAATTGATCAAACATGGCATGAATGTGTGATAAGAGTATTTTTGAAATATTATTTCGAAACCTGGATTAATATTCTATTATTGGGTAATGCATTGTTTTAAAGAATACGTATTATTTTAAATAAATCTGTTAACTATCCAATTGTTAAAATCAAAATGATAATAGTTATTGAATGTCGCAAGGATTACATTTGTCAGCCATTATACACTGTCTTTGCCGGTCATTTCAAAACGGCTCATTCAGAGTATGCCGAAAGCATATTCCCGATCCCAATCAAGCGTTAGCTGGTTACACCATTTCTAGCAGCGTACGCCGGGTAGTGCGTCAGATCCCCAATCAAGCATAGCCAAATTCAATCTATCCATCTGAACGTTCAAAATATAGAACTAATTCTGGGTACTTTATAACAAGACTAAAAGCCAGAAGAGTTAACAAAAACCTCTCTGTCAACTTTTCTTGGAACATGCTTGCTATTGAAAGTGTTAACTTCTTCCTCCTCTACTGTCACTGCATGGATTGTCTCCCCTGAATCAATGTCAAGGTCACAGGTTGTCAAATAGTCCTCCATTCCCTCTTGTTGAATAAGGAAGTAAGTGATGCCGTTCGAACCGTTTGGTTCAAGCTGGTTGATATATTGAACTTTGACCTTCTCAGGACTCAAGCTCAACGAATCTTTTTCAGCCTGGTCGGAAAAGTCGGAAGAACTTTCTGACCCTTCTGACGTTCCTGCAGATGAGATCTTACCAATATTCTGATCTACTAAAGCATCTTGACTGTCTAAACGAATCCTATTTTCCGTTACACTTCGAACAACATCTGGCAGATTTTTGCCAGAATTGTCCTCAGGTTCTTCTGCAGATCCATTCTTCATGATCACGGACACTAGTTCAGGAAGATGGTCTTTCTGCTCTTTTAACTTGACTGTACCGCTCGATCCAGACTCGGCCTGAAGATTTGATTGAGTTTTTAAAGCTGATTTGAGAAGTTTGAGTCTGTGTTCAAGCTGTCCAAGCATAACTTTGACTGGAGAGTTTGCAACCCTTTCACACTGAGTAGAAGCATCGCAGAGTTTCCGTTTCACTCCGCGATGGTGAGAGTGACCTCCCTTTATTTGACTGACACGACTGTCGATTTTAATCGGACTGACAAGTATTTGGCCACTTTGGGAGGAACTGAGAGAAACTATTGGTTTGATGTCCTTGGCTGAATTTTTACAATTTTTCACTTTCTCATTGTCTAAATGTTTCGATTTATTTAACACTTTTGACCGCACTTTAGCTACCACTTCTGCCGATACTGGTTTTGATATGTTATTTTTCAAGATAGTTTCACAATTTTCAAACAAGTTCTTTTTACAGCCTAAAACATTGTTTTCAGCAGGTTTGTCAATTTTTTCACAGATTCTAGGAGAGGTACGTTTCACAGGCGACGATTCTAATTTAGCCGATTCTACTGAAATTCCCATACTTTTGGCCACGATGTCTAGAATACTGTCTGTCTGGTCTGTTGATGTTGACTCTGAAGCACATCTTCGAAGGATATTTGGTCCTCGCTTTGGGCTTGAATGAGCACTTGAACATTTCTTAGGGGAGCACACAGATTTCAAAGGAGAGAGTTTTTCTCGCAGATTTGCGGCACTGTTACAGAGAGCACTGACACTTACATTTGGCGAATTTGCATACGTAACCGTAGATTCTGTCTTCGTAGCACATATAGTCTGGAGAGTTTCAAATAGATTTCTCTTTGACTGTAAAGACATAGTGGGAACATCAGACATTTCCAAACGTTTTGGATCTGCTTTTGATTTCTGCGGAGAGCAAACATTCTTTAAAGTTGACTTGAGTTGTTGAAGAAGATCAGCTCCTTTTGAGCCGTCCTCTTTCTTTGTGACTTCCTTGGGTATTGGAACAACTTCGGACGAGACTGATGCACCACCAGGCTTAATATCTCTTTCAACCACCTTTGAAGGATTTGAGTTCTTTTCTGAAGAATCTTCTGAAAATGAGTCCAAAAAATGTCTGTCAGTTTCAGGTGCTGGTCCATCATCATTTTCAGAACTTTTCACCTCTTTGAATTCCTCGACGGCTGGTTGTAGTAGAGGAGGACCAAAATCATCTTCAAGCAAGTTCGGCGGTTCATCAGGCATCAGTGTGTTCTCTTCAGCAGGCTCTATCTTCTCTAATAACGGAGGTGAGATATCGCTGGTAGGCGCACTTTCTGACACATCATGGTTCACGCTGACTGTCAAAGAGGTCATGACCTTCTCTTGCAGCTCTGGAATAGGGCGTCTTAATTCTTTGCCGACATATTCTGAACACACCAGACCCAGTTCAAAGAAGAATTGCTCTTTGTCACTGAGTGATGAAATTTCGATTGACTTATCTGGCAAAATAATCCTTTTCTTTCGTTCATAATGAACACAATTTTTCCTTGGTCTTCCCCTCCCTTTCGATGGTTTTCTTTCCCTTTTACATGGAGTCCACTGAGCTTGAATTCGGAAACCGACTGGTAAAAGCTTTGGTTTCTTCAAGTCCTTGTCTGGTTTGCTTACCTTCCTCTTCACAACTTTCTTCACAGGCGGTTTGGGCAAGGCACGTTTCGGTCTCAAAATCTTTTGGCACAGATTTCGGGTAATCTTGACGACGCATGGGACAGATTTGTGTTTTTGCAAAGATTTTAAAGAATTGAACACTCTCTCACAGGCACGACACTTCAGTTGCTTCACAGGCTGAATCTTCTCAGGCTTTGGTGCTGGTTTCGGAACTTCTTTGGGCTCTTCTTTAACTATTGGTTCTATTTTTACAATAGGTTCTTCTTCAGGCTCAGCCTTGATCTCTATTATCTTGGGTTTCCCCTTCTTGAAAATCGGTTCTTTGTCGATTCTCTTTTTATTCTGCTTTTCCTTTTCTTCTAACATTCTTTTCTTCTTTGGAGTAAGAACAAGCTTCCTTGATGATGATCTTAACTTCTTGGGTGACGGAGGTGAGTGTTTGACACGACACGGCTTAGGTTTCACTACGGTCATTTTCGGCTCTGGACTGGTATTTTCAACTGTCATTAAAATACTCATGTCAACAATATTCTCTTCAGTTTTTATCATTTCAACAGTCATAGGCTTAAAGCAGCCATCAACTTCATCTAAAAAAATCCTAGATTCAACATTGTCAGTCTTCTTTTCAGGTGCGGGTTCATTTGTGATTTCAACCTTTTCGAGTGGATTTTTCACGTCATCGCATGGCTCTATCTTATTTTCTAACTTTTTTTCTGAATTTTCTGGATTTTTATTGCATTTTTCCTGCACAATCAAACCTTCATTGAAAAATTGAAGTTTTTTTTTTGCCTCGAAAACCTCTTCTTTGACTACAAAATCGGAAATAACGGCTTCCGTCACCACCTCGGTACACAATTTTTTCACCTGAGACCCATTTTCTACCTTGATTTGCACCTGCCCTTCTCCCTCAGTAATATCTTCTAGCTTTCTTTTACCATCAGGAATGCTGGGAAGATTCTCTGCTTCTGCTACATTTTCATTTACAGGCACTACATAAACTTGAGCATTTTCTCTCATCCGATCGAGCTGAATAGAAGACAGCTGGCCCTCGGTTACGATATTCTCTGATACTTCTTTCCCAGTTTGTACATTGACTATAGTATAGGTAGGCTCACCCTCTTGCTCTTGAACATACTCCGTCTCCTGATGAACTGATTCCACTTGAATGACCTGGGACTCTGCCTGAGTTTGATCTATGTACTGCTGCTGTTCAATATACTGCGGCTGCTCCACAAACTGAGCTTGGTCTTGGACTACATGTGTTCCCTGCATGAAGGCTGCGGCCTGGTCAGCCTGGATGTACTGGACCCCGGCCTGTTCGAGGTCCTCCTGGACAACCTCCTCCTGGACCTGCTCCTCAACCACCCTCTCCACAGCCTCCACTCGGACTCTTTGTGCCATGCGGATGAGATCCTCTGCTACTTCTACAGTGATGTCTCCTCCCTGTTGAAGCAAGCCTCTTGACTCCCCCACGTCTCCCTGGACAGTGAACACAATTTCCCGATCCTGATCATCATTTGCAGTTGAAGATCCTGCAGCTTGCTCTATGACAAACCCTCCCTCTGAGAGCTGGTTAAGGAATTGTGAGAGGTTGACTTTGTCTGATCGGGCCATCATGTTGAGAGCTTCAACAGCTGCCATGGTTTCACTGGAAAGATTTGAAGGGTCGAGTGGCGATGGGGTCCTTCTTTTGGTAAGAGATCCATCTGCTTCAAACTCGTAAACATCTCCTGATGCGCCTGCGTGGCTCTCGTCATGGTAGATGATCTCTGAGGTTGAAGGTTTAGGAACGGATCGCCTTGTTGGAAACGGAAACATATCATCTGGCATAGTCATCGCCTTGTTGCACGGAACCCTCACGTGGTCTTTCATCTCTTCCATGGTCGTGAACTGCTTCTTGCAGATGAAGCAACTGAGGTCGACAGCATTTGTATCCTTGGGCCCGATATACGATTTGTTTGTGGATCTTGGATTTAGATTGGGCAGAATGACCTGTTTGCTGTCATCAGCAGACCTGGTCTGTAGCGTTGACTCACAGAAAGCTTCCAGTGCAGTAGCCTCCTGCTCTTTGCGCCGGGTCATGTTACTCAGACCGGTGTTTTTGCAGGCCTTGCTGTGTCGCCAGCGGGAGATGGGGTCATCAAACATCTCGAAGCAGTGTCTACACCAGAAGCGTTTGGCTGCAGGGACACTGAGTCTGTGACATGGATGGTTGGAGAACTTTTCCTCCCCTCCGCCTGGGTTGTCCATTCTGGAAAACAAGAAATTTGTTACTTGATTTTTCGAAAATGGTAAAATCATTAACCTAAAATTTGGAAATTTTTTAAAAACAATGCTTGATATTAGAGATTTTATCATTATTCCAAAATAGCAAAATTTTAAAGCATATTTGATATTAGAAAGCTTATGTCAATTTTCAAAAGTATCAAATTACCGGTACTTTGGATGCCTCTGATTATAAATTGAAACTTTCCCTCATGACTGAGATACTTATCAACTTTACTTCAGCCATTTGATGAAAGAAATTTACAGCTAATTTCCACATTGAACCTCTCAACACTTACACTGCTAGACTATGCAGTAATATTCCTGAGTCGGCGCTGTTAGTCAGTGAAACAGTTCATAACTACCGGGGTAAGTAAGTTTGACCCAATTTTTTCTTCTATTATGGTTTAGGTGCACTGGGCTTCCATTCAATTTTCGTATTAACTGTATAATGTATTTTCAGTTGAATTTGTTATTTTTCCGTTCTTAAAAAATATGTCTATCTATATTTTTATTTTTTTAGTTTTATTTTGTATTTTTTAACACTTTCTTTCAAAGACAAAACTCACGTCAGTCTCCAAAATTGGCTACTTTAATCTTTGCTGCAGTTTCTTTATTTTCCTGTGCTAATCTAGCAGAGCGCACAATTTAAGTGCAGCGCTGTTACACAAAACGAAATAAAATACATTTACACTACTTGCTTTATCATAGGCGTAGGAACCGGGGGAGGAGTGGGCACCAAAATCAAGATTTAAACGCAAATCCAGATATTTTAGAACAACCATAGATAGAAAAACTTTGATTTTGCAAGTTACCTTGACAACAATGACAGTTTTTGGCCCTTTTGGAGTAAAAAAGCATTGTCAAACGCCATAAAAATGGTCTGATATGTAAATCATTTAGCAAATTATAGTAATATTTAACGCTAAAAGGTCCCTTATATACTACACCTTGGAGTTGGTGCTTCTATAACACACAATCTCCCCTCCCACCCTGGCAGATTGAAAATCTTGCCCCCCCCCCCCCCCCAACTTTTAGAACCTTTCCTACGGCTATATTTATACAGAGAGAAACCCCCTCAAGAGAGTTCCAAGTAGAGTAAAAGACCGCACTCCAATCGTAAAAGCCACCACTATCCCCTCCCCCCCCCCCCCCCCCCCACCAAAATTTTTTTTACTTTATAAGGTCAGAGCATATCGATACCTTGAAAGTATTTCTGTTTTTTAATTCACTCTTAACTTAATAATATAATCACTTAATCAACTATCTAACTGAACAGAACATTTGAAGTGATATGGCGATTTACGCTGCTTTCAAGAATATTTCAAGCCTGCATACCAGTGTGGCTATGTATTCTGGTGAAACTTGCAATCGGTAGGAACTAGAGAACTTTGGGTGGTACTGCACTGAAATGGAGATCAGTTCTCCACAGCAGACAAAGTTGCCATGCACCTGGCAGGACTCAAACCCAAGACCCCAGACCAGGTGAGGTGGGGTTTAACATCGCTTTCAAGAGTATTTCACTTATATCGTGGCTGCTAGTATTATGGCAGGGAGAAAGCCCGCAACGCCATGTGGCTATGCATTGCGGTGAAACCTGCGAGCATCGGCTGGAACTAGCGAACCATGGGTGGTACTACGCTGAAATTCAGTGTAGCATTGCACCCAAACCTTACTGCTTGTAGAACAGTTCTCTATTGCAGACAAAGTTGCCGTGCCCCTGGCGGGATTCGAACCCTGGACCTCTTGATCCGAAGCCAACGTGCTAACCTATCCAAAATAACCTGACCGTCTGTTGGTTCCCTATAAACCTTAGCTGGACTAGCAACGTTTTATTTTAGGTTTTGTTCCTCAACTGATTCAAAATTCTTACTTTATTTCAGAATAATCAGATAACAAATTGTGGGCTTTCATAAATTTATTTTCAGTTGAAGCGTTTTACTTTTATTTTATCCTTAGTTTCTGTCTGAGAATGTATGCTGAACAACTTCAGATAATCACAAGTTCAATCTCATTAAAATCATCTCTTAATTATGCGACACTACGTTCTACTAATTCAATCTGTGCAAGTCTGATGGCCTTTGACATCAACCTGTTGATTTTATTGGCCTTATTTTTTTACCTCAAACAATCATAATCTGCCTCTGTTAGGATGTTTGAAGGAAAAGTTCTATCACCGTCGATTCACCGGTCTATTGTAAGCTTCCGCCATCTTGGTTTCTTTGCATTACGTGAAATGAGACACGCTATATTTAACCCAATGTTACAATTTTGAAATAATAAAACATATACAATGATAGAATATTCACATAGAAACACATAACATTTTATAAAATAAAGAATTTGCTGTGAGGCCGTAGCAAAGTTTTCCCCACTCGCATGCTTCAGTTCTCATTGTTTTATTTTTCAACAAATGTGCATTTGTCTTTATCAAGTTGTGAAATGTAAAGTCATCATAACATTAATTTTGTTCATATCTTTCAATTTCACGGTGTTTTAATCACTGTTTATCAATAGCATAGGCCTATATGTGTGAATAACCTCTAAATTCTGTTTCCACAAAAAATACCCCAATAGAACCCTCCTTTTGGGCTTTACTATACCCCCCCCCCCCCACAGGAACTGAAGTTCATGAATATAAATTGATTTTGTTCTTGTTCTTCCAATTTTATTGTATCTTCGAAGAGATATAATATATATCTAGGAAGTTTATGTGTATCATCTTTTGACAGTGGATCAATTTTAAAGTTGTTTCTATAATATCATTTTCCCGACATATTTCATAAGAATGAATAAGTACCATGTTTGTCATTTAGGGATAATTGTAGCAGTTATTCATGCACTGTAATGCCTTATGTAATAAACATTAACATAAAAAATAGATAGAAGATATAAAAGATTATTACTAGAGCTGCAACGAATACACTACCAGGCGAATACGATACGTATCACGAATATGGGGTAGCGAATATGAATAATTATTCACGAATATGATAAGAGATAAAAATAGCAACAAATTAAGTTCAGCTTGTGAGTTGTGTCAACTATCAACATTAAAAACGATGTTATTTTCGTGTCTTGATATCTTTCCAAGCCTAAATAGTTCATTTCCTGGAACAATTACATTAAACTGACGTAAAATGTTACAATAGGTGTACAAAATACTCTCCAATTGTTTACGAATTCTCGTTGAAAAGCTCGATAAGGGCTGGATGAAAAATCCCCACGAAACCTTTCTGGCCTTTCCATTGGTCGAGCCAGTCTTTTCCACGCCAGCGATTGGCTAAGCCATAATGGGGTCATCGAAGTTTACATTTATTTATGCTCGTTCCGGGAGCGAAGATTTTTATTTTAACTTGTTGACGTTGAAAGACAAATTACAACAGTTAATCAACAAATAAAATAAACATATCGTTTGTGTGTTGCCGTATTGAATAATGTTTTCATTCATTTTGACTCTCGTGATGTTTACTTTGACGAGCAAGGTATCGATTTTTATAACAACGAGATGGAACATAGATCTCGCATTACTTCCTGTTGACAGGTTGAGACGATGTGAAATATAATTCACGCATAAAACACTTTGTGAACATAAATAAAAACGTATTTTTATTCAGATTAAATACAAAATTCTTGCATAATAATTACGTTATTGTGAATAGTAACAAAAATTTTAAAAATCGAAAATATTCGGTTTTCATTGTAACGAATACGATTCACGATTCACACACTGCCACGGTTCGGTTCACCGAATATACGAATGTATCGTTGCAGCTCAAATTATTACCCATAGGGTTAAAAATAACCGAGTTAATATTATTTATAAGAGCACATGTGCACATATCACGTTTGCCTAGCAACGATTGTTTCACCACAACTTCCCGTACTTTGTCGTCTGTGACGTCATAAAATGATTGTTCGTGACGTCACTGTCGATTGCCGTCGCCAGAGAAGTGGGTCGTTCTTTGACTAATTTTACGCGAATAAAAAGGAATAGAATGGGTAATAAAGAAATTATTACACTCGAAAGTGTGCCATATGACTTTCTCAAAACTCGTGCAAATTTATGTATAACCCTCGCTCTCGCTCGGGCAATACAAAAATTCACACTCGTTTCGTAAAAGTCATATGACACACTTCCTTGTGATAATAATCTCTATTTATTAAAATATCAACAGGCTATCAATAATTTCTTTTTTATTTCTCTCAATGATATTTTTAAATGCCATATTGGGACATTAGTGTTTTATCTTTTAACCCAAATTGACGTTGGTTCATGGTGTGAACCCAAAATTTCCAGGCCTTTGTGGAAATTTCCTTTTTGTTTACCCAGGTGCCCCAAATAAAGAAAAGAGGTAATTTAGAATAATTCTTTCAAATAATGTCCATGTCTCTACAAAGATGATTAGGTGCTGTATTTATACCGGTTTTTATTAACAAAAGTTATTTGTTTCTTATATCCAAAATTCCAAATCTAGTAAACAATCTGGCGGTGGAAGTTCCATGCAAATGGCCACGCACCCGACAATTCGCCCATCGTTGGTTGTGCACTAGAGTTTTTACACCTTAGCAACTTTGATATGGAAATCTTTACTATGTTTAAATGTCTTTTGGACTCACCTGTAATTCTTATAACAACTTATAACAGTAGAAATGCAAGCTCTTTGCTAAATATTTACAAACAGAGCATAATTTGACACAAGACGATGCATTTATGGCAGATCGCGGGTTTTAGAGTTGCCTCCCTTGACCTATCAAGCGAGGTAATCGTGAATATTTTACATTCTACAGACAATTAAGTTAGAAATATAGTTCTATAAATTGTTGGAGTATGTTAAATAAATTTAAATTATTTTACGTCCATACCTTGAGTTTAATACGTGTTTCTGTTACCATCTGAGAATGTATTTTAACACAAACACCGCAACACATCAAACAATGACAACTCGACATAGAGGGCGCTGTTCTCATTAATATTCATCAAACACTGCCAGGGGAAGCTACTCTCGCGAACCTAATGAATATTCAACAGAGACTCTATAAGATGTGCTTTATTTTTTCTTAAGGTAATACGAGGGTATTTAATAAACAACCAAATGCCATTTTAAATGTTGTAGTTCAAAACTTGATTCGCTGAATGTATATTGAATACCATATTATTTATACCTTCTTGTAAACAAAGTACTAAAATAAAAAGAAACCACTGAACTTCAAAAATAATTCTATTAAACAAAATATCGCAAACATTCTTCTGAATTAAATTAATTAGTCTACTGAAGAATGTTTGCGACATTTTGCTTAATATGGATTTTTGATAATTTATATGATATTTTTAGATATAATTTTGTAAAAACGAGATCTCAGTTTAAATAGATTGTTCTCAGAAAAAATAGGATTATCAAAACTAAAAATGTAAATGAGAAATTGCTCCCATTTTCAATTGATCATTGTGTTTAGTTTGTTAATATTAAAACGTTTAACTTTAAAGTCAAAATTTGACAAATATCATCAAATCAAATCATATTGATTGCATATATATGGTTCTCTTTGTTTATCTACTAATTTGGTTATCACTCATCTATAAGTGAGTCACAACCAAAATTAGCAAATTATACACCTAGGGAAAGAATCAATGATTTTATTTTAATGAGATTGAAATTTGATCGACATTCGCGACAAGAAAGGCTTCAATGCTAAAGACTGCTGGGATTAAAGTTGTCAAAAGAGAGCATGACGTTATGAGAAGGTCGCTGCTGTTAGCATAGAAGTGCGACTGAGCAGTGATGTGGATTGTTACGTAATTAACAGAAAAGTTAATCACTGATCAGTAATGGCATCAAGTCTAACCAAAGCCTACACATCTGGTTTAATACAGAAAACTACTGTCAACAACATTAAGAGAGTGACATGTGCCGGTTTGTTTACAAACAGATCAAGGTCTCACTCACTGCCCAATGTTCACAGTGCCAATGACATTTCATCAGCCAGAACTTATTCATCTTTGAGTAAATCTCAAAAGGACAAAATTGCAGAAGGACCAGATTTATCAGAATTCATATCCAGTGAAATTCCGATAACTTATGATGGCGAAAGTGGACTCAAAAGGTTGAAGGGTCAAAGACTTCGCCTGCCAGAATGGTTAAAAACTGAAATTCCAGTCGGCAAAAATTTCAATAAATTGAAGAATAACCTGAGGAATTTGAATTTGCATACAGTATGCGAAGAAGCAAAATGTCCGAATATTGGCGAATGTTGGAGTGGAGGGGAACAGGGAACTGCAACAGCCACGATAATGGTGCTTGGAGATGAATGTACCCGCGGGTGTCGATTTTGTTCGGTTAAAACGTCTCGGGCGCCTCCCCCTCCTGATCCAAATGAACCGGTCAACACTGCAAAGGCTATTGCATCATGGGGTCTTGATTATGTGGTCCTGACATCGGTCGACAGAGACGATCTTGCTGACGGCGGTGCTGCTCATTTTGCAGAGACAGTTCGTGAAATCAAGAAAGCAAATTCTATGATTTTGGTCGAATGTTTGACGCCTGATTTCCGGGGCGACTTGAAAGCAGTGGAAACCGTGTTGGATTCGGGTCTAGATGTGTTCGCCCATAACGTTGAAACTGTTGCAGAAATGCAGTGGTTAGTTCGTGATCCCCGTGCAAATTATAAACAGTCAATGGCAGTGCTAGAACATGCAAAGAAATACAGACCTAATGTGGTCACGAAAACATCTCTTATGTTAGGTCTGGGTGAAACTGATGAGCAAATATATTCTGTCCTGGTAGATCTGAGGAAAATTGGTGTAGAATGTTTGACGCTCGGTCAGTACATGCAACCCACAAAGAGACATCTCAAAGTCAAGGAATATGTTCATCCAAATAAGTTCAAATACTGGGAGGAAGTTGGGGCTAAACTTGGATTTGCATACACTGCTAGTGGACCCCTTGTCCGCTCTTCCTATAAGGCAGGGGAGTTCTACATCAAGAATCTCGTACAGAGAAAGAAAGATGCTTAATCTTGAAATATGTCTTGAGGAATTAGTAATATTTTAACACAAGGGAGTTTATATCTTATATGTCATTGACTTAAGAGATGTAATATGAAGTTTTGTAACAGATTCTTATGTTTATTGATATCTTGTTGAAGAATGTAATAGTGA
Source organism: Gibbula magus (assembly GCA_936450465.1). NCBI lineage: Eukaryota > Metazoa > Mollusca > Gastropoda > Trochida > Trochidae > Gibbula > Gibbula magus. Next base: position 38,906,953 of record OW388304.1, on the reverse strand, counting down.
TATTTTGTCCAATAAACAGTGTTTCATTTGAAAATTGCTTTGTTAGATTCTGCCACACTGTAAACATATTTAAATTTTCTAAATCAGCACAGTATTTCAAAACTTCCCCAACTCGGCATAACTTGTGCCACTCTTCATCACTTGCTAATCTAAGCATTGTCACATTTTTAGCCCATCTGGCCTGAAAGACCCAATGGGCTTACGGCATGGCATGGTGTCCGTCCGTCTGTAAACTTTTTGCATTTTCGTCTTCTTCTCCAGAACCATTTGGTCTAGGGAGCTGAAATTCGGTGTACAGACTACTTGGCCAATGGGGATTCTAAATTGAAGATTTGGTGACCCTGTGACCCCAAATAAGGTCTCAAGGGTCACAACTATAAAAACCTATTTTCATCACCTCCTCCAGTAAGAAAACCTCTAGAACAAGCTGAGATGAGCTACAGATCCCATGGCTCTATTTTCTTAACTCTCCTGAGGTAGCATTGTAGAGATCACTGAAGTTATGGTGCAGCATGCCTCTACACTAGTACATGAAAGTTACGGAGATGCAGCAAGGCTTGAATTGGCTCGTTTTTGAAATGTTGATGAAATGTATTTAAAATATAATGTCACCAATAGAAAGTTTTTTAGTATACATGGTTTGGTTAAGCCATGGGAATCGTGTTTGTAATTCGAAATGATAAAATGTGTTCACATTAAAATGGCTGCCATGCAATTTTTGCTTTATACGCAACAACTGTTACCAAGATTTTCAAGGTTTTTATTAACTCAATTCCAGCATCGGTCGTACATGAGCATAATACATACACATTTATATACAGAATAAATTGATCAAGATGGCATATGTATATAAACATGTCATGCTGATACAAAATACAAGTAGGGCAATAAATATGTGCAATGTACAAATACTAGCTAAGAATTTTAGTAATCTTAAGGATATGGTTTATAAATAATGACAACTGTTTTATATACTTAATCTTTTTTGTGGTCAATAATTGGTTCATTACTGAAAGGTTAGAAAATTTCATAAAATGGTCTGGGATATACTGGATACGTTGTTGGAGAAGAGCTTCACATCGAAAGAGATAGTGAAACTCGTCTCCTATAGCTGATGAATTACATAAGTTACATAAACATAAATATTTTTCAATTGGGAAGTTATGATTACTTGTCCTAAATTTCAAAATTGGATAGTATACAGAACTGAACAGAACTGCTATAATTGGTGTGTGTAATTAGATGTTGTACCCTCAAAAGTAAATATAAATGACAAACTATAAATGAGATATCAAAAAAAAAATTTGCAAAAAAACTGCTGCAGCCCCTTTAAATGGCTTGTTTCAGGTCTTAGCAATAATCATTACTTATAAACAGTGACTCGCTATTTAGATATATAGTCCCTGATAATAGCTACTATTCCCGTGTCACCTCGGCAGAGGTAGAGCAGTGGTTCGGGTTCTGTTCAAGAGGTTCCCGGGTTCCCAGGTTTGAATCTCAAAAGGGCTTTCAACTTTCCTGTAGAGAACAATGCCGGAAAGTATGGGTGCAATGCTAGGAACCTAAACAATGTAATTTTTTTCATACCTTAACTGAATGGTCTTATTTACATGAGCTAAGTAAACAGACATGTTGTTTCAAGGCTGAATTGATATGTCAACTGAGTTGAACAGCTTTCTGGAATCTTTTTTGTTTCTATGTAGCACACATTGGATGAAGAAGTTGTAAAATCTTCATATCATCTTGTTATGTCCCCCGAATTTTTTTTCGGGAGACATAATGTTTTCACCTCCGTCCGTCATTCCGTTATTCCGTTATTTCGTTATTCCGTTATTCCGTTATTCCGTTATTCCGAAATGCTTTCTTTTCCAGGCCATACCTCAAAAAACCTTCAATTTTTTTTCACGAAACTTGGTATGTGGTTAGACCTAGTGGTGGAGTGGTGCCTTTTGCTATTTTAGTTATTCTGAATGGGTTTTTTTTCTGGTTTCCATGGAAACAATTTGAACTTAGTGCAAATTGGGAAAGGGGCCTTTTCCGGCCTCTATTTCAAAATCTATCTAGTATTTCTTTACGAAACTTGGTATGTGGTTAGACCTAGTGGTGGAGTGGTGCCTTTTGCTATTTTGGTTATTCTGAATTTTTTTTTTTGGTTTCCATGGAAACAATTTGAACTTAGTGCATATTGAGGGTAGGGACCTTTTCCGGCCTCTATCTCCAAAACTGTTCAATATTTGTTCATCAAACTTGGTATGTGGTTAGACCTAGTGATAGAGTGGTGCCTCTTGCTACTTTGGCTATTCTGATTTTTTTTTATTTTTACTGGTTTCCTTTGCAACAATTTCAACTTATTGCATATTGGGGTTAGGGACGTTTTCCGGCCTCTATTTCAAAATCTATCAAGTATTTCTTTACGAAACTTCGTATGTGGTTAGACCTAGTGGTGGAGTGGTGCCTTTTGCTATTTTGGTTATTCTGAATGTTTTATTTTTTCTGGTTTCCATGGAAACAATTTGAACTTGGTGCATATTGGGGGTAGGGACCTTTTCTGTTACAGATTTTACAAATATATTCATCATTATCAAACAAATCTTCATTTAATATAAAGGATAATTTACAGTGAGACCCCGTTTATCTGTGCGGTTTGGTTACAGTTGAAAATCGTCTGGTAAACTTATGGAACCCAGACTGATGCCCAGAGGTGTCAAACAAAACCGTCCTCTGTCCTAGCACATCCTAAAATAGCAATCTGCGGCTGTTTCAAACTCTGGACACCACCCTCTGCAAGCCTTGCGTGTTTACATCAGTTTTTATATGATTGTTATATAGACAGGTTTTTTATTTTCGTTTCAGTAAATTATCAAATTTAGAATCCTATTAGGCAGGGATGCAGAAATCGGTCTATTTGCCGGACATGTCCGATTGTAAATCCAGTTTGACCGAATGGAAAATTGACCTATCGGACATCAGTTGACCGATTGCAGAAAATATAGTATAATAATATATAATATATATATAATAATAGTATTAGGTACAAACAGAAAATTAAGATTGGCAAAAGATGAGTTTGCTAGTTTGCCTGGTTTTGTAGTTATTGTCCGAAATAGGGGTGTCACTTACTTTCCTGCCAAACTATAGCTGTAAATCAACTTTGACAGAGGGCGGGATAGCGCAGTGGTAAGCGCGTTCTGTTGGCTTCGGATCAAGGGGTCTGGGGTTCGAATCCCGCCAGGGGCAGGCTACTGCAGTAGAGAACTGTTCTACACGCAGTAAGGTTTGAGTGCAATGTTACACTGAATTTCAGATTAGTACCACCCATGGTTCGCTAGTTCCAGCCATTGCTCGCAGGTTTCACCGCAATGCATAGTCACATGGCGTTCAGGCTTTCTCCCTGCCATAATACTAGCAGCCACGATATAAGTGAAATATTCTTGAAAGTGGCTTTAAACCCAAACTCACCTCACCTCAACTTTGACATTAGAACCTAACGACACATACAGCTCCATGATTTATGTAGTTGCAACAGTGTAGCTCATCGGGCCTGAAAAGCCAAATGGGCTTAAGGCATTGATTGGCGGTCATCCATAGCCTTGTCACATTTTAGATTTATCCTCCAGAACCCCATAGCTGAAATTTGTGGGGAATTACCTTGTACTACAGGAACTCGGTATCGTAATTAAAACGTAGGTAAAAAAAACTACACCCTGTATCAAGTAGAGCATTTGATATAGGGTGTAGGTTTTGTTTTACCTACGTTTTAATTACGATACCGAGTTTCTGTCCCCTGTACCCCGCGGGGCCGGGGATCAAAGGTTTGCCGAAAACATTTTACAGCTTCTTCGAGACAGTTGGCAAAGGAAGCTGAAATCACAGGCGCCAGACCCTAGATATACACCTACGTATATATATCTACCTACCCATGTAACATATATGTTACGTAGGTAGATATATATATATACGTAGGTGAATATTTAGGGTCTGGCGCCTGTGGCTGAATTGTTCAGAATACTATTTTAGTTACAGGGAGACTAGAGTTTGTTCATTTGACATTGAACCCCCCTCAAACATGGGCGTAGTAGGGTGTTTACACTCAAACCTTTCCATTTCTCTTCAGGAACTAGTAACTCGCATTTTGAGAACATCTTTGTTGGATGGATACTAGTATGATTGGTAAATTTCAATGCTCTACTCCCAAAAGTAAGGATGTGACAAGGTTGATCCAAAATGAGCCACCCCTTTAAATCGAATGTCAAAATTGTAATCATATTGGTCTTCATCATATCAGCTCTCACACTAGCCCAATTCATGCCTGTGGTACCATTTATAAGCGAAGAAAGACATTTGAAATATAGTTCACTGGCCTTTGAAACCAAATATTTGACAATAACTTGCTTCCAAGGAAACTCAAGCAGCGGCTCAATGCACGATGCCCACACGCGCCCAATTTACCAACTTCCCAATGCAAGGCATAACTCTTGCCAGTCTCCATTACTGGCTGATTTAGGTCTTGCAGTATTTCCTTAAGAAATCTGTGCTTAGAAATCCAGGGCCACTATGCATTTCTGGTGCAGCGATTCACTATCTGGGCACAACAAAGCGAGGGAACTACCGCAAGGCTTAAATCAGCCAGTAATACAGACTGGCAAGAGTTATGCCTTGCGTTCGGAAGTTGCCAATTTACGAGTATACCAGTTATATTTTCCATTGAACAGTACTAACCAATGACCGTCTCTTTATCTACTAAATATACGTTTTCAAAATTACGTTTGAACAATTGACGCGCACCAGCCGCGGAACATTGTCCGGTTTTCGATCATAATCACGACAAAACATCTTAATACTGGAAAGATTTGCACTATAAAAGGGTAATTTTCGACAACAGTCAGTACTTCTCGATAAAATAACACCCTTGGTAACTTTTGACCTATATGTTACTACAATAACATAAGGAGTGCCCCTTTAAGGGCTGGTATAGATGTATCAGGTCATGGGGTATATATTTCAAGCTTTTGTAATATTGTGAGTAAAGGTAAAGTAGAGAAAAAACCATAGAGGACACATCTTATACTTGTTACTTCTTTCTTAAAATGCAAATAAATGTCTATCATAATTAAATGTTGTGTTGACATACCTTTACCAACATGGATTATAAATTGTAAACTTTAAAAAAAAATAGTTGTATTTGTTCCCATAGGTTACAAGGTATATGTACATTGAAGAGTGCAATACAAGATAAGATAAGGAAGTATATACACTGCTGAAGGATGTTTTAAAATAAAATTAATGTTAGTAACTGTTGCTGAATAGTGGGATGAGTGATTGCCATTTATTTTGGAATTTTTCAATTCATTATTTCTTTTTTAAATGAATCTTTCTACCAGAAATATCTCTTTTAATCCTTTTTTTATAATTACTGAATTTTGGAATTACATTTTTTATGTTATATAGTTACATTTCTTGGCTGAAATAATGATTTGATTCATCAAGATATTTCTATGTAATGGGACAAACCAAATCAGGTATTTGGTAAAGGTAATATTTTGTGGAAGGTATCTATTAAACCAAAGTTCAAGTTCATTCCAGAATTTTTTGGTTTCACAACATTCCCAGTAAATATGACAGATGTTGTAAACTGTAAATTGTAAATCTTAGTGACTGGGCAATGCCTTACTATTTGATATGTTAGTCTCTACTGGATAATGAATAATGTGATACCTAGTGATCTGCAGAGCCAATGTCTTACTCTAAAGGTGTTTAAATGTGGACTTGCCTGAAAATATTCACGAAACAGGTGAAAAGATCCCCTAGTCTAGCTATGCATGGGAATTTGGGGCTGAAACCAAACAAAAACCATCCCGACGTGAGGGTTGAAGTCCCCTGACATATCGCACATGCCTCTCCAGCAGCTAGAAATTGAAATCGGGAATAAAAAAAGCATTAAAAACATTTGACCAAGTAACTTTCTTTTGAGACACAAGCCCATGCATGGGATTATTAAGTGTGGTCCTTTGTTGGGATATATTAAAAAAAAAGTAGGGATCTGAAGTTTCAACATATCAAACATGCTTCCCAAGAGCTGTAAAAATCGGGCTTAAATTCGCAGTAAAACAAGAAATTGTCTTTTGAGATAAATTTTGAAGAAAAAAAACAACATCGAGACATTTTATACTGCATGCGTTGTCATTTTGACTCCGATTGTAAACAACTTATCTTCAATTACATGATCTCAATAAGCGATAACACTCACTTTCTATTTCCAAGGACAATATATACTAATTAGTTGCCGACTCGAGTTGTGTGGTACACAACGTTTATTATTTACCTTATGCCTCACAGATTCCCCTTGTCAAATCTGTAAATAATAATAATGTTTAATTCAACATATAAGAACGGTCTGAAAGTATGTAAAGCATTGCCGAATGCCGCTTCGTTAATCCATCGATAATCCACGGATTAGGCATGTATTTGATAAGGCGTTAAGCTAGATTCTCCCTGTGCCGCATGTGGGGGAATAGAATTCTCTAATTTCCTCTCACAGTTTGCCTAGAGGTGGAGAGATGCAGAGTAAACAAATCTGCTCAATGCAATACATGGGTGTGAGACAAGGTTTGCACCCTTTCTCCTCTATTATTTCATTTCCCAAGGTTGTTTTTGTTTACCGATCTTGATGCATTTATTTGAGTCAATATTAAGTTTAGTTAAAGTAACAGTTATTGGTGACACTCACTATTTCACATACTGCTTGCTTAGCCTGTATGTTACTTTATAGTCGCTTTACTATCACACAATTTAACTTCAACATTTCAAACTGTTCATGAACTAAATACGTGCATGCATGTTTGAGGGTTTCAGATATTGTTGTGTACATATCGGATTAGTTTGTCCAAAGCCATATAATATATTTAATAAGTTACATTTTTCAAAACATAGGTGTTCAAATTGAACTTTTAACTTATGATATAAAAACATCACAGTAATGAATGGTCACATTTCATATACTATGAACAATTAAACTTCAACATTCATGTATTAAATATGTACTTACAAATCTGAGTATTCGATTACTATATTGTGCAAAATAATGGATTTATTTTAAAAAGTCATATAAGACATTCAATAAAAAAATGTTTTTAAAGACATGTTTGTTCAAATTTAAGTCATGATAGAAAAATCGTAGTAATGAACTATAATTAACCATGTATCTTTATGAATCAGCACTCCTTTGTCCGGAACTAATATGGAGAACACGTTTATCCATCACAACGAGTGAAGCTAAGAACTATTGTTCATTTGATCCTAATGTCAAAGTGGTGTTAAAGGCGCTGTAGCACTTTTTTATTTTCTCAAATTTGCCATTTATTTTAAAAGTTTGTACAATACATTGCTACGTTAATAGGTAAAACACCTCATTACACGCCCCTATAAGCCGTATCCAGAGAACACTCTACCACCTATTGGAAGAAAATGGTGCGACGTATAAAGAGACAGTGGTGTCGAACTCTTTAGTGTGAGAGCACTTTATTTCAGTAAGCAAATCGTGCTATGTCCGGAGCCAGTTTCAGTTGACGAACCAATCAAATTCGAGAATGAGGTGAGGCATGATGGGTAAGGTGAGTTGGGGTTTAACGCCGCTTTCAAGAGTATTTTCACTTACATATGTGTAACCCCAACACCACAACGTATGTGGCTTTTATTTGTTAAGACTGCCTTCAAAGGCTCTTCCATTATACAACCTCCCTAGCAAGAAACATCTCGTCTCATCCGCTGGCTAATTTAAGCATTGCATCATTTCCCTAACTCTTCCGTGCCAACAGCGGAGCGCTGACCTTAATGCACACTGGGCTCCGATTTGCTAGTAATAAACATATCACACTCTGAAGATCTGTTGTCATCCTCGGTTACCCAGGGTTTTATATATGCTCCGTTACTCTCCACTATATCACCCATGGGAAACCTAATCAGGGGAATCTGTACTCAAATTACCCGCCCTTGGCCGGCGTGACGAAGTCAGTAACCAAAGAAAATACTCAATACGGTAAGACGGAAATGGTCAAGGGAGATAACCGGTTGCGGATGGCTAACACAATGACCTCGCGTGGTTTGCAACGAAGTGATATGAATTGTCATTGGCTCGCAGGTCCAAGCTGCGTAGCAGTTTGATTGGCTCATGCCGGCCAAGGGCGGGTTATTTGAGTACAGATTTCTCTGATGAAATTTCCCATGGGTGATATAGTGGAGAGTAACGGAGCATATATAAAACCCTGGGTAACCGAGGATGATCTGTTGTATGAAATTGTGAGTACTTCTCTACAAAACATATGTGACATTGTCTATCAAATACTCTCAAAATCTACTTTCTCCGACAGCAATTTTCCATTTTAAACGCTTTTAAAAAAGTGGGGACGTTTCTTTTACACCTGGGTATATATCTAGAACAGGATTCTAAACAAATAATGACGTAAATTTGACATGTCAGCAGAACGTTTTAACATAACATATGCATAAGTATATGCATTTTAGAATTGATCATAAGCCTAATTAACATATCGTGAAGCAGAGGTGATTTATTAACATTTTATGTGAAATAAACAAAAGACAAGGTGTTAAATCACGAGTAGAGTACAGTTATATATTACAAGAATTAATTCGCTAGTTCAAGCCGACGCCCGCACCGACATCACAATACATCAACAAAATAGTGTTGTAAATTGACTAATTAAAGAGGCAGTAGCACGTTTTTTCGCTGAAATAAGTTGATGAAATGTAATTGAAAAATAATGTCACTAATAGTAAAAGACCCTTCTCTCTTCGGAAATTCAAGTTAAAAAATGAGTGTACATAGTTCCGTAAAGACATGAGAATCATTTTTTTCATTCAAAATAATAAATTGTGTTCACAATAAAATGGCCGCCATGCAATTTTTGCTTTATACGCAACATCTTTATTACCACTGCGGATAATTGGTTTGTGTAATAAGATATTTTACCTTCTAAAGTAAATATGAATGACATAAACTATCATTATAAATGGGACATTGAAAAAATAAAATTTGCAAAAAAACGTGCTACTGCCCCTTTAAAGCTTTGTCGTATTTCCTTAATTTTTCTGTGCTAGTACAGCAACGCACTGCAAATAAACTTCATAGTGCGTTCTTCTAAACTAGCACAGAAAAGGTAAGGAAGAGCGGCAAGAGTTAAATTTGCCAGTGATGGAGACTTACCCTGGGATGAAGTTTTGTGGGCTTTCTCGCTGAAATAATACTTGCGGTCGTGGTATAAGCGAATACTATTGAAAACGGCATTAAACCGCAAATCATCTCACATCCTTTAAAGGGACAGTAGCACCTATTTTCGCTGAAATAAGTCGATGAAATGTATTTGAAAAATAATGTCACCAATAGTAAAACACCCTTCTCTTATCGGAAAATCAAATTAAAAAATGAATGGTTCCGAAAAGCCATGGGAATCGTTTTTGTCATTCGAAATAATAAAAAGTGTTCACAATAAAATGGCCGCCATACTATTTTTGCTTTATACCGCATCACCGTTATCACCACTACGGATAATTGGTTTGTGTAATAAGATATTTTACCCTCTAAAGTAAAAATAAATGAAATAAACTATCATTACAAACGTGCTACTGCCCCTTTAAATAACATTGGAGGGTAAAATTACACCATGGCCCGATTTAGGGTCAAATGATTGGCATTCTTTGAAGTGGTGTCGTCTCGATGTCTATGTATATTTTAAGTTCCAGTGAATAAGGTTTAAGATCTTAAACGACGCTTGAAGGACCGTCGGTGATCTAAACAACGTTATCCAGATAAATTGTTGGATGAAAGGTATTGATCGTATTTTGATTGGGTATGGTATTTAGAAACATATCAGCTAATTGTTGAAAAACACTTTTTTAAAAGCAAGCTCCTGGTGGGCAATGAAATTGACATTTTTCCTGACATGTGTCAAAGGTTCGTCATTTGCCAAGAAAAGTTGCAGCGCTCTAGACAAACCTCCCATACACAGTTGCAATGTACACCACCTTGGAGAGGTATTCCAGCTTTTTAACGACAACAGTACACATGATCGGAAATCGGTTTAAATATATTACTCAAGGGTGAAGAATAAACGTCTACATTCTTCTCATTGGATATGGAGAGTTCGTTTCTATTGATTGAGTTTCGGCTGACACACGTTATGTACACTTTACGTGTGGACTTGCGAGCTCACAGAATTTACCATTCATCAGAGGTCACGTGATCGGCAACTCGGTTCTGATTGGTCAAGGAGTAATGATTGACACTTGTTGGTCAATGGAGACACAACAATCCCGCGATCGCCGTCAGACTAATGTTGGTTTGCCGGTTAAGAAAGAAGGGAAGGTAAGGCCTTTGATGTTATAGCATAACGTTGAACTTGTAACGTTGTATAACGTGATTTTACGTTACGTATATGTTAGTGCGAATATTTCTAAAGATCTTTTAACAAGCTGTTTCATTGTTAAACGTATTTGATACTAGCATAGTATATATTCATGTCAATATGTTACCACATGTAAATATTTACAAATTATTACATTTCTAGTTGTCTCACAATATTCTTGAAAAATATGAAACTTGGTATATAAGACAAACATATACCAATATTAATGAATGTTTCTCTTTATGTTTGTAAACTTAGATTTGTGCTATTCATAAATACCTAGTCGTTGATTAACACATCTTTTCTTCCTCGATGTCGAAATTATTGAACAAATCTCTTAAATAATATCAATGGAATCAGTGAATAGAAATCTTGACCCGTATCAATGTAATCCTTTAACACAAAATTGTCCCGTATCATTGAATCATATGGTGGCAGTGACCGCTTTTGGTCCTGTACATAGTCAAGTTGACAGCTATCAGTGAAGTTCAGCAACAATAAGCACGGCTCGCCGTATGGGTGGGTGACCAACCTCATGGTTGGACAGTTTGAAGGGTCGATTACCTGTCCCACACTGAGAGTTGTGAAACTTGTGGTGTTAATTTGGGCAGGTGACCTTTTCTTTAAGGGGCGGTAGCACGATTTTTCGCTGAAATAAGTCGATGAAATGTATTTGAAATATAATGTCACCAAACGTAAAACACCTAAGGAGAATCAATTTAAAAATGAGTGTACATGGTTCCGTAAAGCCATGGGAATCATTTTTGTCACTCGAAATAATAAAATGTGTTCACAATAAAATGGCCGCCATGCAATTTTTGCTTTATACGGAACACCGTTTTTTTTTATTGAAAACATATTTTATTCATTTAAGAAATGAATTGGGCACAAGTTGTGAAACTTATAGAAGCCCTCTCCAGGTAATCAACAACTATTTTACAAGGCTAGAATACATAACAAGAAAGCAAGAAATCTACAAGTGACGAAGTGGGTAAACATGTAATATACATTATTAAGGCAAGACACAATTGGAAATGTTATTCTTATGACAAAATGCACTTTGAATAAGGTAAATACGTATATTAGTATTAATGTATTATTTGAACCGTTGACTCTTTCCAATGAATTTATGAACATGGTGAAATATGTTTTCATTGACTGTTTGTGGAAGATTTGGGTTTCCATACAGGATTGTATTAATATCAAATTCTGCCTTTAAATTATAAAATCTTTGCTTTAATTCTAAACGAAGATCAGCATGTCTTGGACATCTCAAGAAGAAATGATAAACATCTTCAACTAAAGCACCACAAATGCAAGATTTACTTTCAGATAAATTGACACGATACAGATCACCGTTTAGGGAACTACAAGAATTTCTTAACTTACTGTGTATAATGTTCATCTTCCTATCGCCGAAAAAATTTTTTTTGGGGATTTTACATTCTGTTTCAGATAATTTTGCTTTAAATGACGATAATGAATTTGAACATCTTATTTTCGAGGAAAGAGTATTCCACAGATAAGCACAGTCATAAATAAAAGACTTTTGAAGGACTGCAGTTCGAAATTTTGGAATAGATAAATTTGATTTGTTACGCAAGTTGTAATGAGAAATAGTTTCAGTGGCTGGTGGAAGTAAATTAATCAGATAATCTGGAGCTTGTATATTAATAATTTTGTAAAAAGTACAAAGTTTCTTATTTCCACGTCTAATTTTTAAAGGCAACCAACCAGTTTCTTTGTATAAGCTATCTCTTGAAGCAAACTTTGGTAAGCCAGTTACAATTCTTGCAGCTTCAAGTTGGACCTTTTCAAGTTTGTCACACAAAACATCCGAACAGTTATCCCAGACCTCAGAAGCATATTCCAAAATGGGTCGAATATACATTTCATACATACGTGATAAAATACTTCTATTCAAAACATACTTTAACACACGTAGAGAAGAGATTAGTTTTGAAGCCTTTTCTATGGAAAGATCAACATGATTGGACCATTTAGTATTGTCCGAGAAGATAAGGCCAAGATGTTTATGTTGATGTACACGTTCCAGTTGATCATTATTGAATACTAATCTAGGTACTTGATGACGATTACTATGGCTAAATAGCATGAATTTAGTTGGATTAGTTTTGAAGCCTTTTCTATGGAAAGATCAACATGATTGGAACACCGTTGACACCCCTACGGATAATTGGTTTGTGTAATAAGATGTTTTACCCTCTAAAGTAATTATAAAAGACATTAACTATCATTATAAATGGTAAATTTGAAAAAATAAAATTTGCAAAAAAACGTGCTACTGCCCCTTTAAGTTATAAAGTAATTTATTAAGTATGCCTCTGTTCACCTAGCAGTTCACGTGGGTACCTGGTATTGAAGTGAAGGCGATGTAACATATAACGTTAAAAGTTTGCCTTAATTAGCAGCTATGATGCATACACCTTGTGAGTTGAGAATAAAAAAGAAACGATGTTGGTTCTTTAAGCAGGGTAATAATGTGTGCGATTTGAGCATGGCCCGTCGTAGTGTGGAGTTCAGAGCGGTATAAATATCCTCATTATTATCGATGTATTCCTTGACCGATTTCTTTGATCGTTGGAATTCTTGGATACAATATTGATTCGTTGATGGAATCCTCGAAGAAATGTTCAGTTATAATATAAAATCCTGCAAATAACACAAGAAGAATTGCGTCGATAACTTATCTGTACTTATGTTAGCTATCAAAATATCTGTCATGATCATCCAAGCAAATGACACAAATCCGTTTCCATATATGCAGGTGATTAATCGTATTGACTCAATACATGGGCATGCCATTAATTTATACTTATTTAATGTTTCCTCATACAGCTGAAGTGACGATTAATTGCCCAAATTATATATCACGAGCAAGTCCTAATTTTATCATGCGTAATATAATTCAGAAGTATTTGTTATTTCAACTCTCAACTGTTTATTTACAGGTAGATTGTGGTATTTACCTATATACTTTGTACTTACATTTAGACCTGTACCAATTGGTTCACATAGGTATATGGTAAAGTTGGAAGCTTTATTGTGTATGATAAAAGAACACACGGAAACATCCTTTACTTTTGTAAGTTGTATTTAAAGGCGCTGTAGCACGCCGTTCTTCCTGAAATAAAACGATCTGATGAAAAGTTGAATAAGTGTTACCAATGCCTGAATAAAACGAATGTACCTGATTCGGTTAAGCCATGAGAGTTCATTTGCCTTCGAGTGGCCATTTTATGATCTTCACATTAAAATGGCCGTTCGAAGTAGTCCAAGTGATCTGACTGATGTGGCAATACCTAAACACTCAGATTATTCATTTTAGTATGGCACCATGATGGAATGGTAATTCATCTTGCTGTCTGAATTCTCCCATTCGCACCAGACCTACGAATCTACCTCTCACACTGAAGAGGTCCACCACTGTCGCTTTATACGTCGCACACACATCTTCCAGTACGGACAACCATTTTCTATGGATACGGTTTATGGGGTCGTGTGATGAGATGTTTTACCCTCTAACAATATATTGTATAAACTTTTATAATAATTGGCAAATTTGAGAAAGCATAATATCCAAAAACGTGCTACAGCGCCTTTAAAGGGTAGATGCGAGTACGATAAAGTCTACCCGATATCCTTTTTCTTTTATTATTTTGTCCTACTAATTGTATAAGAAATCATGGTTATATTATGTTTATTCATTCCAATATTTAATAAGCGAAAGTATCCACGGTGTGCGGAACTAAATTTTCTGCGAGGAAATAGAAATGTGCCATTTTCTAGCTAGTATAACGTGATTCATATGAAATAGAATGGGTAATAAAGAAAGTATTACATTCTAAATTGTGCCATATGTGTTTTATGAAACTCGTGAAAATTTGTGTATTACCTTCGCTCTCGCTCGGGCAATACAAACATTCACACTCGTTTTGTAAAAGTCATATCCTCAGGTAATAATCTCTATATGCATACCTATATTATTTGATAGAATAGACCCTACTTAGTATACATATTGTCGAACTCATTTCATTTCCGTGATATTGCACTAATGCCATTCTCTCCAAAGCAAATCGGTGTCACAGATTCGTTCATTGCGAGTAGACCCACAACTTCCAAACGCAAGGCATAACTCTTACCAGTCTCCATTACTGGCTGATTTAAGCCTTGCAGTATATCCCTCGCTTTGTTGTGCCAAGACAGTGGATCACTGCACCTGAAATGCATAGTGGGCCCGGATTTCCAAGCACACAGGTCTGGCCTAAATCAGCCAGTAATGGAGACTGGCAAGAGTTATGCCTTGCATAAGGAAGTTGGGTAGACCTAGTGCTTCTAAGATTGCATGAGCTGCACGTGCTAGTTTTCCTTTAACGTTCCAGAAACTTTAATCTGCACGAGATGCACGTGCGATTTACGGGTGTCATACTCCAAAAATTTCGTGATTGCATGATCTGCACGTGCAACTTAGCATGTTTCGGAACAAAACAAATGAACGACGAATCACATCGCACCCGCGGAATTGGTCTACAAAATAATGATTAATTATATTTTTGGCTATTTTGTCATTTTGTTATGGCTCCTGTTATTTGAAATGTATGGAAACTTATATGTCACTTGTGTCAAAAATTGTACGTGAATAATCTATCTTTAAATGTGAGTCGGTAGTGTTTTATAGGTAGACTTGCAGAATAATCACTGGCATAGGCTGAATCACCCGAAGGTATACTATATAAGTATTTACCTTCATACGGTGAGATATCACATGTCTTATAATGTGTACACCTGTAGTAATTAGCCCGGAGGGACATGTAGGACTGATTGAAATATTATAAATTGACATGTCAAACCTAGAAATTTCATTTATATACATGTCATTTCTTGACATTCTAGGATATTAGAACAATCATCATATTAAAAAAAAACTCTCATAAAATCGAGTGATAAAATTAACGTTTACCACAAGATTAGTAGTATGTTATCTAACACCTACGTGTTAATACGAAACTAATTAAATAATGAATTGGGCATAAACTGGAAATTATGTTGAGAGATTATTACGCGAGCAAGTGTATCATATCACTAAATACGGGAACGGGCGCTGATATAAATGGTTATAAGACACAGGTCATATGTATATATGTTCACAAGTGAAAAATATGACGCAATTTATGTTTTACCTTTTGGTAATAGGAAATGATTAAGAATTAAGAAATGATTTACATCATGTTGAGCGTATTCATCAAAAACAAGACCCTTTATATTTAAACCTTAAAGAGGAAGTAGCACGTTTTTTTCGCTGAAATAAGTCGATGTAATGTATTTGACCACTAATGTCACCAATAGTAAAACACCCTTCTCTCTTCAGAAAATCAAGTTAAACGATGAGCGTACATGGTTCCGTAAAGCAATGGGAATCGTTTTTGTAAATCGAAATTGTGTTCACAATAAAATGGCTGCCATGCAATTTCTTTTTAAAACGCAACATCGTTATTCCCACTAAGGATCATTGGTTTGTGTAATAAAACTTTTGGTGCCAAAAGATCCCGTCGCATTACTACTGAACGTCTCATCACCCTCGTAGAAAGGGGGGGGGGGGGGGGGATGTTAGGTGGGAGATAACGCAGTGGTTAGCGCGTTCGGTTTCGGATCAAGAGGTCCGTGGTTCGAATCCCGCCAGGGCGCACGGCAACTTTGTCAGGTTTGGGTGCAATGCTACACTGAATTTCAGTGCAGTACTTACATGGTTCTCTAGATCCAGCCGTTGTTCGCAGGTTTCACCGCAATGCATAGCCACATCGCGTTGCGGGCTTTCTCCCTGTAATAATACTAGCAGCCGTGATATAAGTTAAATACTCTTGAAAGTGGTGTTAAACCCTAACTCACCTCACCTGGCTGATTTAAGCCATGCAATAATTCCCTCACCTGCACCTGAATCGAATAGTGGGCTCTGATTTCCTGGCACGGAAACATTAAAGAAATATTGCAAGGCTTAAATAAGTCAGTAATTGAGACTGGCAAGAGTTATGCCTCGCATAAGGAAATTGCCAAAGAATAAAAATTTGATTTAATAGACTTTTAGAGACATTATGTAACTATGTTTCAGTCGTTTTTATTACTCGTATGTTTAGCTACTTTGTAAGAGTAAAGAAATTAAATGAAACTGACGTAGGACATAACATGATCAATATTTAATTTGCGGAACATCGTCTAATGTACACCTGTCATTGCTCAGTAGGTATGTTGATGTATACCTATGTAACTATATATCAGGTAGGTAATGAAGGTTTTACCTACAGTGTAACAGTAAAGGAATTCAAAATCTTTGGACACTAATCTATCTAAACGAGATTTCTGAATACACAACTGGCATAATGCAGTATGTAATGTAAGTAAATGTAGACCTATGTAGTTCTTTACCTTCTGTTCTTACCTGACAAGTCATTTAAGTTTAACCTATGATTCAAGAGTAAATCGACGCACAATATAATATAAGTTTTAGGACTTTAATGTATCTAAACTGAATTTCCTTAAAATCGTTTAACACTTGACATACTTCAATATGTAATATAAGTATATGTACACCTTTGTAGTTCTTACCTGACATGTAATGTAAATTAAGTTTAACCTAAATTTAAAGGTAAATCGACGCACAATGTAAAACTTATATTTTTTTTAGACATTAACATATTTAAATTGAATTTCCTGAAACTCTTATAAGGCACGCCCGACATTCGTCAGCAGGCAGTATATGTTCATCCGTATGTCTATTTACCTGGACAGGTGATGTATAGCTTATGTATAGGTGTAAAGCAGTAGAGACATCACCTCAATTGCCCCCAGGTGAAGAACAGCTAGAGAGACATTAATATAGTGGGGGATTAAACATTCCTTAATCAGACGTAGTCTCTAGTGAAATGTACATTGGATGATGGCGTTGTTTTTATCTCGTACAGGTAAATATATTATATTAGTTAATTAAGAGTGCTACAGGTAAAGTGTTGCATTGTATTGTAAACTGATAATTGATTTTGTGTTGTATATATTCACTTTCTTTTATACTGCCCCTTTATGACGATATTCGTACATCTTATTCTCTTTTGTTTTATCATGCACCTTTAGATATTACCATTTTAAACAATACCTTTAATTTGCCGCTTTTAGGAAGCATGTGCTTCAAAATGTTTATGCGTAGAAAAATGTTTTATATGTAATTTACCTATACACTGTATACTCATATTTTTATACTGTAGCATATATTGTATACTTTATTTTTTTTATAATTCTAAAACTATACAGGCTAACTGTATATTTTATATATAATTTACATTACCTTTTATCTGTCTATACATTTACGCATATACCTATATATCATAATGCTCTTAATATTTTAATTTGTAGTCTCTCATAAACCTTTTGGGTGGCATTTGTACTTGTACACTCCTGTAATTACGCTTAACCTGTATTTTAACCCATGTTGTACAAATGGTGAGACTTTAATAAAATATATTGTATTGTATTGTATTATATTGGACTAGAATTCAGACTATGAATGTAATGACTGCTTTACCTTCATATATGTGATTGTCTAGTTTTGAGACAGGCCACTAGTTCAGTTATCTAGACTTACTGAATAAGGATATAGACTGAATTGTATATTCTGTCTTCGCTTTCACGTACTTGACCTAGGAATATATCACAGAGCAGACTAACCCTGCATAAATATACACATTATATGCACTAAGGTAAATCCTACATCATTGTTAAGGATTTACCTTTGTTCAAGATCTAAGTATTTTATGGATTATGATATGAACTAAAGTACTTCAATATTGAATATAATTCTTTAACTTTTGTGTGTAGTTTCGTGATACCTTGATAGTGCCGATTATCTTTTTTTATACAGTAACGATCAAATTTTCAATATAATTATTGATTATGTCACATTCACTTTATTTCTGCTTCTTTTCCAGACACGATGGTCATCCAAACTAGGATCGCATAAAGATCGAGATGACGAAATACTTTAGAAGAAACAACCCACTAATATTGTCATAATTACCTAGTAATTGCCCGATCCTCGGAAATATTGGGGTCACTGACCTTTTGGATTCGACCTATCGAGTCAATCTGTCTGTATTGAATAACCAGTTCACATCCGAGCGCTATTACCACTACGTGAGGTAGAATATGTTATTATCCGATGAATAAGTCTTGAATCGAGGACTGCGAAACAAAGTGCTGCATTATGGGAAAGGTTTTCATCTCAGAATGAAAATACAGGTGTGTGTTTGATGAAAATATGATTGTGTTTGGTCTACCTGCCTTTAATAACTGACCATTGGCTAAATGACGTTCTATCGGTCAAGGTAAAGTGAACTCGTCAAATAACACTCTTATCTTACCTGTGATATGATTCTCATCTCCGAAGGAAAATACAGGGATGATTTTGACGAAAATACTTTGGGTTTGATTTTGGTCTACCTGCCTTCAACCACTGCCTATTTGCTAAAGGGCGTATCTTTTCGCTGAAGGTATAGGGATTTCGGCAATTAACACTCTTATCTTACCTGAGATATGATTCTCATCTGCGAAGGAAAATACAGGTGATGTTTGATGGAAGTACTTTGGGTTTGATTTTGGTCTACCTGCCTTCAATCACTGCCCATTGGCTAAATGACGTATCACTTCGCTGAAGGTATAGACATCTCGGCAATTAACACTCTTCTCTTACCTGTGGGAAATCATCATCTCCAATGAAAATACAGGTGTTGTGATTTGGACTTTGATGTATTTCTGCTTTCACTCACTGCCAAGTGACTAAAGGACGTTCGTATCGGGTGAACATATATACTGACCTCGTCAATAAACGCTCTTCTGTAACCTGTGTTTATTGGTAAAACAACATGTAAAGAATCAGTCTTGGATTGTTCTGATTTCTTTAACCCTTGAAAATTGAATACAACAGAGAAGAACACATTTGGATGAGGGTACTCTCGTTTGGTCAACTGTGAACAGACATCTGTACATTTGGAAAACACAGAACGTTCGTGTTAGATGAAAAAATTCAGTCTGATCTGAAAACAGGAGAAATCATGACATACAAAGGATAGAACACGGAATGTTTGTTTTGAATGAAATAGAACTCAAGTTAATCTGGTCTAGTCATTAAAGTTCATTGGATACACTATAGGACAAATAAAACACCTTTATCAGGTAAAAAGACGTCTGATGGATCTCAACATACCTGGGAACTCTGTGAGGATCACAGGAAAACACAAATGACATATATGTATATATACTCATCTGATCTTTCTGGAACGATTGGATACTTTTAAAGAAAGTTAAACGACAATCCCAAAGTTGAAGTCTCTTACACTGAAAGCTGTTGATTAGAGTTACCTGTGCCAAGGTGTGTCAAAGACGAGAAGCGGCAACATGAACCTGTTTACCTGGATTGCGTTGTTTATTTCCCAGGTGTGCGGAATCCATTTAGAGAAAGGTAAATCACCTGATGTATTTCTTGGTGAAGGGGAAGCATGTTAATAAGTAAACTTATTTAACAAGTATTTACCAGAAAACAACACTTATTGTATTTCAGTTGCGTTTACGAAATTAAAACTCGTTATGGACACGAAATGATAATGAATCGGCCGTCAGTCACTTTAGGCCAGTTTCGTGTAACTGGACCTAGCTTTACGTGTACTTACCTTAGTCCAATGTTAAAATGTTAACCTAAGTGTTAAAGGTGCAGGAGCACGTTTTTTTCGCTCAAATAATTTGATGAAATGTATTTGAAATATAATTTTACCATTAATAAAACACCCTTCTCTCTTCAGAAAATCAAGTTCAAAATGAGTGTACATGGTACCGTAAAGCCATGGGAATCGTTTTTGTCATTCGAAATAATAAAATGTGTTCACAATAAAATGGCCGCCATGCAATTTTTGCTTTATAAGCAACATCGTTATTGCCACTACGGATAATTGGTTTATGTAATAAGATGTTTTACCCTCTCAAGTAAATATAAATGACATAAACTATGATTATAAATGTAAAATTTGAAAAAATAAAATTTGCAAAAGACGTGCTGCTGCCCCTTTAAGATTGTTTTGTGCAACGAGATCCGGGATAAACATTGTTGACAACAAAATATATAGTGCTCCTTACCTGGCAAACGTCTTTTTTAAAAATACCACTTTTGCTACATTACATGTATTTATTTAACTTCAACGGCATGGCCATGACTTCGTTACCCTTCAACTACGTGTATATAAATGATTTAAAATATGAACCTCACATATTAGCCATAAGGCCCGAAATGCCAGATTGGCTTAGTCTGTGTCGTCCGTCCACATTTAACATTGTCGAACCGCAACTTCACATCCCCAAAACTGATATTTTGGGGCGGTACCTTGCCGCTAGGGATCAAACTTTTTCTCTTTCTTTTTTGGCATCAAGTATCTGGGGAATTCAGAATTACGTTTAAATCTCTATTTGGACCCCCAAACAGATTTCAGGCAGTGAGAAAATGGTCCTTCGCCTATGACATCTTTTCATCACAAATCTCACGTATTAGCACATGGTAAAAAAATCCAAAATCTAAATGAAGATAATGCTATGGCATTATATATGTGACATTTAAAGGGGCAGTAGCACGTTTTTTGCAAAATTTATTTTTTCAAATGTCCCATTTATAATGATAGTTTATGTCATTTAAATTAACTTAAGAGGGTAAAACATCTTATTACACCAACCAATTATCTGTAGTGGTAAAAACTATGTTGTAAAGCAAAAATTGCATGGCGGCCATTTTATTGTGAACACAATTTATTATTTTGAATAACAAAAACGATTCACATGGCTTTACCGAAACATGTACACTCATTTTAAACTTTATTTTCCGAAGAGAGAAGGATGTTTTACTAAATTATATTTCAAATACATTTCATCAACTTATTTGAGCGTTTTTGCTACTGCCCCTTTAACACAAGAAAGTAACATTTGTAAACTGAAGAACACAAGGAACGTCACCACATTTTCGAAACGAAATAATGTTAGAAAAAGTCGATATAGATTGTCCTTGACAGGCTGTGTAAAAAATAACTCACAATTTCATAAATCAGAGTATGATTTTTCAAGGTGGTTTTAGGCCATACATTTTGGGGGATTTAAGTGAAAATATTTTAAAAAGTATAAATTTGATTAATAAAAAATGCCGTCGACATCAATCACCTACTTTGATTTAAATTTGTTGACGCATCATTACTGTAGGACGCCATAAAACAAACCAAAAGTCACCTTTTGACACATCGTCTAGTTAAGGAGATTCCAAAACGACGATTTCTTAAAAATAATGTATTTTAAAGAAATATGAACAGACACTGTTTTAAAAATATAACATTAGTTTAGATGGCTTCTGAAGACATAACGTAACCCTATTTCAGTCGTCTTTATAACTCGTAGATTGAAACGTCTTGTGTTTTGTACGGTGACGTTTTTTTGTTCGTGAGTTTAGTAGGTTTGACTTGACGAGATAAGAGCAGTTAAATAACAATTCGACTAGAGCTAAAGCTGTCAGACTTTCTCAGCTATTCGATAATCTCATTTATTACCCATATGGTTGAAAATAACCGATTAATATTATTGATATGAGCACATGTGCACTGTGGCTTGCCGTCGCAAGAGAAGTGGGCCGTTTTCTGACTATTTTTACGTGAATCAAATGGAATAAAATGGGTAATAAAAACATTATTACACTCGAAAGTGTGTCATATGACTTTTACGAAACTCGTGAAAATTTATGTATAACCCTCGCTCTCGCTCGGGAAATACAAAAAATCACTCTCGTTTCGTAAAAGTCATATGACACACTTCCTCGGGTAATAATCTCTATTTATTGCCCTTAGTAACTATTTGGTCATTTAGTCGACTAGAGTTAAAGGCATTTGCCATTCTCTGTAATTATACATTGCTCCCATTTACTCTCAGGTTATAAACTATTCTGGATCGACTAGTGTAAAGTAAGACAGCGGGCCTGTTTCTGCGTTGTCATTTATTGCTGTCAGTTTATAATTTAAATGTGTGCTTCAAATAAACTTTGTGGCTCGGAAACTTATTTTGGATTTGCCTCGAGTAAAATGTTCTTTATCCTATGTGCTAAGTAACTTTGTAGTGCTCATAGTCGGTGAAATATGCCACATGTTTAACATCCATTTATTAAAGTTTTGAGAGTCGTTTTTAACATTTGATTAAATTTGATTGTCATTTTACATACATATATTCATAATAACCTCAGTTTACCAGATGTGTCTCCATAAGATTTCTTTGACGTTTTTCCCGAAAGTTTGTGTTATTATGTATAACCATTGCCCATTGAAGGGACTTAATTATGCAATTCCACGTATATGATTTGCTAAATAGTTTTCTTTCAATGGCTGATGACATACTTGTTTCCCCTTTCATTATCATACTCATTAAAACATTTTCCATGTTTTTTCCCACATTTTCTTTTTATTGGAACCGTCCTTCAAGTTTATCTCTCATTATTATCTTCCTTAAATGGTTGTTTTTCATTATAAACATCCTTACAGTTTTACCATTCATTATTAACGTCCTTAAATGTTTGTTTTTCATCATTAACGTCCTTAAAGTTTTGCCTTTTATTGTCAACGTCCTTAAGGATTGTTTTGTAGTTCATTATCAACGTCCTTAAATATTGTTTTAGTTCATTATCAACGTCCTTCAAGATTGTTTTGCAGTTCATTTTCAACGTCCTTAAAGATTGTTTGTAGTCCATTATCAACGTCCTTAAAGATTTTGTGTAGTTCATTAGCAACGTCCTTAAAGATTGTTTTGTAGTTCCATATCAACGTCCTTTAAAATTGTTTTGTAGTTCATTATCAACGTCCTTAAATATTGTTTGTAGTCCATTATCGACGTCCTTTAAAATTGTTTTGTAGTTCATTATCAACGTCCTTAAAGATTGTTTTGTATTGCATTATCAACGTCTTTAAAGATTGTTTTGTAATTCATTATCAACGTCCTTTAAAATTGTTTTGTAGTTCATTATCAACGTCCTTAAAGATTGTTTGTAGTCCATTATCGACGTATTTTAAAATTGTTTTGTAGTTCATTATCAACGTCCATCAATATTGTTTTGTAGTTCATTATCAACGTCCTTAAAGATTATTTTGTAGTCCATTATCAACGTCCTGTAAACTTGTTTTGTAGTTCATTATCAATGTCCTTAAATTATGTTTTGTAGTTCATTATCAATGTCCTTAAAATTGTTTTGTAGTTCAGTATCAACGTCCTCAAAGTTTTGCCTTTTATTATCCTCGTCCTTACAGTTTTACAATATATAGACTTGTATTTTCAGGAAACAGTAATATTTTGTTTATAAGATAAAATGAACAACATATGATAATTATACAAGAGACTATGCAAAGTCTATGTAAGAAGCGTGTTTGTAGTAAATGTTGGTCCATGAAATGCACATCGTGGAATGTCAACTAATAGTTTGGACGGATACATGGTTTGGTTTGATTGATAAGAGCTCATTTAGTAAGATGATTCACCTGTTTGAAATCTACATGTCACGTTACGTGGACTTTTTCTATGTGTCTTTTTCTGTGTTTATAGTTTATTTAAAACAAACGGAGTTACCACATTGAGATAAATGGATATAGGTGTCTGATTTGATATTATGAAGGGTTGGTTTCCCAAAGTTTGTTTAAGTAATTATATTGATTTTTGAATTGAATAGATATTAGAATGATTCTTTGTAAGAACAGTTGGATTAGATAGAAGAAAATATGTGTATAAACATATACACTGTCGGCCAAAAGAAACGCCTACTTGACATCTTATCAGATATCGTAAAAACTATAATGAACAGCTTAGCAATATTATAGCATAATGAAGTTGCACCATTTCTGCATAATATATTTGAATTTCAGAAGTTCATGTCACGAAAGAATGGCGATTGTTGAAATAAGAAAACAATAATTGTTCAGTTTTCGATCAGTGCTTGGTCAGAAAAATATTTTAAAAATATTTTCATACAACCACGAGCAACAATACAGGCACGCATTCGCATTAAAGTGGTGATGATGCTACAGATGTACGTGGTTACGGTGCGCAAGTGAATTAACCGAAAATAGCCGTCTTCATTGGGCATGGATTTCATAAATGTTATTGACTCGAATCACAGTTTTCAACGATTTTAATGGACTTTCATATTAGTTATTGCTACAGAATAACATGGAGACCACCATTAATTATATTTAATAAATTATTGCATCAATCATTTTAAGGAAAATCAAGTAGGCGTTTCTTTTGGCCGACAGTGTATGATCATAATAATTGGATATCAATTTTAAAGAAAAGGAAAACGAAAGAACGAATACTGGTGTACAGAGTATGAAATGAATGGTTATACTTATAAATACATGTTGGATAAAATAATTGATAAAAATATGACAAAAAATGAATTAATGTTTAA
Organism: Gibbula magus; assembly: GCA_936450465.1. NCBI lineage: Eukaryota > Metazoa > Mollusca > Gastropoda > Trochida > Trochidae > Gibbula > Gibbula magus. The sequence goes on along the minus strand of OW388304.1, from coordinate 38,882,008 downwards.
AAACGAGGATGAACGAGAGTAAATAAATTTTTCATAAATTAAATTATAAATGAATTGAGTTTTTAGTGACTTTATTCAAATGAAATGTCTGCAAATAAAAATAGCTACATAGATATGTGTAAATTAAGTATAGACCCTGATGCAAAAAAATGGGAGTTGGGATGAACTAAAGAAAGCATTTTTCGAAGCATTGTTATTTATTTCCGTGACATCGGTCTTATTTATCTTATCGTCTACCAATGTTACCAGCCATACCTTCATTACAGACAGTGCAACACTTCGAGTGTGTATTTGCCCCCAGTTATATTTCGAAGAGACGCTAGACATTTGGTACGTAAGTCATCTCTGGAATCTTCTACTCAATACAAAACTGTGTTAAGACTTTGAGCATTTCGTTTTGTAAATATTGATTTCTATTAGGATTTTCGGTGCGAATATTATTTCAATAAAAAGACGTTATGATAATGTTATCATTTGTATCGGTGTTTGAATCAATCCAATGAAGGCGTTTATTGACTACCTTTCTTGCATTTTTATTTCATTTCTTGACAAGCTTGATCGATGCCATGACGTTGCTCTGTAGCAAACTTGAATG